>CM032623.1:54537089-54892298 GCA_019097785.1 Fraxinus excelsior | reverse complement strand
ACATTTATTCATTTCTACTCAATATCAAGTCCTAGTCGTTAGCAAGAGATGCTAGATAAAACATCGAGTATCTCTATTTAGCACATGCTTCGGCCGATACGAATAAGCCAAAAGTTTACTCTTGGACGATGTTGAAAAACTCCAAGGCATCCTTGTATGAAATGAAAATGACTAGGTAAACAAGTTATTATTGGTTAATGAGAAAACATGGGAAAATCCAAAATATGGATCCAGTTTGGATGTAAAAGCCATCTTCATTGATCAGACGATATTACCAATGCTTAAAATCTTATGAGAATTCGTCCAGTTGGAAAGCCCACAAAGGTATCCTTTATAAATTATAATTACTTCGATTCTCAATGTAAAATACATCATCAACTCGGTATCTTTCTTCCAGTAGAAATGGATGCAAAATCCTATGGTTCTGGGCAAGCCAGTCCCAACAGATTAACCAAACATGGAGCTGATGACAAAAATGGCAGTCTAAAACCACTGGTAATGAACTTCATAAAGGCAAAACGGTTATGGGCTGCTATGAAAATGAGCAAAAAGCAGTCTCATGGACAAGAAAATCAACAGCAGGAGCTACTTTCGAAGAATACGGAAAAGGTATGTGTAATATACGGCAATAGACAGCAATGCCAAGATAACAAATTTTTAACCATTTTGTTCTACTTCAATATTGTGACAGTATCATCCAATCCAGCCTACTAGTAAGGTGGTAACTCTACGGGACAGGATGTTATCCTCACCAGGTTTCAACAGAAGCTGTAACAGCGGAGGTGATTTACATTATAGCGGTCTAAAAGGATCGTTGATGAAATTCATGAAGCCAATACGATTATGGGCTGCGATGAAAATACAAAAAAAGCAGTTTCATGGACAAGAAAATCTGCAGCAGCCTTTGAAGAATACCTGTAAGGTAGTAACATTGGAGGATTGGATTTTTTCTTCACAAAGTTTCAGTAATAGTACCGGTGGAGGTGATTTACATGTATGTAAACAATCTTCTTATAGAATCCATCCATCATTTGATGGAGAACATGAAGATTTTGTGCCCAACTCTAGAAGAAGTTTCCCTGTGGTGACTCCAATAGAGATCGAGAAAAGCGAAAAAGGGCAGTCCGAGAATACCTCATTACGCAGAAACGAAACCGGGAAGTTGAAGAAGAAAGTAAGCTTCAGAAATCCAGAAGTAGCTGATATATTCCTACTGGAATCACCACAGACAAACTTGGGAGAACGAACGGAATATTCCTCATCTCCTGTAGGACTCCAATGATCAAATTAGTTTAGACAAAAAGAAAAATAGAAAATTAAGCAAATGTGTGTTTGCTTACTCGTGTTTCCTTGGGTGTTTTGCCATAACTGCATCTTTGCTTAGGATTGTCGAAATATGATTTCTGTCTATGTGTAGGTGGGAAACACGAATTAAATATGGGAGAGAGAGAGCATACGCAATAGGACATGTTCCCCCAAAACGGGTTAATAAGACTTGGATCAAATCAGGAGCAAAATTGCAACTAAAAACCAACTATGATTCATTTACACATTGGCTGCAAATGAAATAGAGTTTTGCTTCTCTTACAGTTCTAGTACACAGTCCATTACACAACATTTCAAAATATCTGATGTGGCAGTGCACAGTAAAAGAGAACCGGCCCAAATGAAAAAAAAAAAGAGACCGACCCAAATGAAAAACAAACCTCATTCTCACCGTCCACAATTTCGCCTCTCTCTCTCTAACCTAATCACGACATTTCCGTCTCCCCCTCCAAATCTCCCCCCAAATCAGTCCTCTATTATTGCATTTTAATTTTTCATTTGGGCCATACAAGTAAGCTTTCGAATTGAGTTTTGGTAGATGATTTTGATACAAAAATGAAAGGCAAATAAAGCAAAATCTTATTTTGATGCAGCTGCAGCGCCCACCGTTCCGGTCGTGAAAGTCCACCGGTGAATACTCCGCCTTCCAGCACGACCGCGCCCAACCGTGATGAGGGAAAACGGCATTCGAATCTTGGTCCGGATCTTCCTCACCCGACAGTGTAAGTTTCCCCTCATTTTTTACTGTGCATTAACGAGGTTTTTTCACCTTTCTGTGTAACAATTATGAAAGAATGGCGAAGCAAATGTAATTATTTCGAAGAAGTTTGCCTATGCTCGGGTTATGTCATTTCAATTTTTTTTCAAATTTGCAGACTTGTGAATTATGTTTGATTATTTCGGGTTCTGTGTGTCCATTATCGTTGATTCTGAAAATTTCGATTTCAGTAGGTGTTTGATTACAATTCGTGTCTTTATAATTTAGTAATTGTTTGATTGCATTTCGAATCTTTCTAATTTAGCAAAGTTTGATGTTTTCCCAACAGTCCGTTTAAATTGCTAATGGAGGGGAGTCGGTCGATGATTTGTCGCTTATGTTGAAGACTATTGGCAAGCTAACGGATGAGAAAGATTTGGAGATTTCCTTCAACATAAAGATGTGCAAGGGAAAGAGAGTTATGGATGATTTTATCTAAAATACGATGTATTGGAATGGTACTTACTAATGTATTTTGCAGCCATTCAGATGTGTCAATGTCTAAACGGAACGTGAAAATGAAGTTTGTAGTAGTTTTTAGTTTGTGAAAATGAAGTTCGAACCATCTTGAATTGGTTATTTTCGATGGCAATTATTTAAATTTTTTTGACAATGTAATGTGGTCTATTTGATGTTTCCTTCAAGGCTCACAACTTATGATTCCTAAATGGACAATATAACCACTTAAAAATTGTAGAATGTGAAAAAAAGAAATGTCAGTCTATCAAAATACCAAAGCATTACTACTAAGTGTTGCATCATGTAAAAAATGAAAAATATCAAACATTGCAACCGTTGTTCGACTTCCTGAGGCACAGTTAAAAGGAATAATCTAAGTAACAAGTCATTACAATCCAAAATAAACACAACTTGTAACAACAAATTTGTACAGACATTATGTTTTTCACCACTAAATACACATTCTCATTGATGTGCATGAGGATTGAAAAATGGTCTCATTGAAGAGCCATCTAGTTGACAGTCCATTTCAACATTACTCTGTGGAACGGGATAGGTGGTACTGGACATCCAACCAGGTACTGCACTTTGAGGGGGTGATATCAGTGGTTGGAATGGCTGCATGCAAAATCACATATAAAAATATGATTTTCATAACAATCATTTTAAATGTAGCGAATGAATCTATTTACTTACCAATATAAATTGTGAATATGGCAATGGCGTGGGTATGGAATATACTGCTTGCTGGGCTGACTGGACCACTTGTGTCTCTTGACCAAGATTTGTTTTTCTCGATCTCGGTCTAGGAGTCTGCACGATAGATAGTAGAATATTATATATATATTGTGAATGGAAAAATGATGGCAACAAAAATATAAACATAATACCTTTGATTTCTGAGAATGCAACTCCAATGAGCTTTTGTTACGAATTTTCTTTGGCGCCCCCTTCCTTTTCGAGCACTGAGGATCTTGTATACTTCCTTCACTTGTTTCATGCGATGCTCGAGATTGGGATCCTAAGTGCAAACTCGGCAGGGAAATGCTATTACTCTCACAAACATGCTTTGAAGACACTAGATCTTTAGATTGTGACCGAATCCACTCAACTATTGCACAGCATCGATCCTCATCTTCTGCGGCCATGTTTGCCAACGTAGCGAATTCCGTACACATTTTGTCATACCTCAACTGACCAGGCGTGCTAACCAAACCATCATAGTTCACTGCAACCTTTGTGTGGGCTCTACAAACATCTCTCCTCCATCTCCTCAATATGTACCTATCCGGGAGTGTCGTGACGCCATTACGCATCAATACTGATATGGCATGTCTGCACAGAATACCCCGAAACTCAAAAAGATGACAACTGCAAATAATATTGCACTCTTCTGTACGAAACACCACATAAAATTTTTTCTTTCTCACTTTTTCTTCATAAATGACATCTTCCTCGACCTCGTATGTCCTCCCTGCACAGCCATCCGAAGCGGATATCACATCACAGTAGACTTTCCCAGTAATCTCATCCTGAAATTCCCGATACTTGGATATTGTATAAACTGCTTGAAACTGCTTCTCCATTTCATATTTCGTTGCGCACGGCACCATCTGCGAATAAGACTTGAAATCTGCTTGGAACTCCTTCTCGACCTTATTTCTTAATGCTCGTTCGTACTGTTCAACGAATTGCTTCAGAGATGTCTTAGAATGTACATAACCATCGAAGAACGAATTCATACTCTCACTACGTTGAGTTGTTGACATCCCTGCCCAGAAACTAGTTTTCAAATAACATGGCACCCATCGACCCCTGTTCGCATACAACCCGGACAACCATTCATTATCGTATAAGTTATATGTATCGATCATCACTCTCCAACCTTCCTCGAACTCTTCAACGAACTGTGAGTCGTAGACTAATCCATGTATACAAGAAAAAATTGAGTTCTTATCCACGTGGTATCCAAACTTTTCAGGTAACTTCTTTAATATGTGCCACAAACACCATCTATGCCTAGTATTTGGAAAAACTATTTCAATTGCATTTTGCATTGCCCTATCTTGATCGGTAATTATTCCATTAGGAGCTTTACCGTGCATACACAACAACCATGTTTTGAACAACCAAACAAAGGTATTTGTATCCTCATTTGATAGCAATCCACATCCTAGCAGTGTTGATTGCCCGTGATGATTTACTCCTACAAATGGGGCAAAAGGCATGTCATATTTATTAGTGAGATAGGTGGTATCAAATGTAACGACATCTCCGAATTCCTTATATGCTTGCCTACACCTATTATCTGCCCAGAAAAGATTCTTCAGCCGTGAATCGTCATCCAAATCCATAGAAAAGTAAAACCCAGAGCAACGTGCTTGCATTTCTGAAAAGTATGATTGTATTGCCGCGGCATCTCCTTCACCTAGTCTTAGTCGCCTAACATTTTCCACATAGTTTCGACAATCCTTTTCAATGCAAGTCATATTCTCATACCCACCGGCTTCAACTACTGCAGAGTTATAACTCTTGTGCAAAGGAATTCCAGCCATATCGTTCACTTCCAACTTCCGTTTCACATGTGCACTCAATTCTCGATTGCATCTATACAACCTGGACTTTGATGGGCTTGTTTTATGATTATGTTCGAGATCAATCGTGCAAATTTTCCATATTCCACGAATATCACATGAAGCAGTTAGCCGCGCTTTGCAGCCTATCTGAATCGTTGGCTGCGGCTTCAAAGAAGCGCTGTTATTACTCCGCGGTCTTCCCTCGCGACAACATGTCAGTGTAACATATCTCACTAATCCATCCTCACCCTTTTTGGAATTCCTTTTCCTAACCGGAAAACCAACTTCGTACGCATATCTTTTATAAAATTCGAACAACTCTATTTCATTGTTGAACTGCATACCCACCTCAGGCACTACCGTAACATCTCTCGCTAAATTATCGTTATCATCTTCCAAGCTCACTACATTATCCATCAACTTCTCACTGTTGGATTCTTCACATACTTCATCATCCAATTCTTCCATTGTTTCTTTTCCTACATCAATGTAATAATAATAATAATAATAATAATAATAATAATAATAATAATAATTCAAACTACTGGAGGAAAAATAGTTCAATCAGTTTAAAAACTTTATAATACGTAATAGAGTCCAGCAATTATAATCATGATTATACAACCTACATTTGCCGAGCCATTCTTTCTCGTTAATGCACAGTAAAAAAATGAGGGGAAACTTACACTGTCGGGTGAGGAAGATTCGGACCAAGATTCAAATGCCGTTTTCCCTCGTCACGGTTGGGCGCAGTCGTGCTGGAAGGCGGAGTATTCACCGGTGGACTTTCACGATCGGAACGGTGGGCGCTGCAGCTGCATCAAAATAAGATTTTGCTTTATTTGCCTTTCATTTTTGTATCAAAATCATCTACCAAAACTCAATTCGAAAGCTTACTTGTATGGCCCAAATGAAAAATTAAAATGCAATAATAGAGGACTGATTTGGGGGGAGATTTGGAGGGGGAGACGGAAATGTCGTGATTAGGTTAGAGAGAGAGAGGCGAAATTGTGGACGGTGAGAATGAGGTTTGTTTTTCATTTGGGTCGGTCTCTTTTTTTTTTTCATTTGGGCCGGTTCTCTTTTACTGTGCACTGCCACATCAGATATTTTGAAATGTTGTGTAATGGACTGTGTACTAGAACTGTAAGAGAAGCAAAACTCAATGAAATATTTAAATAAAAAATTAAAAAGAAAAACCCTTGGCTGCAAATGATTTCTTTATATTTAGCCAATAAATTAAATAATCAGAAAACAAAGGTAAAGACAGGCCTATCACATTTACATCCAACAATATGTACAGCCTTTGCATCAAGAGCCCTTAAAAAATTCCAATAGCATCCGTAGCACGAAATGATACAAAGTACGGGCTAGACTACAAATATTGTAAAAAGCTGAATTCTGCTGCAAAAAAGATACCTTCCACAAAAAGTAGTTCATGTTACCTTAATTTGCAGGCTTTATATGTTTCCATTCTTTATTAAGAGGGTGTGTGGTAGAGATTAAAATTGAAAATATAGTCGTTATTGTTGACTTTTATTAGACGGGTGAGATCCAATAACGGCCATAGTTTCAATTTTAATTGGATTTTAAGCCGTACTAAACAGGCTCTAACTGTACAAAAAATAATGCGGGAGAGAGAGATTTGTTCGCTGGTCATATAAAACAATCACGGATTCCATTATAACATAAATGTCAACGTTTCTTCCACAGGTAAGATTAATTCTGATCACTCCTTAATTCTTCTGATATCGAAATATATTCATTTGTCAGTTAACGTCTCAGTTTTTTTTTAGTTAACAGACCGTGTAACTAGGAGGATATTTACAACAATTTTTGCTCATCTTACTGACCGTATGCTGCCATGTAGAAAAATATTGCTTCAAATAAACCATGCTTTTACAGTAAATACTGATCGTCAGACACAAATAAAGCCATGATACCTGATCAAAATTTGAGCAACAGGTGGCACAATAGAATGGAGAACAATGATGATGCTATTGTTAACCCACAATTAACAGGAAATGTCAAGAAATCCATCTGCACGAGACATGAATTAAGGTAGATGGACGAAACAACTACCGAAAAAACCAAAAGAAATAGTCAAGGGCGTGATGCAAACGCCTCAATCATTGCTAATAAAGAGATCAGATATGAATCGAACTCCCTACCCCAATTTTTTTCTCCTCTTCAAAAAAGGAGAAAAATGGGTATACATCCCAAGAAAAGAAACTAAAATGTGAAAAACTGAAGGTGATCAATAGAAGTTGGAATTGCTACTCCTAACAAGAGAGAACTTATTTTGGATCATCTAGATCTTGTTGCGAGTAACTGTTCATCATAACTATCAAACTGACTCTTCATATATCCCTCCATCTGAAAATAACTGAAGTTTTCAGCTAAAATGAACGTTTCTGATCTATGTATTGGAGGAAGCACAAAAGTGAAAATGCGGTAGGGAACAAGTGACATGGTCTGTCTTAGTTATAATGTAATATATAGTGCCCACAACAAGACGAGGACATTGTGATAGATGTTCTTCAGGATTTCAATTATCACCAAATCATATTTATGCAAATACGGACTCATTACCCACAATCAAGGAATGACAGCTATATGGCATTGTTTGACAAAACTTCCCAGAAGAGTGCACGGATGAAGGTTTTATATTTACAGATATGTAACTAAGAACTAAAATCAATACATGAAAGGGTTCATAGGAGCACCAGAAGAGATAAAGTGGCTCCAAGTGATCATTTGATTGCTCACCTGAAGTTTTGAAGGAATTAATTTGTCATTGTCAAAGCGAGTAAGAACATGATCCAGGAGTTCATGGACACGTCCATTGATGCAGCAAGATTTATAGTAGGTTTTCCCATCTGAAGCTTGAATTGAACCCTCAACCCAATCAACATCATGAAAGCCATCTGGTGGAAACCTACCCTGCTCTGTATTCCCAGCACTGAGAGTCAAAGTTTCTGCAAGGTTTCCTCGTATAACTTCTCGTTCATTTAGTTGACTTGATTTACCATTGGAAGTTTCTACACCATGAGAATCTTTGGAATCCCTAGGCATAACATGATTTCAAAAGATATCTTTGGCGGGTTTGCTTAGTCACTCGGCGAACTTACTCCATTACCATATTTTGCATTGCTAGGAGCTTGTGAGTGAATCGATGAACTGAAGACTGTCACTGACAGGATCATTTGATTTTAATTCAACCAGTTCTTCATCACATGAGTTTCCACCTGATGAGCCTGCAAGTGAAACACAAGTGGCACTGGAGGGTTTCATCAGATTATTTTGGCTAGTTTTGGAAGATATATTGTCACTAATCTTAGCTCCATTTGAGTTAATATCATTTCTTTAGCATTTTCTGTAACTGGTCCACTAGATCCAGACGTGAAATGGCTATTATTAATGTTAATGCTATAGGAAGGTACATTTTTTTTTTATGCACTCCCGTTGACCATTAACTTTGGCTGACTGACCTTCTCATCTGAAGCAGCAATCTTTTTATTTGAACTTGATGGAAGGGCTGCTGCATTGGAAGACATTTTTGGTGCATTAATGTTTCTTGTGACACGGACATATTTGGGGGGTAAAGGTTTCCCATTGCTTAGCGACAAGCACTTTCCACAATGCCACTCCCCTCTAGGAACTCCCTTTTGATTAGTTGTATGGAGGCATCTTAAGTCAAACCCCTTCTCACAGGCATCAGAAACAAGGATGCTGTCTATCTCTGTTAGAGTATGCATGCACATCTGACAAGTCAAAGCCTTGTTCATGTAATCTCTAGATGGAGATTCCAGTGCTCTGAAACCGATGGGTGCAATACTTTCTGAACAATCTTACAAATATCAGCATGACTATTTGCCTATAGTATTGTTCATCTCTTGTAAATGCTGAGTGCTTGTAAAGGCGGCTGTAGTCTGATTGACAACTGGTCTGAATGCGGCCGCTTCCTCAACCTTAACAGACATATTTACGGTAGCCTTATTATCCATTCGACTTTTAGTCAACGAGTCAGGTTAAGATTGCACAGACCAAGTTGGAGTTCTGAAGGTTGAGTTAGCGGAGTAATTTGCTGCAACATGAAATACTAGAGGAAGTTGAAGATATATAGGTGTGTTTGAGCCACATTATTTTGGAAGAACGTATTCTGGAATAGTAGATTGACGTAGAATGTGTGGTTGAAAAAAAAAAAAAAAAGTTATTGATGTGATGTAAAATATTATTTTATTGAAGAATGTGTGGTTGAAAATGAGTTTAATAATAAGAATGCAAATTTTAATGTGTACCAAACATGGGCTATATAAGAATAGTGACAAAACAGAAAATATGAACAAGATACAATCAATTTACTGCAAAGATGAGCAGTCTAGCAGATGTTAGCTTCCAAGAAGATAACTATCCACTTCATAACACCTCTGCTATGATAAAGAAATCATGTTTTTCCAATAAATAGAACTTAATGCTCAACCGAGGACTTTCTTTCCCAAAAGGAAAGTGCCACAGAGGGAACAAAATCGTGCCCCTTGCCAATACAAGCTATTATACACTTTGAATGAGAATCTCACAATCAAATATTTCCATAATATTACTTAAGGAAGCAGATCTTTAACCATCATTCACAACTAGAAGCAAGAAATTGGTGTTACCTACTTACCTCTAACTTGTGATGGGTGCGAAGAACAACTGGTCTAAGATGATGCCCATCAACTCTAGGCAATGTTGCTGGACCCAAATGATTTGCGGTAATGCACTGGAAACCATAGGTCCTATCTCACTACTAAGAAGCTGATATGGTGAAGATATAGAACTTGCTTGAGTCACATGACCTAAAGTTGAAGCAGATTAGAAGCTTCCAGAAGATATTGGCATGTGACTTGATTTATCCAACTGAGTTGTTTAAGCAGTATGTGTTGTAGCACGGATATAAATGGCTGCACCAGAATTCATTTGTTCGTGTCGAGATGAATGTGGAGTAGATGCAGAGAAATCCTCTAATTTTTCCATCTAAAACACGGAATAATAGACAGGACTAAACATCAGCATAAAGCGCAATATACAGTCTAATAAGCAGTACAAAAGCAACAAATGCAAGACAAACAATCATATGTACTTTGCTCCACAAGGCAGCATATAAAAATCAAACATGTCAAAAGAGATGACTTCCAATTCCCATAATACTATCAACAAGTTTAACTGTAAGAGATTAAATGATTGGCTGCAAGAACGAAATGTAATCTAAATAAACTGCCCCAAAATTAGTACTCCAAACTTCAGAAACACACACCAAGGCGAGAAAATCCTAACAAAAATGCATGACGCCAACAACACCCAAATAAATGAATAATGCATGTTAACCTTATGAAAATCATTGTGTAATGACCCATCTTATACAGAGACTAGATGGCACAACTTTCACAAGCATGGCGAAATAAAATTGGAAATCAAGAAAAATGTCTGATTGCATTGTCAATAGTCTTGTCCAAATATTTTATTTACCTAAACACATTTTCATAATTAAACCAGTCTTCTCACCATCAAGGCCCTTTACATTACTCAAGATATGGTTTATATCAAAGATATACACATAACAAACTAACAGGTGTGAATACTCCATTTCATTCTGTTTTTTCTGATCACGCCATAGATTTTATAGTTTGTTAGTTAATGTGTGTGTGTGTGAGATTTACTATGGTGATTCTTAATGCGATGTATTCTTTCAATAACTTTCGAAAATACAAGAAGAAATCTTTGTGTAAAAGGTAACATTCTATAATTCACCACTCAAAATTTTCTCATTGGGAAAGCTGGAATTAGCAGATAGGGAAAAAAATTAATTAATTAATTAATTAAAAAAAAGTTCAAAGATCACCAAAATCTAGAGCTCTTCTTGCAGAACCAGATACCCACTTACAATTTACTCTTAAAATTAGAATTCATCATTACAAAATAGCCACAGTTCCATGCGATGATGCTCAAAAAATCTCATGTGTGAAAAAAGGGAAGTTCTATATTCACTCATTTGGTTGGCATTTTGATTCCAGTCACCTGAACCTTTGAGGATATAATACTTTCACAGTATACCTTGAAAAAAAAATTCCTTGCGTTGAACCTACAATGTACACTATCTTCTTACAAGTTATAACCATGTATGCCAATGATCAGACTCGTTAGAGCTTTATGTTCATGTTGTCACAATTGCTGAAGAAGTAAACAATTGAATCAAATGAAATGGATTTCACTGGATGGTACTAACGACTTTAGAAAGAATCCACCAGAATATTTAATTGGAGTTCCCCTGTAGAGTTGAAACTGGAAAACAATAACTAGCATAAAAGCCTGGTGAAAATGGAAAAGATGTAATAAAAATGGTGAATTTGGGTGTAAAATGATAATATCTGCTTATCAAAACAATTGGAAACGAACCAAACGGCTATTGAAGCTTTATTTAATGGCCATATTCAAGTTATGAAGAAGTCCTGTCTTAACACCAAAAATGCATGATCAAACCTAAGACTGTTACGTTAGAAAATTTAAGAGTACTTTTCAAAAAATAATAAAAGTTCACAAGTACTTGTCACGTAATACACTTAGGCCCATTCGGTAAGGATTAAAATCAGATTAAAACTAAAAAACTAATCGTTATTGTTAACTTTTATTATATGAGTGGGACTGAATAACGGCCATATTTTCAATTTTAAGTGGATTTTAATCCCTAGTGAACGGGACCTTAATAGAATACGCTTGTCAACTTCCATAGTATCTAATGACTTTTCCAGGTTCAAATTGATCACCCACTTCACCCCCTAATGTATACCAGACCAAGAAAGCACATTCAGAGTTTTCGGAAAATGGCCAACAGCTAGAAGATATTTCAGAGTCTTCCCCTCTAACCACTTACCAAAATATAACTCCACATTCATATTCCACAAAGGGTCTCGTTCCCCCTGCATAACCACTATTCTTAACTTGTTCTTTGTCAATTATAAACACCATAACTGGCCAATTTTAATCTTACAGATTCTGAGTAGCCTACCAAAAATTCCGAATAAAAGTCACAAACCAAAAAAATAAAAAACTGTCTTTTAGAGAGCATCAACTTTTCAGCAATTGATATTTTGGGAGGACGAAATTCCAGCCTCTGTTCTTTCAATTTATTTAGACCCAAATCCTCAATCATACCTCCAAAAGCATCTTGCGGGAACATGTCCTTTCGAGCAAAACCTTCACAGACCTTCGCCAACCTGCAATGAGCATCTGCCATCAAGTTATTCTCGACCTCCGTGGGCCCCTTCCCTCCCCTCATTTTCCCCATAGCCGCCAACACCAACACCGTCTCAGCCACCTTCTTCACATTTCCAATCAAACCCCATCCTTTAATTCTCTTTTGCCAGAGGATTCTCTTTCAATAAACCTATATCCCCTTCCGCCAGTCTCTCCTCACCCAGGGGACGCACTTTCGATAACCCCACATCCCCTTCTGCCAGACTCTTTACCAACAACGTCCAATCTTCGTCCAGATCAATCTCCACCACCAAAACCCCATAAACCAGATCGTTTCAAAAGAATGAACGGCAGAGTCCGCTGCTTTTTGCATACGCACCTGCAAGAAAGAGAGAATCATGGCAAAGCGAAAGCCCCAGAGAGAAAGGAGGAAGAAGAGAGACTGAAAGGGTAATTTTTTAGTTTTCTATTAGAATCCTTAAAAAATGTCAAAAACACCTCTTTTAGCGGGTAATTGAGCCACAAAAATCGTGAGTGAGTTAGCCATAGAGAGCGTGATGGTTCGGGTAAAAACTTAAGCAGAACTGAGAGAGAAGGGAAAATGTGTTAGAGAGAGAAAGGGACGTATATAACAATTGGTGGATTGTTTTCTGTAATTACTGACTTGTTTATAAACACGAACGTTGCACGATTCGGCTGCGAGCTACTTTTGTGCTCTTATTACACGTTTGCCCTCGCTGAAAGCTTAGTCGTGATGTTTAAATAAGCGCCTTTCGGGAAATGCGACTATGGCGTCTTCAGTGGGAGATTATAGTCATACGAGTTTTATTGCTTATTATCATTTTTTTCATTATTTCTCTCTTTCTAAATGAAGTCGTGTAATGGTATAATTTTATCACGAAATATGAAAAGTGTCATCATTGAAATCCTATTGGAGTATTCAATTCATTGTAATGGAGGATAAAAGAAAAATAGGTAAATGTAGGAAGTAAAGAATGACTTAAGGTAGACACAGATTTATTAAAGTATGACAATCAAGATCACATGCATCCAACGTCAATATGAAAAGTGATGCGTATTGATATGTGAAGCAACTCTGCCACATTTGAAGCAAGATAACGATGAAGTGCAAATTTCTATTGAAAACGTCATTCTCGTTAACTTTCACGACTACGTGAGCAACATGGTTGATGCAATGAATATTTTAGTTGCCCGATATCTCTACGCTTAGTGAGGGGATCTTTTATTTATAGATGGTGGAGATGAAGATTTTGAATAGAGAAGTTTCGGGGTTGTTTTACAGGGTTAGAAGACTCCAAAGCTTGAAGAGAAGAAATACGATGCCCATTGCCAAACCATGCAGGTGGAATTTCTACTTTCCTAGTTAGACATACCCACATTTACTCTATTAAAAATGGAAACAAGTCTATCTTTATCAAACGGAATGAATCCAAATTTTTGTTCATAATTTTAAATTGGATTTTACACATTTCGCCCTTGTTAGAAGTTAGAACCCTATTTTGAGGGAAAAAAATATATTTTTAAACAGTGATTTTTAGAAAATGTGTGATTATAAATGAAGAAAAAGTTTTCGATTGTTGTATAATATTATTTTATTGGAGAATATGTGGTTAAAAATGAATTTTTAATAAAATGGAGCTCAGACAAGGCTCAATAATCCAACATTAATGACCACAATCAACATTTTGAGACGATCTAATTTGTAGTTATGAATCCTGTGACGGCACTCATTGTCGAGACTTGAATCTTGTTCCAACACAGCATTCCTTAACCTTTTCAGAATTACTCAACACAATAAATCCAAAAAGGTTTTTGGGATAATGGCTTAATGAAGAGAATTGCTAGCACAAAGGAAGCGAATAGTAAATC
Source organism: Fraxinus excelsior (assembly GCA_019097785.1). Lineage (NCBI taxonomy): Eukaryota > Viridiplantae > Streptophyta > Magnoliopsida > Lamiales > Oleaceae > Fraxinus > Fraxinus excelsior. The sequence continues at coordinate 54,878,054 of CM032623.1, read as the reverse complement.
ATTACAAGAACATAGAAAATCAAGCAGATTTCTTCTGGAGGTTCTTTAAATAACTTCTGCTATTATCGCAATCAAAAATATAAAGGTTTTTCCACACCCTGCAAATGGGATGGTAGTGAGGTAATTTTGTCTGTACAAGTGTTCTTTGGCATATAAGTACAAAAACACAAAAAAAAATAGAAACACGAACCACCAAGCGAAATGGGATTTCGAATTGATTTTTGGGTCCCGGGCATGATACGTCGTGAACTCATAATGCCATTCTTTCTACTCATCCGAGGAGCTTGTCACTGTAAGTCGAAATCACAAACTTGCCTGCATTTAAAGACGGCATTTCACCATGCAGCTATATGGTTTGACTTTCATCGACCCAATAAATATGGATTAGAAAATAGTAAAATCTTCCCCAACTTCAGCTCTATAAGAAGTAATCTGGAGGCGGTTTTTTGGCAGGCGGCCCTCTTGATTCCTGCATTTCATCATAAACCGGCTTACATGCATTGAACAAGTACATTGAAATGTGACTATTTTCATTCTAAACATAAAAAGGATGTCGCAAGTTGTAATTGCATTGCATTCGAGGTGTACTCTCTCTCTCTCTCTGTGTGCGCGAGTGATACGAGGCAATAACCAATAGGTCCCCTGAGAGAAGCATGTTAACTTTATTTTGGTTGATTGGTCTGAGTTTAAACAAAAAACACCTGGTTCAAACATTAAAAACCAGCTGTCCTTGACCGGTTCATTTGCGGAACAGTTCATTGAAGCAACTCCTCACTGGTTCAGTCCAGTTTTGATAACTATGACTAACAATGTTTTTAACTACTCTTCCAAGTTCTAAAATACAAGCAGGTCCACATTTTACATATTCCCATGTTACAAGCCCAAGTATCAACCAATATAATACTGTTTTACGAAATTCACTCGTATGAACAGCGCAGGAGTCATGCTAGCATGTAATTAAAACCTACAAAAATTAATATTGATGTTGGTATTGTTATTGATCTCTATGTAGTAAGAAGAACAGCTTTAGCAACTTGAATAGAAGATAATCATATGCACGTACCTGTGGAGCTGCTTCAAATACACGAAACTTCCTTTCAAGATTATCGTCCAACTCAAGAATTGCAGCTACATTTCCACATCTGCAACATATATCCAAAACCCATAACAAGTGGGAATCGCGAGAAATGAAAGGAAGAAATAAAGTTCATTTCAATATTTACCTGTAACAGTAATTTGGCGCTGACCAGACAGTAACTATCTGGCTGTTAAACATCCACTTATAACCTTCCATTACCAACTGATGGGCTCGACATACGTAGTCGATATTATTTGAATGGTTAAAGGAAGTGACAACACTCCCACCGAATAAGAAACCAGCCCCACGAGGACTCAAACCCCATCCATCAACAATATCTTCAGGATCTGACCATAGGAGATCACACATGGCACCATCATGAGGCACTTCTTGTTTCCGGTCAATTGTTCGAATCTACCATATAAATGAAATTACTTTCCTTTCAAACAAAGGGACAAGCTAAGGGCATAATTTGTAAACAGTACTGGGCAGTATTGCAAAGCAACAAACAAGATTTTTAACTTCTTTTTCTTCCTTAATCATGATGATAAGTTCAAGCGGTACAAGCATGCCCTAGAGGTTCAGGACAGTTCTCAAACCTGATTTATTGTCGAAATTGCAGGTGACAGACCACCATGAACACAAAATACCTTGTTTTCTATTAGCGCTGATAGGCTGCAAAAGATTGCCAGAAGGACACAAATGTTATGAAAGCTATAGGTTTCAATCAAGCCATGCCATTGACATGCAATGCAAGTAAAATGTGCAATTGCAGTCAGCATATACAGAACATCAGCACAAAAAGTATATAGCTTGTGAAGGAAAAATCCCCAAGCATATATTTCTAAAGGCAACTGCAAAATTTGTCTTTAGGTATGACTGTAAGTTATAAATTTCCTACAGCCTAGCTACATGAAAATTTATTGACCCTACCAAGTTTGCATCTTCTGTAAAGTGGGTACCAGTTGACATCTAGAAAAGGCAAACCTTAAGTAGTCAAAAATGTCTGTGCAATATCTCCACACGTTCACAGAACCATACTTGCGTAAACACTCATCATAAAATCCATACACCTGGAAGCAGAGGAAACCAATGAAATATCATAGAACATAACAGCTCAAAGCTGATAAATAACAAAGACTCAACCTGTGTGATCTGCCGGCTCTCATGGTTCCCTCGGACGAGAGTAATCCGATCTGGGTATCTCACCTGAAAATTCACTCTCTCTAGGCTAATTTGAACAATATACAATTTATAAATTTTAGGAAAACATAATGTATTAGAAACTTGGATGTGGTTGCAATTGAGCATGTGCATTGACCACAGCCACTGGGCATCCACAACAAGCTGGACCGTCTACCATATTACTAATTTACTATGTAAATTAAAAATACCTTTAGGGCAAGTAGAAGCAGAAATGTCTCGACCGAGTAAAATCCTCTATCAACAAAATCTCCAAGAAACAAGTAATTTGTCTTTGGACAATCACCTCCTATTTTGAAAAGCTCTTTCGTATCATGAAACTGCCCGTGTATATCACCACATATCTGCATCCAGCAAAGGGTGAAAAAGGTAATAACCATATTAGCAACTTGACAGGTGTATTTAAGCTAATTTGAAGAAGACAAAAGAAAGCAATATCCTGATAAGTTGGGAAGATAACAGTTATATTTATAAGCTATATAGTTATAGGAAATTTTATCATAAAAGCATCAACGTATGATTTGTTTCTTAAGTTACACGGAGTAAAAAGAAGCCACCCTTGCTCCCCACAGATTATTTTAGGATAACAAGATTTTATTTTCTTCTTTGTTGGGGTTGGAGTGGGTAAAAAAAAAAAAATTGGCCCCCATTTTCCAAAAACTCATTTTCAAACACGCATTTCATTGACCCACAACTTTTATCATCTTTTCAACCACACATTTCACATTTTATCAGTTCTTCTCTCCTATTTTTTCCCTTTCTAACGTAACCTATTTTCTCATTCATTAATAGATGAGTATCATGTAGTTCTATGCATGCCCACTTCGATTTTACTTTTTTTTATCTGTGTTTATCGTGAAACTTCAATCCTGTTCATTTATGCGAATTTCTTGTCCCCTCAATCCCCCACCTCAAACACCCTTTTCCTACACAAAACTCTCGAGCAATACGTGAACCCAGATCCATCTCTCCACCTCCCATAACTCAAAATAATAATAATAATAAATAAATAAAATCCCAAACTATTCGTTGAAATGTATTTCAAATGTCGAAAATGACAGAACAAATTCCCAGACCAAATAAACACAGTAGATAAATTAATGAACATTATTTACTTACAGTAACAGGGGCATCGACTCGCTGAACATTACTCTCTTCAACAAGAATTTCCATGGCTTTAAGGCATAGGGCTTTGACTTCAGATTCCGTGAGCGGTTCACATCTTTTCAGCTGCTCTATGTGCCGGTCCAAGTCTGACATATTCACAATTACAGATTCGAAATCCTCTGAGAATTCAATTAACAAATCCAATTTCTAATTCTGCAATCAGAATACCGGGATTTAGTTATTTCCTCTTTGCATTATTATTAATTTACGAACTCACTAACTGGTTAGTTGAGGTTCGCTACTTTTTTTATGGGTTTCTTTTTCTCGCATCTCGTTCCCCCGCCAGGTCTGGAGTTTTCGCGATTCCCGCCGTTTTCGATGTCAAAATTTTCGGAAATTTGGAAATGCTTCAGCCTGATTTCTAGTTTTATTTCGTTTCCCCTAATATATTCTAGCTCGACGGATGGTTTAATTTACTATGATCATCCAACTTTGAGTTAATTTAATCAATCACCACTAAATTTTGCTGATTACTGCTTGCTCATCCATCTTTTAAAAATTACTCATTACTCACTAAATTTTGCTATATATTACTGTTTACTCACTTAAATTTAAAAATTTACTTGTTGCTCACCTAAATTCTAACAAAGTTACTCGCAGCTCACTAAACTTTGCTATATGTACCAATTATGGAAATTATATGGGTGATCAATGAGTTAACTTTATTCAAATTTGGATGAGCAACGAGTGACTTTTTAAATCTTGATGAGCAAGTTGTAATATATAGCAAAATTCAATAAGTAAAGAGCAATTTTTTGAATTTCGATGAATAAGTGGTAACTTATAACAAAGTTTAGTCATCATTGATTAAATTAACCCTCCAACTTTATACATAATAATCATTGATTTTATTTCATCATGTCATCCAATTTTATCCTTAAATATCACTACAGTTACACAATTTGATTTTATTCTATAATCACCACCCAATTTTATAAAACATTTCACTATGACCACTTAATTTCTCTTTATTTTTTTCGCTAATTTTAAAAGAAGTAAAATAGTAACTTTTATTATATATATGAGATAAATTATAAAAAAAAATAGGTCTTTTTAATTTTAAAAACGTGTTTTTTTCTAAAAGATAGGATTTGCACGTGAAAATGACTTAAGATGAACGATACAAAAAAATCAAGGACCAAAGAAGGCGTTGGCCAAAAATCCAAAAGGTGCGATCGCAACCCTTAATTTTGTAAAAGCCGAGGCCAAATTAGTTGGCAGATGCAACTGCGGGCATTAATCGCATGTGATCGATAGGGTTATTTTGAATAGTCGGACAGTTTTCCTTAATAATTAAAACCCTTTTAAAAATCAATTTTGATAGGTTTTTTCACCTAATTCCGCCCTCTTTTAAGTACAAACCATGAGCAGCTATTAGAGACACTTATCGTATCTCTCTTGTATCACATCATAACATAGAAAATTTTCAATTATGATAGGTCAATTCACTTCAATTAAAGGAGAAGAACAAACGAGCGAGGAATCTAAGGCAAATAACATAAAGAAGGTGGAGATTCAAGGCTCAGGATTAAAGATAAAAAAATAAAATTGATTTCACAAATTTCTTATATATTTATATACATTTTTTATGATATCTTTTCATTATTTTTCTTGTTGTCATTCAAAAAATATTAGGCTAGATCACTATCGTGTTAGAAGAAAATGAACCTTATTATTTGATTGTTTTCAATCCAAAGATCAAGCAGTTGTTTATTTGTGCCTTCATTGATCTTGTATGTCTTGTACTCTTGTTGAATTATTTAAATGTTTGCACATCATTTTAGGCAATTAGCTGCTTATTATATTTTCGAGAGATTCATGATATGTTTAGAACTTTACAATTTCAACATACGGACAATAATTGTCAGGGATAACATGTATATTATGTGCAATCATATAGATAATTGTGAGACTTCAAGACTTTTTGATTCTTGTTAATAATTGGGAAAAAAATGAATATAATTTTTAGGAGAATGTGTGAATAAAAAGTAGAGATATTTTTAAGGTATACGTGTAGAATATTTTATTGCATGAATGTATAGTTGAAAACGATTTTGTGATAAACTATAAATAAATTAATAGATGTCAAATGTGCACTTAATACATTATTTTGTATATGAATTCGGAATAAGAATATGATGGGGTCGTGCTTATGATATGTCTTACTTACTTGAGGATATATAGTTAAATAAAAATGGATTATCAATCGTGTCAAAGACCACACAATTCAAACTAGATCATATAGGTTGAGAATTTAAAAAAAAAATGTGATAATAGTAGGTGAATTCGAAATTTCAACACACACATCTCATATTTAATTGAAGCTTTAGATATAGTACGATAATTTAGCCCCTGTTTAATACATTTTACTTTAATTTAATTTATTTCTCTCAACCACACATTCACATAATAAAATATTTTACACGTAAATTTTTAAATAAATTTCTTACTTTTTAACTACACACTATTCAAAAAATACTATTCAAAATAAAGTTTTTTTTTTAAATTTTAAGAATGTTAAACAAGGCTTTAGATGCAAAAAAATAAATCTCTTCTGTGTTACGTTTACATTTGAATTTGATAAAGGGTTAATATTATTTAATTTGAGATTTAATTCTTGTGGGACGGGACTTTTACTCACTGCATTATTACTTGTCAATGATTTGGTACGCTTGTGGGATTTCACCATCTTGTTCAATTTTTGAGTAGATCACGGACTAGCTCGAAAAAATCAATTTGGTGTCAACCAGCCCTTTTAAAAAAGCATTCCTTTAATTGCAAAATGTTGGCTACAACCCATTTGTATCCATAAGCCCGACCCACCTCACTCCCATCTCTACACACGATCTCCATCCCATTTGACACCAAATAATCCATTGCACAAACCCGATGTAGTTCACCATCCAAACCTCGTGCGATCGCCGAGATTGCAACTCATCTCACCACATTTCTCTCCTCTCAATCTCCACTCGACACCACCGCAATCCACCACCCAAAATGGAGAGTAGTTCACCACCCTAACCCCATGCGCAGTGGCTATTCACTACAAACCACCATCAATATCATGTCTCTAGCACTTCATATCTACTCTTTTATTATTATTATTACTAGTTTTTGGTCCATGCAATGCATGGCTGTCTTATTTTTGAGGTTATGGTAGCGTATATATATAAAATGAAATTAGGAAAATGAACTTTATTGAACATAATAAATTTAGATATGATGTATTGGAAAAAATAGTAGAATTTGTGACTTACAATAGAATTGGAAAAAAAAAGGTAAATTTTGCGGGGGTCGAGGGGGCAGCGCCCCCGACGAGGATCAACCTGTCCGATCAGATAGCAGGGGTCAAGGGGATAACGCCCCTCGTGGGGGGGGGGGGGGTTGGGAGCAACACCCCCGAAAAGAATTTTGATTTTATGTATGTATGAAAAAAGAATTTTGATTTTATGTATGTATGAAATTAAATATTTTCTAATGTTTTTAAATGAAATTATGAATAAGTGAATTGTATTCATAGTTTGTGTGAAATGTAAATTAGTAAAATTATTAGCAAAAAAAGACGCGGGTGTGAAGACACACAATAAATTCTAATTTTATACATGTGAAGCAAGAAACTTAAAAATAAAATAAAAAAATTGGAGAATGTTATTATTAAAAATAAAATAAAATAAAATCTGGAAGTCTCTGGTGCGGAGACTAAGGAATCAATCTCCGCACACAGAGGCCGCTTCCTTTCCGCATGTGGAGGCACGGTGCCTCCGCACGCGTAGACACTATGCCTCCGTGTGCGGAGGCTTGTTGTTGGGTTTTGATTATTTTGTGAGGGGAAGTTATTTATAAAATATCAATTAGAATATCAAAAGATATTTATAACATATCAACAGAAATTACGTCGGAAAATTTTTTCTGCAAATTTTTTTTCGAAAAGATTTTTATAATTACATCGGCAACAAAATCGGTTTCAAGCATAAAACGAGCAGTTACCATAAGATAAACATGTAAGTTATAAAGTAAAAAAAAAATGGAGAGTGTTATTAAAAAAAACTCAGACACGGGGTGTCCTGTGTCTCCGCAATTTTTTTTTTTTTTTTTTTTACATTACTCTGTCATGTTGGTTTGCAGAATTTTTTTTTATAATTTCATGTATCAATTAAGATAGAGACGGTTAAATTTTTTTTTTTTGCCCATGTAAATCTCAAAGTGAGTCAACAATTGAGGTATATTGACTATTGAGAGGAGAAGATGGAAATCTGCATAATTGAATGGTAAATAGCGGATAATACAATAGGAAGAAACAATTAATTAGTGGGGATGTAATGGGAAGAGAAGTGGGGATAAAATGGGAAAGAAAAATACGTCTTGAATGAATAGTGAACTATGGATTGCCTCTTTTAATAGAAGAGAGAATATTATTATTTATTGAGTTTACTTCTTCGAAATGGATGTTACGAGTCATGGTTGTGGTGCTCGATGGTATGAGATTGTTAGTGGTAATGGTTGTATTTGTGGTGGTTTGGGGTGGATGGTGGTCGGTGTCAAAAAATTGTTACAAATTGAACCAACTCAAACAAAAACGTATTCGATTTGCAATATGAATATGTTCTATTTTGAGGTGATCCGATCCGACCCCCTCCCACCCCGCCGTGAACCATTGATGGAGGCAAGTCCGCGATCAATTTTTGGAGACGACCACATTTCACCCTTCTAAGACCAAGAAAACTATAATTGTACTTGTCCTTTTTCCTTTTGGGGGAAATTTTATTGTAGGTCCTCAATTCATTTTGTCAATAGCACGTTAATCATTTAGGGTGTGTTTGAGCCACATTATTTTGGGATAATGTATTCTGAAATAGTAAATTGACGGAGAATGTGCGGTTGAAAAAGAAGAAAAAATTATTGTTGTGATGAAAAATATTATTTTATTAAAGAATGTGTGGTTGAAAATGAGTAGAATAACGAGAATGAAAATTTCAATGTATACCAAACAGTGGTTTAATCTTTCAAAATGAGCAAGTTGATTACAAATATTAAGCTCATGTTTGGTACACATTAAAATTTTCATTTTCATTATTCTACTCATTTTCAACCACACATTTGTCAATAAAATAATATTTTTCATCACATTAATAATTTTTCATTTTTTTTCAACCACACATTCTCCATCAATATACTATTTCAAAACACATTCTTCCAAAATAATATTGCTCAAACAAACCCTAAATCACTTGTCAATTCCCAATATACCTACATAATTTACAAAACTTACTTCAATAAATTAAATATGCGACGACCACATGATGATTTAACACAGATTTTAGACAATTTCCAAATTTCATTATAGGAGAGTTGGACTGAGCGTGTAACAATAATGGAAAGTCAGATTAACTTGCAGTACTTTAAAGTGAAGGACCAATTGCACCAAAATAATAGATTGGATGCCACTATTGCAAGTTCTCATACTTTTATCTTGCAAACAAGCTGCCAACATCAAATTATTAGTTATTTGCTGTGGTGAAGACGACGATTACGTCGGACAAAACTTGCCGCTAATCGGTAGCGCTGCCTGTCACTTCCGTTTCAAATCCTTCTCAATTATTGGAAATTCACCAATTATTCGTCCCATCATTAACTACGATTCCGCAATTTAGATCGCCGCTTCCGATTCCAATCAAAAGGTAAACGCATTCCGCCTTTTTAATCTTCATCGCCATCGCAATTTTTCAATTTATGTATTGAATTCGATAATTGACTTGACGGAATTTTCTCTTTTTTAAGCCCTAGTTCAATTGCAGCGGTTGAACACCTGATCACTTGTATTCCGCCTGTTTCTTGTGATGCTAACTCAAATTTGACCTTTTTGTATGCTTGCTTTGTGAATTTATGAATTAATGATTGGGTCGTGCGATTCTGTTAGAATTTCATTTACTGCGTTTCCCTTTTTGATTGGTGGAAAGTTGTTATTTTCATGCTGCTTATTTATGGCTTATATTAATTAATTGGTGTGTGATTAATTAATGCCATATGTTTGATCATCTGTTTTAATTGAATGAAGACCTTAAATAGTACTATGAGAATAAGAAATTTTGTTTATTGCTCTGCATATATTTTATAATTGGGGAAGCTACGCTTAGAGAGAGGGTGGGCATTGATTTCATCTGGAGATGTGAAATTGTTGATTTTCATTTTTTATTTTTAACTTTGATACTCTCCTTTCACAGTTTTTTTTACCGGAATTTAAGACTTATTCCTATATAGCTCAAAGCATGAATTAGTTCCTACCTAATTCGCGATAGATTATCGATTGAATATTTTTCTTTTAGTTTCCCTTCTTGATTGGGGACATATTAATTACTTAGTAAAGGTGCTCAGTAGTAAAAAACTATGTTGTCTTAATTACAGACAATGGCAGCTTCCGGGGATTCATGGGTAAGGGAGTACAATGAAGCAGTAAAACTTGCTGATGACATCACTAACATGATATCAGAAAGGAGTTCGTTGCCCGCAACTGGGCCAGAAGCACAGAGACACTCATCTGCCATTCGTAGAAAAGTTACCATACTTGGAACGAGGTTGGATGGCCTACAGTCTCTTCTGTCAAAGCTTCCTGGAAAGCAACCCCTGTAAGTTGTCTTAATTGAACAGCCTTCTAGCTACTTTGTTATCGTGGAATAATCTAAGATGTCTGTAGTAAGTAGCTGAGCCACCCAGGTATAATTTGTGGATTTCATTGTATTTTGCTTTTCTAAACTCGCATGCTCACTTAACTTTAGAGATAAAATACAGTGTATATATATCCCCTCTTCAATTTTGTTTGAGACGCTCTAGTTCTAAATTTCCTGGCATGCCTATTAGAAACAAGTTAGCATTCCCGAAATTATGATTGCTTCCTAAAAAAGAAAATAACAAAGTACACTACTAAATTTCGAGTAAAAGTATGTGATGTAATGATTTTTATCTGCAAGTTAAAAATGTATGTTCTTGTTAAAGAGAGGGAGGGGGGACTTAAAAAGAAGAAGAAAGAAACTGCAGCATACCAGCATCCAACGCCCTCAATTAATTGATAGAAAACGGGACAGAACTAACACTTGGTTCTATATTTTCATTAGATTTTTCATGGTTCTTGAACCTGCTCGTACTTAAATGCAGGACTGAGAAAGAAATGAATCGGCGCAAAGATATGGTTGCCAATTTAAGGTCAAAAGTAAACCAGATGGCTTCCACATTGAACATGTCAAACTTTGCAATTAGGGACAGCTTACTTGGGCCAGAAATTAAGCCGGCTGATGCAATGAGCAGAACAACTGGGCTTGACAACAATGGTGTTGTTGGTCTTCAACGACAAATCATGAAAGGCTAGTGGCTATAATTTTTTTTCCTTAATCTTTGTTTTTTCATTATCTTTCTTAATATAGGATGGCTTTCTGGTTTGCATCTTTGTGCAGAACAAGACGAGGGTCTTGAGAAATTGGAGGAGACGGTTATAAGCACTAAACATATAGCATTGGCAGTCAACGAGGAGCTTGACCTGCATACAAGACTAATTGTGAGTGTTCTTGTATTATAACATACCTGCTTTTGTTCTCGACTTCTCGTGTGAAAACTGGTATCCATAATTCGCATAACTCGATAAAATGTTATCTTGAAGTTCATTCTGTTTGATGTTATCTTGTGCAGGATAATCTGGACCAACATGTTGATGTCACAGACTCCCGACTGCAGGTGACACTTCTGTGTAGTAAAATTTATTTGAATTGCAATAAAACCTCCTCGAGCTAGTGAATAGTTTTCTGGCATCATCTTTCATAGCATGTCATCGAAGATGAATGTTTTCGAGCATTTTGATCCTCTTAGTAGTGACGCTAAGGGATAGACTCGTAATCATGGCTGGGGTATGCTAGACTATTTATATTCTACATAACATATTAAACAAAACTAAGCCTGAAAAAATGTTAACAATTATGCTTGGATATTTGAGGAAAAAAAAATAAAGTTATTTATTTGAAAATAACTCTTATGTTATCAATAAAAATATATTTATTTATAAACTTACTTGTCTACTTAGAAGTTTAACTTTTTAAGCTTAGCCAAACATAGCTCTCTGTCAAACAAGAGTTAGGTGTGGGTGTGGGTGTGGGTGTGGGGTGAGCCGGTTTCAAGGAGATTTCTGTGATTTAGCCATTTAGGTTAAGACATTGTCATGCCCACGCTTTATGTATTGCTTGTTTTAACTTTTTCTTAACATATTATTAATGGAAATTGTGTTAGCTCGGGGAATTTGAGTGACTTAAACAAGTATTTTTTACTAATTTGTTCTTGATTTGAACAATTTTAATGTGCCTATTCCACTTACTTTATTTTGACGGTTTTTTCTCCCTAATGAAAACAGCGAGTGCAGAAGAGGCTTGCAATATTGAATAAGCGGACAAAAGGTGGATGTTCGTGCTTGTGCCTGCTTTTATCTGTAATTGGGATTGTTGTTTTGGTTGCTGCTATATATATGCTGATCAAATATTTGTAATATAGAGAAAAATGGAATTGAAACTCTCTGCTGTCTTAGTGTGTCCTGGATTAAAATTTAACAATGATGTCAAAACAAAAAAAAAAAAAAAAAAAAAAAAGGGGAGAGAGAGAGAGGAATGGCTGTGTGTGATTTGTCAAAAACGCTTGGATTTTCATTTCCTCTTTGTTTGGTTTCCTTGTTTGTGAGATTGATATGATTTGTTCGGATAAACTTTCGTTTGAGCTTTATAAGATATCATCAAGTTAATCAACCTATTCATTAGGTTAATGTGGTTCTGATGTGTACATCATTTTCTCTACACACGGGTATCCAAAATCTTGAGCTTGTTTGTCAAGGTTTTACTTTTGCTTTTTGAAGAAATTAACTTAGGCCAACTTCCTTTAGAAGTTCATGAGGGTGTGTTTGTTTCCCATTATTGGAAGAAGAATGATGTAATATATAATATTTTTTGGAGAATGTGTGGTTGAAATTTAAAGTAACTTTATTGATTTATATGTAGAATATTTTATTGGATGAATGTGTGATGGAAATTGTTTACTGTAGAAAATAATATTTGATAAAATGGTAGATAAATAAGGGCTAAGTACTTTCAGAAAATTATCCAAATATGCTCAAAAACATTTTTTTAATTATATTATCACCACAAAATTTATTAAGTACACCATTATTTTTATTTATTTTTTCGTATTTACTTAAATAGCCTTAAGTAAAATTATATAATTAGGGTTAATATACTTTTAATCAATCACATCACGTTATAATTACACCACGAACCTAAACCTAATTTCTTCTTCTTTTCTATAATTACGAGTCTTGTGTCGTGGTACCACATGTAAGAATTCATTAATTTATTTAATCATTCTTTATATATATATATATATATATATATATATATATATATATATATATTTGCGAAATGCAATTCTTTACAATAACCATTCTTTTCTTCTTCAATCAAAATTATTGAGTTGAGTTTTGAGAGTCTAATCCTCAATCGCTAAGGCCATTTTATGTTACTTAAATCTTCATTCGTCAAAATGATTAAATACACAAATATATAATAATTCGTAACGAGAAATGTGAGCACAACTTTAAATTTCATCATCTAAAGTTTACTTTCTAAAAATTTACAAAATAAAAACTGCAAATATGCATCTCTCCGTGTGTATTGTAATTTAGCCTATTTTCTTTTAATAAGTTTCAAAACATTTTATTGATCCATCTGAAATTAGAAATTAAGCTCACTTACCCATTTCTTTAAAATCAAGTTTTTTTTCTCTTCTTTATCTTCCTCCTTTTTTAAAAAATAATTAAGCAAAATTAGTGCGGATAAGAAGAAAACATTACTCATATCTCTTGATATTGTGGATGAAAAGAAATTGGTAATATTTTCTACTTCTTTCTTGTCGAGTTTATGTAGCCATGGATGCATGCAACATAAAAAATATGAAAAGAAATGTTTGGAAGAAAAGAAAAAAGATGAAGTTTACTTGTGATGTATTTGTTAAAATTAGAATTCTTCATTTTTATTATCATCTTTAAATTAGTTATATAATTGTAAAATTGTCGTGGTGTATTTATTAAAATCATGTTTTAATTTGTTTTAGAAGCAGTTTTTGACACTTCAAATCCCATAAGTATTCCCTATCCCATTTTAGAAAGAAAAAAAAAACAAATTGACTTTTTTAAGGTAATGAACCTTTAATGTGATAATGATGTAAATTTCATTTTAGCAAAAAAAAATTATTTTGCTTTGCTATGATAATGCGATCTGTTGCGGGCATGCGCACACTATGGTTCTACAATCCCAGCCCCGCCACAACACCTTGTCACCCCATGTTACTGACCCTGGCCAAGGACCATCATTCATAGTTCTATTCTTCACATTTTTGGTTAAAGAATTATCAGGGATATTACTAGAAACTGAAAGGCACAGGATCTGATACAGATGATATTACAAAAATCAATCAAGGATAATGAAATGCAGCTTCGCCTCTTACTGGTAGATAAAAAAGAAATAAAGTTTGTAATTTCAAACATTAAGAGTCTGTTTGGTATGGCTTAAAATTTAATTAAAATTGAAAATATGGTCGTTATTGGGTCCCACCTGTCTAATAAAAGTTAATAATAACGGTTATATTTTCAATTTTAATTCGATTTTAATCTCTACCACACACCCTCTAACTATATTGTATGAAGATAAAAAGTCGTAATTTCAAAACTCGGAGAAACCTATATATATGGAGAGAGAGGGAGGCAGGGATAAAGGATTCCATTACAATTCAATCCCTAAAAGCATCCAATTTTCATCCGTGACTGGACTCCCTAAAATACACATTTACATCTCTAAACCACACAATTATTCACGCAACATAAGATAAAATCCTTATAAATTGATAATAGTTGGAGATTTCAAGTAAAAAATTGAAGAATATCGTCATACTTATTTACGGTTAAGGATACAATTGTGGATTTGTTGAATTGAATTACTATCCAATTGATTCGATTTGTATCTGAACGGTAGGCACAATTGGTACGTGATTTAACGTTCAATTCAACAATTTACAATTTTCGAATATCTCAGTTGGTGTTGAATCTTCGGTAGTCATTGTGACTGATATTGAATCATCATCAAAATCAAATTGGCATGCCATGCTCTGAGTCTGAAATTTATGTTTGTAACCTGGATTATATGTGAATTGTATTTGTAATTGTGATATTCGAGGAGTTCGTGTAATTGATCATTTGCTCACGATGTTGAATTTTTGGAAATGCGTAATTTTATGTGACCCATATTCAATATATGTGATCATGTATTTGTACTGTGACTTACATTTAAACCATTTGATTGAAGGTATTGTATAAAATGATGTCGACCAATAGTCTTATTCACGCGACTTTTAATACAAAATTGTGACCTATATATTTCATGTTTTGACCATTTTATAAATGTAGTGTTACGTGCATTACTTTATTATGTGGCCTGTATTGCTAATCTATGACTTGCATTAATCCTGATTTACATTGGTATTTCTAACTGACATATTTTGTTGTGAAATTGACAGAAATGGATACATGGTCACAACAGTGGGATGTACAACAATTTGGTTCCGTTAAGTAAAAACAAATCATAGTTATAACGCAAATAATACGATGTCAATCGATGATACACATAGCCCGTATAACATTTATTTTTGATGTTTTCTTTATTTGGTATATCATGTAACTATATATATATTAGTTGTTTAAATAATATTCATTCAAAATGTGACTTGAGATGTTTACATGTAAGTTGTGCAAATTAGTGAATGAATTGAAACCAGTTAACTATTATCTATTTAACAAGACATGCGAACTATGGAATTGTATATGTGACTTGTGAACATGAAGATATGCATGAATTTGTATTTTTTTACCTCTATAATTTTGCAGTATGACATATTCACGATATTCTATTGTCCGTGACTTCAACTCTGACTTGGGAATAATATGCAACACGTATACATTAATTAATACTTGATGCGTGGCGTGAGAATAATGAGTTGTGACTATAAAATAATGATCTGTGACATGTAGACGGTACTAGATATGTGACTTCTCAAAAAATGGGTATGTGACATCAAATTACAGTTTTGTGACTTATACACAATGTCTGTGATTTCAACAGATGACCTATGACTTGAGAATTGTGATTGTGAGTACAAGAATATGAGATGTGACTTGGAAACAATACATGATATGCGATTTGATAAAATGACATGTGACTAGTAGAAAATAAGCTGATGTTAAAACAAAGTGAGATGTAAAATTGACAAAAACAATCCGCGATTTCATATTAAGTATATGTGACATGAAAACACTAACATGTGACTTCGAAAGATGACACGTGACTTGGATGAAATAAGTAGTGACCTCTTATAGTATAATAAGTACACTCTTTTTTTCACATGGGCTCGATAATAAGAAGCTTAGTGACTTGTAAACAATACTTGATATGTGACTTGAAAATAAATATCCGTGACCTCAAAATAAGGATTTGTATACTTATTCTAAAACTGATGAAATGCAATATGCATGACCTGTGAAAATTAGATTTAACAACCACGTGAACATGAATAATGAAATGAACATTCATAAATTTGCAAACATATTCCTCTATTACAAAACAAGAAGTACAAAGTTCCCTCCAATTACATAGTAACATCGATTATCATACACAGTATCAAATCTCAGTCTATAACTATATACCTCCGCCCCGACTTTTCCCTTTCCCCCTTGGTGACCTTCTTGATTTTACGGTGTTTATAGAGTAGTGTGGCTATATCCAGCCTAGCTCTGGTAGCATCAAAATCCTTTAGGGCTATATCCCACCTCGAACCACATATATTTCTTATTAGGTTGCTTGACCTCCATATTATAAAATAATGTATTAGTTGAAGTTTAACTACTATCTCATGACAATCCACATAATAGGATAAGTGTGCATCGACTAGGATCTGTGTTTTGTTCATCATTGAACTTTAATATAAAATTTGATGACACATTTTTTATTGCATTTGTAGTAGTTTTACCTGGAAACAATAAAGCTTCCAGTATAATATACTCATATTCCTGCAATAGATGACAAAAATAAAAAACATACATCAATTTTGATACTTGTAGATGCATTCATGCCACACGATACGCAAGTCGCGTACAATTATTTAATCAATGACTCTACACATGTTATATATAAATAAGGTTACAAATTATATGCAAAGATAGTCACATTACAATCACGTGATTCATCACACACTATAGACATGTCACAAACACATAAAGGGTCACATGAAAGTAGTAAAATGCGTTTCTAATTACAAAATTGGTCACAGTCCAACCATAAATCACAAGACACGGTTGGTCACAAAATTATATAGGTCAGATTGTACATATATTTTACACGTTACATAATGTATTTATCTTGATTTCGGGAAATGTAAGTTCGGCTCACCCAATGATAGGTGACAACATCTCAAGTTGCATTTTTTTTAAATGAGGTCACATTTTGACTATCCAAACCTTAAATACCCAATAAATTTCATATACAAATTGCCTATTAACTAAATCAATTACACGATCTATTACCTTGAAACCTATGTATATGTCATGCTTTTTGTCAATCCATTCTGGCAATGTGGCAAAACTCTTATTTGCTTCATGTTTCACTAATTTTGAGAGCTTAAACCTAGATTCTTACAGGGTTAGTGATGAAGGGATGTTTAGTTTATTCATGACTAGGGAGGATCTACTCCCTATGTGTAATTTGTCTTTCATGTTATGTAAGACTTATTTGGTTCTCATTATAATGAGAATTTGAAAAAAAAAAAGTATTTTAGAATATTAATATTTGGAAGAATGGGTAATTAAAAAGAAGAAATAGTTTTTAAGTTTTGTGTAATAATATTTTATTGAAAAATATGTGATTAATAAAAAGAGAGAAATAAATTATAACTTTAATGTGGCCAAATAGGGACATAACTTCTAGTTTTTTGCTTTTTCCCTCCAGCTTTTTTATTTTTTATTTTAAGGTAATTGAATATATTAAGAGATTTGTGTATCGAACAAAATATTATGTACTTCTATCATATTAGAGATTTGAAAATTTAATGGCATGACTACATAGTCTCTGCTAATATATATATATATTTTCTAATAACTACTAGAAATATGAAATAAAATAATATTTTCAATCACGTTAATAATTTTTCTTTCTTTTTCAACCACACATTCTCTATCAATATTCTATTTCAAAATACATTATTCGAAAATAATGTGACTTAAACCCACCCGAAATGTAATTTAAGGTACTAATTATTACATTTCTATCCCCTTCTTCGACTTTTTTTTTTTTTTTTTAATTTCAACTGGTAATTCATAATTGGATATATTGAGAGATTTGTGTACCCACCAAAATATTATGTACTTTCATGATATTAATGATCTTGAAAATTTCACGATATGTCTTCGCTAATATTTATGTTTCCAGGATGTAGGAGAAATAAGAAATGCAATTCGACGTATTGAAAAGGCCAAGGCCTTTGCTAATTGCACGTGGTAGCAAAGCCCTTATCCAAAACGCCAAGGTCGCACGTGCGTATAATAAAAAAACACGACTCCCCGCCAAATCCGAGATTTTTCTTACTTCCCTAAATTCCCTTGTAATCGTTACTCTGTTGCAGAGGAAAAGGAAATAGGAAAAAATCTTAATCCGGCAGCGGAATCGATCAATTCAGAAATGTGGGAGAGTGAAAATGAGAGGGAAATTGAAGTCCGTAGCTTGAATGGGGAATCAATAACAGTATCAATTGAACCAAACAAGACTATTCAGGACCTCAAGACCATCCTCAAGCAACAATTCCATCCGGCCGCCTCGTCCCCGAATTTCCACCTATTCCTCAAGGTAATTTCCTTTCCCTCCCTTTTTAAATGTGTCCGTGTATGTTTTCTATGTAGTATGCGTTGGGCGTGTTAATTTTATGGAAATGACAAGATACTACCAGTGATGCACTTGGTACAAGATTTATCACCAATGCATGATGCTTCAAAGTTTGTACCTAAATCTAGAAACTTGCGTGTTAATGTTTGTGTAAACGACAATGTAGAACCAGTGATGCACGTGGTACAAAATTGATCACTAGTACATGATACTTTAATGGTTGTACCTCGATCTGGGAACCATTAGCTACATTTGTACCTCTGAAATGACTGGTAGGATTGTGTCATCTGTGGTGGTTTTCTTTTAATTTTTTCTTGGTCCAGGGTGTGAAACTGAAGTTGCAGAGTGAGATTAGTAGCTATGCTGTGGGCCTTGGAGAATTTTTAGTTCTCTTTCCATTTACAAAGAAGGATAAGCAACAGACTGAGAGAATGGAGGAATCTGAAGGACCATCAAAAGAACCGAACCCCAATGAGAGCTCTGTAAATAACTTGGCCGAGTCAGCATGGTCGGAATTGATGCAAGACCTATCGGCTTTGCATGACATTTCTAGGAATGAAAATTTGCCCAATGTTGAATTGAATAGCACGAATGTCGAATACACGGACACCCATGCTGAGAGGACAACTTCAAGAACCAAGCGCAAAAGAGTGCCGAATAGGGACAAAAAGGAAGGACCTTTGGATGGCCTTTTGTCGAGTATCTTACAGAAGTCTAGCAATGAGGTTCTAGATGAACAGAACTGTAAAGTATTTATTGAGGTTTTGGAGTCTTCAAGTTGTTTAAATGATCCAAGATTGGGGACTTGCGTGATGAGGGAAGCTAGTGATATACAGGACACTGAAACAGACCCTTCTACGAGCAATAGCAGTTCCTGCATCTGTCCACCATGGTTGAAGGACATAATTATGGTCTTTTCTTTTTCAAACATTTATTCTGCTTGGCTTCAACTTCGCAAGGAAAAGATTACCATCAGTGCTCTGCAGGGTGCATTAGACCAACTCCATAGATTTGGGTTCCGGCCTGGTATTACGGAACTGGAGCATCTATCTGAACTTTATCCTCAGGTAACAATTAGATTGGTTAATTACGTAATAATCTCATTACCTTACCTAATCTCATGCACCTGATGGGTTCTCTGCCATATTTCGTTTACTAAAATTTTAAGCGTGTCTCCAAGTTGATTGTCTTAATTATATATTTTATGTACTCATCGCTGCTTTCATTTATTTCCAAGAATAAAAGATCCACTTTTTATGTTACAAAACACTGTGAACACATTTTAAGACAATAATAACATCTAAACACCATCTACTTTTCTTTTTGACATTGATTGCTCCCTTACATCTGCCAAATAGGTATGGTCGTTGAGTCGAAGTGTACTCTAGGAGTTTCGCTGAACAATTTTTTTGATACGCATGTGGCCCTGCTTCTTACTTTCACTTCGGGTCCAGCATGTTAGTGTTATGCATGATTTTTTTTTTTGGGGAGGGGGTGGGGTGGGGTAGAAAGGCTTTGATTTTTTATCTTTGGCTGTATCTCAATGAAATATAGAATCGAGTCTTTGAGTTTTCCACTATGACATAGAACCCTTTAAATGAGGATTTTAATTCAAGTGATATTGCTTTACTGTATTCAAATATATTTAGTATGAAAACCTTGTAGCGTTGGGTACTTAGAATGTCATATTTTCTCCTCAATGTTTGTCAAATATCATTTTGTCCTGTATTCATGAGGTCTCCTATAGATACTATATAGGGAAATTCACGGAGATGCATAGAAAATTCTTGGAAAATGCTAAGAGGACATACCTTCAGATTTTTGGAGAAGACTAGGAATTCAAGTTAAAAACTAATAACATGATAGAATGGAAACACAAAAATTAAGTGTTCACTTGTTACGTTAATCTTTCTATAATCTCCTGTTAAACATTTACGTTGGATTGGTGGAATGGGCATTATGGGTTGATGCCCCTAGAAATGAGTTTTCTTGTATGAGCAGCTGCTGGAAAGTATTTTAATTGCTGATGTTTTGAAAATGCGTTTATAGAAGTTTTTTAAGCTGGTTCTATATGTTTGAGAGAGATGGTCAAGATGTATATCATCTATTTTACTGAGCTCTGAGGCTGCTAGTGCATTGTTGCATATGGTGCTGATGATCAGTGTTGGAAGCTTGAAGATCTCAGCTTTTTATTTTTATAAATCCTTTTTGAGCACAAGGGACAAGACTTGGAAGTTGTTGCGTCATGGTTCTCTTGGGTAATTTGGAAAGACATAACTTGAGAACATTTCATCTCAAACATGGGTTCTTGTTTCTTTTCAAGTAATCACTATCCATTCCCACCTAAGGATGCTGTTTTTGGATGAGGCAGTTGAAGAGTTATTTTTCTTCTCTCTCTCTCTTTATGAGCGTACCTTGTATATATACATTTATCTTTGATCAACAAAATTTACTACTGTGACAGAAAGTGTTTTTGCCCGCTCAGTCAGTGTTGGCAATACATCAAGTAAACTATGATGTATCCTTTCACTTTTCTTCATTTATATTATTCCAAAATGACTCTCAGGTCACGTAATTCAGTTGTTGTCTCCCTTCTCAGATAATACGCATTGTTAACAATGAAGCAGGAACTGCAAAATTACGTAATTGCATCATTATCACCAAAACATTGACAGAAGAAAGTGATCACCATGAGAATCTACTTGCCAGTAATTGACTATACGCAATTCATTAATTTATGTTCTCTAAGATTATATCTACCTATATACCCAAACTCAAGAGTTCAATCTCACCTTTTTTCTGTTTGCCCTGTCTTTCTCAGAAGGTGCAAAATGCTTACCTAGATCTAAGATTTTCAATTTGATGAAGAAAAGAGAAGGCTGCTTCAAAAATATTCTCTTCGAGGCTGTGAAATCAGTAAAGGTCAGTTGATGCTATCCTTGCTTCCGAATCTCCTTGAGATGTTGTGCTCTAAAGTACTACTTTTGATTTTCAATCACACGACTCATCTTTTGTTGTTATTTCTCACTCACCTTTAACTACCAGTTGCAATTACGAGTTATGGTTAATCTTTCTATCACACTTTGGGTAGGGTGTACATTGGAATAATTAGCCAGGGTCTTCTCCCAGGTGTATCTTGACAGGTTGTGAAGTTGAGAATTTTTCGCTTATCTCATTGAACAACCACAAGAAACAGTTTTCCAAGCAATAGACTTCCCCTTCATGTCTTCAACCAAGGATTTTGAAATTATAACTTTTTGATAAAATAGAGAAAAACATAAAGCTTGTTTTGGTATAGATATAATCGATTTAAATTAGATATAGATAGAATTGAGTGGTGGATAAGTTGGGTAGTACTTGATGTCCTACAAAACGTGTGAATAAGAAGTAAGTTTGTCCGATTATGTTTATAAATTAAATAGGGGCCAAACAAGTGCATAGTGTCTGAATTCAGGTGGTGACATCTCCAATGGATGGCGCCTGTCTTCAGTAACTTATGATTATGAAATTAATATCAAAACCCAGAAGAAAAAGATAGACGACAAACACTAAAAAATATGAATTAAAAAAAGAAGGTAGGAACTAGTTAACCATTTACCTAAACTTGCCTTTGGTGAACATGCACCTGCTGCTTCAATTGTTTTATTTTTAAGTTGAGTATTATTTGGGGGACTATGTTTATTTTTTAAGAAGAGAATCTTTCATTAATAGGCACAAAGGGGTGCCAGATCCCATACAACTGTTAGTTTATGGGTACATTTGTAAATACGTAAAAAAAGTTCAATATAGGGTGTGTTTGAGCCACATTATTTTGGAAAAAATGTATTCTAGAATAGTAGATTGATAGAGAATGTGTGGTTGAAAAAGAAGGAAAAGTTATTGATGTGATGGAAAATATTATTTTATGGAAAAATGTATGGTTGAAAATGAGTAGAAGAATGAGAATGAAAATTTTAATGTGTACCAAATAGGGGAAGTACAATCATTTAGGTACGTTCTTTGATTGAAAAGTATAGATTAGACAAAACAATTAGCTTCAAGTCTGACCAAATTCTCCTCCTTAAAAGCTATTGCATTTCTTTCCTTCTAAATAACCAATACACACCCAGGGGTGTATATTACGTATATCTCATAGGTATTAGCCAGTCTCCTTGATTAGTAAGCTTTTATAATTGCTTGATGTTTCTGCCTTTTGTGGATGTCTTCTTCTTCATCATTCTAGTTTTGAATGTTTGACGTAGATGTTACATGGTTTTGGAGGTCTAAGTCCTTTAAGACGTCTGAAACTTTGACATCTTCAATTTGCTGCTTTTAGTCTGCATGTCTCAGGTCCATTTGGACATTTCATCTTGTTCTTCCACCTCCAATCTTTAGGCTCTGGGGGATTGTTTGATGCATCTATATCTGCTTCTTTTTCTACCTCAGAAGCCTTACTTTACTTCTTTACTTGAGATATGTACTCCTCTTTATATTTAGGACATTGATCTTTGTTCATCAATTTCTCCAGTAGGAAATTCTAGCATATTGTTACTTGTTGATCTTCAATGCCTTGCTCAGATGTCTTATCAGTGTTGCAAATGTCTTTTATAATTTTCAGATATTTGAAACATATCGAAGTCATTCTAAACTGCATGTATTTAGCAAAATTTTCCTGAATAATCAACATTTGAGATGAGAATGCCCCCTCATGCAGAGTCTATGTTTTTCCAGTAGTCCCAACTCTTGGAATTTTGTAAATAGGTGGCAACAAACTTTGAACCCAAAACCTTTCTTAATGTGGTACCAATACCATATTGAATTACCACCTTATATAAAAGCACGAGTTATTAAAGGAAATTATTTGTTTTTATTTATGTAATAGGTGTACTATATTGATTTTAGAAGAGGTAGCTCTAGGTTGAATAAAGCAGTGAAAAATGACTTTTTTTTAACCTGATTTTAATTTTTTAAGTTATTGGGAGATAAGGTTTAGATTTTCATTATTGTTGTTTGAGCAGTTCCCTATTTAGAGTTCCAGCCCTTTTCTTTTGGAAGGGTAATTTTGCAGGTCTATGCATACTTTATAGCCTCTTTGTTTTCAATAAAGTGTATTTTTATTTAAAATTCAAATTGTATTTTGTAGAAGTACTTAGTCCCTTACGGATGTACCTGTTGCTTGTCCTCTTATTGAAATTCCTCTCCTTTTCTGATCATGCTTAATATGAACAAATCTCCCCCTTGCATTTTACTCCTTATCCATTTTTAACCTGCTTGAGATGTTAACATCCATAGCTCTTTTCATTACTGACTAAATCGAATCTTGAAGTTCATTTTATGCAATGTTGCAGTTTTGAACTAATGTAGAAATTTAATTCTTATTTTGATGAGTTTCATTAATTGGGACAGTATTATTCTAGTTACTGAATGCTGAAGAACGTTTTTATGCAGTACAAAAATGGAGAAGAGATGGTCAAGTCCTTTTTATTAGAAGATCTTATCTCTGTGAAGAAAGGGGATACCGCTACAATTGAAACTGAAGTTCAATTAGCCAGGAGAAATTACTCTTCCAATTCAGTCATTCATTCATATGAAGCACAATGTCATGTAAGCCAAATTTTATGTTTCACAGTTATTGTGAGCAGTGATTCTTGCATAAGCACTGCATTGCAAGAGAAACAAGAAATGGCTGTACCCAGGTTTCAAAGATAAGTGGAAAGGCCTCAACATTACCTACGATTTTCACCACGCCTTTTTTGCCGATGTAATGGGTTTCAGTAACTGCATATAGTTCTTCATAAATCATTTTTTATCCATGTTACATCTCGTAAAATCCCTAACAATTTAATTCTAGTATTTCAGCATATAATATAATAAATTAATTTCTAGAGCATTTTGCAGCTAGATGAGGTGCATATTTGGACACTAAAAGTTAATTATCGACTATGCTTGTGTGTTTGTGTGTGTGTTGTCTCTGTGGCTTTTCATTGGGAGTTACAACCTTGCTAAAATGGAATGAGCATACTTTGCATTAGAAGAAAAGGGACTATTGTACATGTTAGGAATATTGAGCCTAACTCCTCCTAATAAAACCGGCTTATTAGGGAAGGATTGCCCTCACCTTATTAAGTGGATCATTTATCTTTTCCCAAACAATGTGAGATTCTAATAGTACACATGCTGCGAGGGGTTTGAACATATGCTGTTATAGATGACTTTCTGATATCAAAGTATCAAATTCTTCTTCATCAGCTTAAAACTTTATTTGTTTCAAAAAGCTTTACAAGAAGTTAGGAATTAATGAATAAAAATTCCGTCAAATGCAAATTGAGATAACAGAGTATGTGCAGAATATAGACATCATGGCTAAAGCAACTACAGATGAATGTGAGTATATTTTTTCATAATATTTCTGTAAGTTTGTTGCAACATTATATTTATTTCGTCTCCACAATCGTGGATGTGCTAGCTCTCAGAAGTTCTCTCTTTCTTATTTATTATATCAGAAGACAATTTAAAATTATTATTTTTTATTTTTCATTAGTAACTTCAAGGCTGAGATCTATTAGACACAAAGTTCTCATGAAAATCCAGGCTATTTCATTATGTATGAATAGGTTAGTGCAATAGCCATTTCCATCAAATACGATGGAAATGCTTCTCCTTAGAGAAGTAGTGGTTTCTAAAGCTATACGATTCCATCCCTATGTGAGTCCAATTTATATTTTGTTGACATAATATTGAGTTCTCCGGTCAAATCTTTTTGTCCACACAAACTGCACATTCATCCGGATGAACAACTTTCTTCAGCCGGATCGTCATAAATCTCCATATAAACTCATTTCAACATGACAAGTTATGAGTTCATATAGATGAATTCTTCTCTTCAATCAGGATTTTGCAAATTTCATTTGGAAAGATATGCATAAGAATTGCTGAGCCATTTCATTCAGATAAAAAATTCTAGATTATTTAGAAATATCCTAATAGAGATAACCTATTACTAAGTTTTATAATGTACAGGCAAGATTTGCTCTAAAATAAGATACTCTGCAATACATTTGTTTGAGAAAATCATTGGCAAAGCTGCATACTTTACTATCATAAAAGAAAATAAATATCAGAAGGGAAATTGTTGGACGGGCATCTAAGAGCATGTTTGGGAAATGTTTATAAACGGCTATATAAATAGATATAAATATATGGTGGATAAGTGGGTAGTACTTGCGTGTCCTCAAAATGTGTCGACAAAATGTGAGTTTGAGTGTTTATAAACATGAGCCAACATAGGCTAAGATTATCTTTATGTTATTTCTTTTAGCTCTTATTATCAAACATGTCTTGGTGTTGCATGGTGGGAAGTAGGATCTATAGATAATTTACATTCTATTAGATGATGGCCACAACGATCATTAGAACAGTACTAGGAGAGCCAAAAGTATTGATGTCTACATGCAGCTGGCTTTGTTTAATAATGATCCACCCTCTCTTTTCTGCCATATTATTTAATTAAGCATCGTGAGATATACTTAAAAATGCAAAGCTGCATAGTTGTCTTGAAGTAAATTATATTCATTATTCATTACTGAGCAGGACACAAGTTCATTGTTAGCAGAGGAAATGATTCAGCATCTAAAAAGAGGCATAGGATCTCAAGGACAGGTTATTACTCTTTCACAACCCATTTTTTCCTTTCACTCATTTCTTGTCTTTTTCAAGTATATATAGCTCCTTTTCTTTGTCTGGGGAATAAATGCAAAAAATTATTATCTTCCCGGGTCTCCAAACTATGTAAAAACTTGTGTACTTATGGTCTGTCTTTCTGTCAGGTTTGAGATTGCCCTGGTAATCCAGTATGCCTGTGGAAACCATTACCTGTGTAATTGTGCTAAGTGCTATACTTATCCAGTGCAGGTGGTTCATATTGAAGAGATCAGTGCACGGATTGCTAAGTATGTTGAGATCCCATGTATGCTTTCGGAAAACATAAAGGCTGCACTCAACCGTCTGGGGATTGCTAGATTGTATAGCCACCAGGTGACTTTATTTTATCTTGAATTAAACCCCATGCTCAATCACACTTTGAATTGAATGTGTATGTCTAAAAATCAGAATCTACAGGCTGAGTCCATTGAAGCTTCCCTTGCTGGGAAGAATGTAGTCGTGGCTACCATGACTTCTAGTGGGAAGTCTCTTTGCTACAACGTGCCTGTTCTGGAGATATTATCCCACAATCAGTTAGCTTCTGCTCTGTACCTCTTTCCTACAAAGGTCTGTTTTCTTAGGTCTGATTCATACTTTTGCTGGTTCATGGAGGTCATATTTGGATTTACTAAATTTTTCCACGACAGCTATCGAGTTTGATTCCTTCATGGTTTATAGTTTTAGAGAATCTTTAATTGATTTACCTCGCATGCAGGCATTAGCCCAAGATCAACTACGATCTTTGCTAGTTATGACCGGTGGGCTTGATGATAGCTTAAATATTGGGATATATGATGGGGATACTTCTCAGGAAGATAGATTATGGCTGCGTGATAATGCCAGATTGGTATTTCAGTAAATTGTCTTAGATAGGATGGTTTTCTAAAATTGCCATCATTTTGTATGTTAATTTCTCATTGGATAATGTGCAGTTGATTACAAATCCCGATATGCTACATGTTTCAATCTTGCCATTCCACAGACAGTTCGGGCGAATTTTATCAAATCTTCGGTAATTTTCATTTCGTTCCTGTTTCACTATCACTTTTTGCGTGACTTCTTGATTGGCTCCTAAATTAATGTGGTGGATTACACTCGCGAACAGCTTACAATTTGATTTCTAGGTTTATTGTTATTTTCAATTTTGGTGATATATTTTTCTAAGGGTTCGTGATGGCAGGTATATCATTGTTGACGAGGCTCACTCTTATAAGGGAGCATTTGGTTGTCATGCTGCTCTTATTTTTAGAAGGCTCCGCCGACTCTGTTTTCATGGTATGTTCCTCCATTTTAGTTTTTTAGTGCGTGGCATATTTTTTTCATAAGGATTAATATTGACATTCACAGTTGACTTCCTATGCAGTTTATGGAAGTGATCCTTCTTTTATATTCAGCACTGCGACATCTGCAAACCCCAGGGAGCATGCTATGGTCATTTATCTCTTCATAAAATGTAGAAACTGAAATTAATTATAACTGCATTTATGGGCATAGCATGTTTGATGTTATGTAGTGTTAATGGTCTTAATTAACCACTTAAACTCAGACATTTTAACTATTGGAGTGTCTATTGAGTAAAGGTACTTATACAGATACTTAAAAACCATTGCACTGCCCATTTAATGTGTAGTTCTCTGATCTCTATATTTAGTAATGTGATATTCAGACAACCCTCAACTCTGAAATCTTTTATTTATATCACATCATTGGAGGCTATACAGTACATGCCAGTTACATAGAATGGCAACTACAATTATATTCTTTGTTTTTTTTTTTAAACAATGATACAGGAACTTGCAAATTTACCGACGGTCGAGTTAATTGAGAATGATGGTAGCCCTTCCGGTTCAAAGCTTTTCATGCTCTGGAATCCCCCTTTATGCCTGAAAAGTGTGGGTTACTTGCTTATTGGTTCTGATGTTCTTCCATTCAAACACTATTAAACTCGAAAGTCTTTAATTACCTATCTGCTACTTCTCCAAATTATTGTAGGTTTGGAAAAAAACAAAGACTACCATGCAGTCCAAGAAGTGTTTTGATAAGAATGTAGTTACTGGACGAACAAGGTATACATTTGTTATACTTGCGCTTGTGGAAAAAGTTGCTTATATATTACTGTTCTATCTTTAATGTTCTTGAATTTACATCTACGGGAAGTAATTATAGAGTCTGTTACCAGTCATTTCTTTATTTTTCCTCCCCTATATCATCCCTAGCAATGGGGCTGGAGGGGTATGTTTGTTTCCTTTCAAAATTTTATTGTTTGGATCAGTTGCACTGATACCCAGGAGATTAGAAACACTAGTCCTGTTTTTTTTTTCACCAAATTAATACAATTTAGCTTCATCCTTAATCGAAAAAATAATTAGGTTCAGACAAACCAGCTTCTGGTTCAAGTTTTTTAAGCCTGTTCTCTCCTGGCATCAAGTATTCTTCTTACTTATCAAGAGCTTTCATATTTTTAATCCGGAGTACTTGTTTTCAACAGAATGTAATCAATCAGTAAAGAATCAATACGCCAATTTACTGAGAACTAAACGACTGCCGAGTGGGGAAAATACAAATATAAAACTGTCAATATAAGATATACAGCCTATTACATATAAAAAAGGACACAAAAATTAGGCAATTGCGGACATTCATGAGAAATGAATTGTGGTAGCAAATTCAGTGGAATCTGCATCCTCAGTCTTAACTCAAAAAGCTCAAATTCCAAAGTGAAAAAGAGAGGATGATGCATTTGATTAATCAGTGGATTTTCTTTGTCCCCGTTGAAGGGAAAGGAAGGCCAATCAGTTTCAGATTATTGCACCAATCTGGTTCATGTCTAGCAGGATTGGTGTATCATAAGATGAATTTGGTGTTATCCCTGGCAAGGAAGGTTGGTAGTATCGCTTAGTCTTAGGATATGGTATTGAGGTTCTTGGTAGTACATTGAGGATCGTTATGGTTACAGGAGCATAATACATTATAAATGTCAAACTGAAATAGAAATATAATGAGTGCAGTAAAGTATTGTGGAGAAGTTTTTTTAAAATGGAAGTGATGATAAGTTCAGTCGTGTGATAACTTTCATTGTAAAATGAAACTCATGATTAACCCTGAAGGGCAGCTCAATTGGTCAGGCCTTGGGTTTGCTCCCCAATGGTTACTAGTTCGAGTCCCCTCAGGGCCACCGAGGTGAGAAACGGCTATAAACTTCAGGGCCCTGTGGGATTAGTCGAGGTGCACGCAAGCTGGCCGGACATCCACGGTTATCAAAAAAAATAAAAATGAAACTCATGATTTAGAGAGGATCATATACGAACACGCCATAAGAAAAAGTGAGAAAGGATTGTTACTATGTATAAACTGAGCATAGGTAATGTTTTTTTAATTTAAAATAGAAAAATTAAAGAAACATGGAGAAGCTACTTTTGGAAGTGTTAAGCTGTAAATCCGTTGCAGGCCCAATGAAAACCTTAACGATTCAAACTGGAGGTTGCTGATATTTGGTGTTCACAGATGAAGTCCCTGTGATTAAATCAAGTATTCAAATCAGATAATAGTAATTGAGACATGACAGCTGAGTACAAGAGTGCCTTAAAAGAACACATCACTGCAGTTTTGGATTAGTGAATCATTAATTATATTTTTGCATTTAGCTATTACAATAATGAATAAGGTTTTATAAGTCCTACATGATATTTCTGGAGTGCGGTTTTCTGAC
This sequence comes from Fraxinus excelsior, assembly GCA_019097785.1. Classification (NCBI taxonomy): domain Eukaryota; kingdom Viridiplantae; phylum Streptophyta; class Magnoliopsida; order Lamiales; family Oleaceae; genus Fraxinus; species Fraxinus excelsior. The sequence continues at coordinate 54,848,218 of CM032623.1, read as the reverse complement.
CTTCATTACTGCATTTGTTTCATTATGTTAGCTGCACCGTCCATTTATATAATCAAATTTGTTTATTCACCACTTGGAAGAAAGATTCAATGTCCTCCATAATGCTAATTCTATTTTCGCAGTCCTATTCTAGAGGTTTCGTACCTCTTTGCAGAAATGATTCAGCATGGCCTTCGTTGTATTGCATTTTGCAAAACACGAAAACTTTCTGAACTTGTTCTATGCTACACGTATGTTATCATTTCCCATCTTATAATTTATTTCAAATGTTGATCTTGGATAAGCATTTAAATTTACTTTTATCTATGTGGCTGTGATAAGGCGTGAAATTCTTCAAAATGCTGCACCCCATCTAGTCAATTCAATATATGCTTACCGTTCAGGCTATATTGCTGAGGTCAGTTTTATATTACCTTGTCTTTTGTAATTACTCTAAAAGACTATGTCAATGTGTCGTTCTTATGTCATGGGTAAGACTTAAATTTGTTCATTGATTAATATATTGCTTTCGTTCCTTAAACATCTTATACGTGTTTACTTTTGTGTCCTGTCTTTATTCACTTTGTTTTGTTATGTATTGTACTCACATTTCATCTATACCAATATTAGATGTCTTCTTGTCCACCATTATTTCGTGACGGAGCATATTATGCTTTTTGCCATTTTAAAATATTTTGCGCTTCAACAATATTAGATTTCTTCTTGTCCACCAGTCTCGATAGTTCCTCAGTTTCCAAATTTTTGTAGTTCTTTAGTCATTACACCAATGTGCTTGCATCATGAAGATGTGTACAAACAAATAATTTCCCATCAAAGAAACAAGCTGAAACTTATGAAATGTCATTGAATCACTACTTGTATTCCACCACCATAGTCTGTTTTTCTTGGGTAACTTAAAATATCAACCAACGTTTCCATCCCTTTGATGTTCCATTTCTATTCTTCCTTTTCCTCCTTTTCCTCTCTCTCTCTGTCTCTCTCCCTTAGTTTTCCATGTGCAGTGCAGGCATACACAGTTGTTGACACGCTTATTTTTTTACTGGGGACAGAATAGGAGAAGAATTGAGACTGACTTATTCAATGGCAGTATATCTGGCATTGCTGCCACAAATGCCCTTGAGTTGGGCATTGACGTTGGAAACATTGATGTTACTCTGCATCTTGGATTTCCTGGTAGCATAGCCAGGTATAGTTTATGTTCCATTTTTTTTTTATCAGTTCTGTATCATTTTGCTGTCTTGTTTTAATTGTTGTTAGTTCGCATCTGCATTTAGTCTTTGGCAACAAGCTGGAAGGTCAGGCAGAAGGGAGAAGCCATCACTTTCTATATATGTTGCATTTGAAGGGCCTTTGGATCAATACTTCATGAAGTTTCCTCAGAAACTCTTCAGGGGCCCCATTGAATGTTGCCATATTGATACTAAGAATGAACAGGTCTCTTCGATTTTATTTATTTATAATTAATATCATCTCCTTTCATTTTAAATCAATTGGATTTTTATTGTTATAGAAACTAGAAAGGAAGTTTAGTAGGATTTTGTTTCAGGCGTTCTCGGGAGGGATGGGGGATTCTGAGGGGGTACAAAGTTGGCCAGGCCTATCATATTTGGCTTTAAGTCGATATAAGTCAAAGTTCCATTTAGTAGGGATTGGTCTCATCTGTGGTGTATCTTTTCTTTTCAGGTACTTGAACAGCACTTGGTATGTGCTTCTCTAGAGCATCCACTGAGTCTGCTTCACGACGAAAAGTATTTTGGTCCAGGCTTAGAAAGTGCAATATTGACACTTAAAACTAAAGGATACCTGAGTACTGATCTGTCACGTGATTTCAGTGCTAGAATATGGAGTTACATTGGGCACGAGGTAATTTATTTGTGAGTATAGCCTGGACTAGTGTCATGATTCTTCCAGTTAGACTATAAATCATGAATTCTAGTGAATAGGTTATTGGGATGTCTCTTGGCCTTTCTGTACTTCCTTCAGTTCTCTTTCTACATGATTATGTCCCCTTAATTTCTTAATAATGAAGTTCCCATATTTATTTTGTCAGAATAAATAAATATATCTTGTATTGGGTTGTTATGTGTATTATATTTGATATTCTTCCCAGAAATGTCCATCAAGTGCTGTTAGTATAAGGGCCATAGAAAATGTGCGTTATAAAGTTATCGACAAGATAAAGGATGAAGTCCTTGAAGAAATTGAGGAGAGCAAGGCTTTCTTTCAGGTAATTATGTTGCTGTTTTATTTCTTTTATTGTTATTTTTATTTTTTGATGGAGCGACGAAGGGGAGGTACCAATCCTTGAACGCTTGACCTTGGTTGTGGAAACAACAATCCTTTACCAACCAGGTCAAGGTGAATTGGTGGGATAAGGTTCCTCTGAAATTAACAAGAAATCAACTAATTAATTGGAGTCAGTGCTGCATCCATAGATATTAGCGTTGTCCACGACTTTGCTGCTTTACCTTTAATTTGACGACTTTAGCATTGTTGCTTTCAATATTAAGTTTATCTTTCAGTTTGTTTTTGTTCTTCACTTTTTATGCTTATCGAAAGTAAATACTATCTTTCTGTTGTTTGTTGATGGTTATGTCTATGGAAAGCCATTTACTTTGTTTAGGCTGTTGTCTGTGGTATATGATGGTTCAACTGATCCTGCAGGTTTATGAAGGTGCCGTGTACATGAATCAAGGGAAAACCTATCTTGTAAAGCATTTGGATTTATCGAGCAAAATTGCTTGGTGTCATGAAGCTGACCTGAAGTACTACACAAAAACTCGTGATTACACGGATATTCATGTGATTGGCGGCCATATAGTATGTCAAGACCTAAACTTAATTTAATTTTTGGCACTCTACACATTTGTTACACTTCCGAGTCGAAGCATTTCTGGATTTTAATTGTGAAATATGTGTCATAAAATGGATATGACATATCTTATATCTTAATTGAATTTTATTAGTGTTTGTTTATCAAGTATCTCCTAGCCTCAACAAGTATGGGACTCTTCATAGGCTATCATTACTGTAGTGAGATCTCAACTTCAATTAAAACTTCTTGATGACAACGTCTTGCTTGTATACTGGTCTTCATATGCTCCAGCTGAGAAAGATTTTGCCTTGTCCTTGATAAGTATGGAATAAGACTTCGTCAAGTAGAAAGATTTGAGCTGATGAAAAATGATCACACCATTTCACATGACAAGATTTGTATATTATGAAGGCATCGAGGCAGACACCCATAAAATGTAGTTTATGATCTGGAATATTTAGTTTAGGTATGTAACTTCAAGTATTTCTGAAAGGCATAAGTGTGATGCCAGTAAGATAAGACAGGGAAATGCAATCAGCCAATTTGCAATGATGTAGTTGTGGTGTGGCAGCGGAAGTTAAATATTGTACAAACAAGAAAAAGCTAAAAATCTCAAGAATATGATCTAAAATAACTTAAATATAATGACTATGAGTTGTGTTTACAAACAAGTCTTGCCCTCTTTTTATATAGGTATGAGAAGAAGAGATAAAGTAGACTAAGTAAAAGAAATTAATCTCCTAAAAAGAAAAGAAAACAAATAACCTATTTATAATAGAAGTAGAATCCTATCAACTAAATAATCAAACTAAGCCCTTGTTTGAACCCCATTTTTCAAAAATTCATTTTTTTCCGAACTTATTTTCAACCACATATTCTCGGGTTAAATCCACAAATAGACCAAACTTTATACTTCAAAAAAATTTCATTGTACAACGAAGGATTAAAAAAAAATCCCATGTTTTTATTTATTTATCAAAACTATCTATAAAAAGAATTGTATTATGCCCTTGTTTGATCTACATTGTTATCTCATTAAAATGAAAAATATGACCGTTATCCATCACATCAATATTTAAATTCAAAATTTCTATATCTTGTGTAGGCTTCAATAACATCTATATTTTTCATTCTCATTCTACAATAATTTGGCTCAAACATGGCCTATATATATAAAATAACATTTTTTAAATAACATTTTTTTTTAAAAAAAAATAAGTTTTAATTTTAATTTTTAAGTAACGTTTCTTCAAATAAGTTTTTATTTTATTTTATTTTAATTTTATATATATAATGCAAAATGGTCATGGTGATATTAAGTATAAAGTTGGATGACCACGATGAAACAAAATCAAAATGGGTGGTCGTAGTGACACCAAGCATCTGTATAAAGTTGGGTGGCCATTGGTGGATTTAACCCCTTTACCCCATATTCTCCAATAAAATAATTTTACACTCAACCCAAAATCTTTTCCTACTTCTTAACCGAATTAAAAAAAAAAAAAAAAACCACTATTGCAAATTTTTTTCCCCCAAAAAGTGGGGCTCTAACAAGGGCTAATTGAATCCTAGGAATCCTAATTACCAATAATAATTAAATCCTAATATAATTGATTTCTAGTAGAATTATCTTGTATTAATCCTAGTTCTCGAGTTTGGTTGAAGAAGAGAAAATTAATTAATTAGGAGAAAGTTATTCCAAAATTTCTGCCATCAATTTGTGAGGATTTGAACCTAACTGGGGCTCTAGGAAAATCTCTAGCCTCCTGTTGTCGTGTTCTGAGCTCATTGAAGTGATCAACATTCACGGTCAAAGTCTGCAAATTCTTGTCAGCTGCATCTTCGAACCTATCTATCCTTTGATCCAGATTCTAGACAGGTTGATAATTCACAATCTCCTAACATTGTCAAGGATGCATGCCGCTACAACCATAGGTGGCCATCAGCAAAGGGCAAAAGTTGCTTTGATACCACTTATTAACTGGTATTTTCTTCAGAGCACTTCATCATCAAAACGATGCGTTACTACCCTCATATCTTCTACGTCATGGATGGTGGACTACAATAGGATAGATTTTGTGCTTGAAATGTATATCATACACTCGAAATGGAAAAGATTTTCTGTATAAATAAATACTTGGTTAAATTAATACAGGAACAGGTTTTAGTGGTATTCTTTCCTTAATGGTTTGGTATTCCTCTGCTCTGGCAAAGAAGAATTTGACCTGCTTTGTATTGCCTTCAATTATTTCCTCAGATTTACAATTTCATTTTCAATTTTTGTTAGAAGGCCATATGCCAGTTCTGCATCTCACATGTGCAAGTCCAACAATGTTGATCATATCTACGTCGGAAGAATATTAACCTGTTGATGCCCTATGATTGTTTAGGCATATCCAGTGAGGATTACCAATGACCGATTTCCAAGAACAACAGCCCAAGTGCACAATTGCAACGTAACAACTACTTGGTTTGGTTTCCGTCGCATATGGAGAAGAAGCAACCAAGTTTTTGATACTGTGGAGCTGTCACTTCCTGATTATTCCTATGAATCGCAGGTGAATGATGCTATAGATTGTCATTGTTTTTGCATTTTCCTTTTGCGCTGGTTTGATATTGTTTCATGGTAACAACTCAGTCTTCATTTTATAATTCCTCTTTAACATTATATGCCAGTAGGCAGTTTGGATTCGTGTTCCACAATCTGTGAAAACAACTGTGGAGACTTTAAGTTATTCATTTCGTGGAGGTTTACATGCTGCTGGGCATGCTCTTCTCAATATAGTTCCTCTGTGAGTTCTCTTCCTCTTTTGTACCTGAATTTGATAGGTCAAGACTTTTTGCTATTATTTAGTTCCTTGATCTTAAATTTGTGTTTGACATCCTCATGTGCCTAAGATAGTGAACAGTGTTTTCTTCCTCTTTATATTATTGTATTTTTTATAGGTCAAGACTATTTTCTGTTTTCCAGTGCCTTGACCTAACTGGTTGTGTGTTTGACTTGCTCTTGATAAAATGGCAGATATATTATATGCAACCCATCTGACTTAGCTTCTGAGTGTATAAACCCTCATGATGCTCGTTATATCCCAGAGAGAATTCTGCTCTATGATCCTCATCCTGGAGGCGCAGGCATTTCAGCAAAGGTACATAGGATGGAAACTTCCCCATTTTCTGATGTAATCCTTACCCCGCTTTCCCAATTATCCTTGTGAAACAGGGGGCTTGACCAGGGGTTGCCAAAAATAAATCCTTTTGTTTTGCCCCTTTTCCGTAACAGTCAATTATCCATCTAATTGTAAGCCTTTATTTATTTTTGTCATCATTTTTCTCAGTTTTCTAGTGCCATAATAGTTGGATCATAGATGGTGCGTGTTTCTCATAATTCAGGAAGGGGCAAATTGAAGACTGAGAACCTGAACTCTTTAATGCTGGCTGTCCATTCTGTCATAAAGATTCTCGTCCTCTGAAAGTAGACAAACCAGAAGTAGGAAGTATCGACCATAAAACAATTGAACAAACAGACCCCGGAGAAGTTGTTTTACTCTTAACATCACTCACAAAACAAATGAGGAAATACGCCATTGAAGCAATTCCAACAAACAAACAAAGACTCAACCTCTAACCACAAATCTATTCTCTCTAGTTGACCTAACCCTTTGTTGAGCTAACTATAGCTGTGTGTGATTATTTGCATAATAGCGTGAATCTGTAATTAGTACAAATTCTTTCATTTTTCTTTGAATGGGGGTAAATTATGGTAGGTAGTTTTAACTTTCGTATCCCTATTTCTCTTTGTAATTTCTAAGGCTGGAAGAGTTATACAAATCTTCAATTAATTTTTGTCTTTATGTTTCGATTATTTTTCTCTAGAATTTCTAACATAAATCTTTAAGAGAATATTAGATACAACACCGAAAATGATGAAAAATAGATTTGAGCAGCAAAACCCCTCTAGATCCAAATATTTGCTTGACAGCGTGCTGGTGGATAAACTAACTGTTGTTTCAATTTATTTAGGTTCAACCTATTTTCACTGAGCTGTTAACTGCAGCTTTGGAACTGCTTACTTCATGCCATTGCTCTGGAGATGCTGGTTGCCCCAATTGTGTACAGGTCAGTACTAAATTCCGATGAAATTATCTTTTACTCCTTAGATCAGCAAGACTAAGCCTGTCGGTTTTATTCCGTTTCAGAATTTTGCTTGTCATGAGTATAATGAAGTCCTGCACAAGGATGCGGCTATAATGATAATCAAGGTTTGACCTAAAAACCAATTGTTCAAAGTTACGGTACAGTAGCTGTTACACTAGCTGGTTCTGAACTAATAGTTTTGCAGGGTGTTTTAGATGCTGAGCAATCCAACTTCAAGGGGACTGCTGAAGCTGCTCGAGTGTAAGTTTCACGAACTTCTCATTATGTAAGATGTGGAGATGCTGCTTTTACCCATATTAGTATGGTGATTTATCTTTGTACCCTCCTTTGAGGTGTTTCCAACTGCTGATGTCCAAGCCCGCCTCTTTAGATAGAAACTAAACGATAAAGTTCATCAGAATGATAATGCTTAATATTCAAAAATCAAAGTTTTGACTTGTCTTTCAATTTGTTGTGGTACTTAACCAGATGAATTTGAAGTAGACTGGTTTCTAGTTTGTAAAATTGTTCAGCAGTTTGAAGACTTGTTCTGAAGATAACATTTAAAATTAATATATTTCCATTAATAATTGTAGTTTTATTTTAACAAAGGATGAGGATTACAGTATGTTATGTGTTTCTGTTCTCATGTTAATCGTTTGGCCAAAGATTTAATTTTGGGTCTTGGAATTCTTACATATTACCATGGAAAAAATTTAATTGGCGACTTTGGTTTTGAACTTGATTTAGGTGCATGTCAATAAGTGTGAGATTTTCTTTCTTCGTTTTGGGATTCTTCGTGGTTCCTGATGGTGAGCTTCTTTCTTTGCTAAATTCGAGTTCTTTCCTTGCTCAATCAGATTCTCTCAATGAGCCTAGCGTGGTGAAAACTTAATAATAATAATATCTATGTACTAGAGCATTTATTATAAGCAAAATAGAATTAGAAGACGATGCAAGGAAAAAGAAGTGTACAAGAGCAATTATATTAAGCAATATACTACTTTGGCATTTATTATAAGCATTTATGATGTTGATAATTATACTAGAATTCTTGAATTGAGTTTTATTTTTGATGTCCATTGCTTTGAGTAGTACCAGTCTTCTTTGGCCAATATACTACTTTCACAAGACACACAATGTTGCTAAATTCAGCAATATAAAGTTTATATCCTTTTCCTTATTTGGGAATTCTAGTTTCCGGAGAAGTTCAATTTCAATTTGTTTGTTGGGTTGTTCAAATATCAACATTCAAGAAAGTAAAATTCAATTATATCATGAACCACAAAGAATCCCGAAATGAAGAAAGAAAATTAAGAGACATTTTCTTTTGCCATGCTACTGCATCTCCAATGGCCTTGAGGAGTCTGTCGATGTAATTACGAATTTTTGGTGCCGAACCCTTATCAAATATCTGAAAAATTTATAAGCATATTTGAGTATATATAATTTTCATTGAAAACACGTTTAAATTGTGGTGTGATTATAATGTAGCAAGTAAAAATGTGGTGATAATATAATTACCCTTTAAGATAATTAAACATTCAAATTCAAATCTAACGTGAACTATTAAGGCCAGTTCATCAATAATATTGCTTAGGTGCCAAGCAAGTACCTCGACATTTTAGAAGGAATTTGCCTGTTATGGTGGATGCACACGAAAGTTTTCTTTACTTTTTGGAGTTGAATGCAATTCTCTGTTTGATTGCCTCTGCCAAAATCACGAACTCATTGACTGTGAAAGCTGAATATATAACATGCAAATGTCATTCATACTTGAGCATGTCGTTCCCTATATTTCGAGTAAGTAAACTTGATTTTGGAGTAAGTAATATGGGGTTAATAATTTTTTCTCATAGGCCCAATTCAATTAAAAAGTTCAATAAAGTCTAACATTTCAGGAAACATTTTCTAGAAAGATCTATATAAATATCTAAGTAAAAAACGTGGTCATAAATATGGTAATGTGTCAAGTAGATTATGTGATTCTAGAAATTCTATCTAAATATTCTAGGAAAATATCCCGTCCAAATGTGTGGTCTAGAAGTTTCATGTAAACCCTATATAAAGGGGTAGAGTCACGTCAAGTCAAGTTTGTAAGTTTTGAAGTTGAGAAATATAAGTTACTTTTTTATTTATTTACTTCTTCCTATTAGTGTTGTCCTTCCTATCAAGCCTTAGCCAAACCAAGTTAGTAAACCTCTCTTTCCTCCAACACTTTTTGTACAAGTAATTTCATGCAAGAGTTTTCTTCTTCTTCTTATATATAGAAACATTAAACAACCTTGTACTCTTCTTTTTCCTTGCTTCGTCTTCGAATTCTGGTTTGCTCATTATAATTGCTCTAGTGTATAGATATTATCATTAAGTTTTCACCAAGCTAGGCTCATTGTGAGAATCTGATTGAGCAAGGAAAGAACTAGAATTTGGCGAAGAAAGAAGCTCACCATCATACATGTAAGCAAATATCAACATTCACGAAAGTAAAATTCAATTATATCATGAAACGCAAAGAATCCCGAAATGAAGAAAGAAAATTAAGAGGCATTTTCTTCTGCCCCTGCTACTGCATCTCCAACGGCCTCGAGGAATCTATCGATGTGGGTACGAATGTTGGTGCCGAACCCTTACTAAATATCTGAAAAAATTATAAGCACATTTGAGTATATATAATTTTCATTGATTCATTTATTATTAACTAAAACCAAAACTAAAAATAAATTACCAGTGCTAGTGTAGATGTCACAGAAACGGTCAAATAAGCAGCGCCACAACGATACTTTTCTTTGATAAAAAAATATGTTGAAGTTTGTGCAAATGTGCTTGCAAATGATCGAATTAAACCGGATGGGTCTCCCTTCGCGACCAATCTCAAATAGCACACGAATGAAAAGACGTGGCATGCAAACATAAGTTTCAATGGGGTCCTCTCTTCAAGTTGTATTACCATTAGGTGATGTAAACATGCAGGGGCGGAGCTAGACCTCGAAAGTAGGGGGGGCCTAGAGGTAGAGGTGTAGGGGTGGGGCCCACGGGGGTTCGGGGGCAGCGCCCCCGAAATTTTTTTTTAGATACGTTATTAACAAAAAAAAATCAAAAAACGTATAAAAGAAAGTATCGATATTTAATTTAGAAAAATCATACTTTGATAACGTTGTATAATTACATGATCATCAATCATGTCGGTGAAACTGGGGCAAAAAGTTACTGCATTGGTCGCTCGAGCAAGCTTCTAACGAAAGTCGAGCAAGGGTTGAGCAGTTGTCAGTATTTTCATCATAACTTTCTCTATCGATATCCGATTGCGATGATTCAAATTTCGTTGGAAAGATAACTCGAAGGGCTACAATTCTTCTTGACATAGCCATATCCAAATTTCAATGTTTTCTATGTGAAAAATGCGTTGAAAGTTGTAATTACAAAAAAAGGCCAGACCCCACGCCCCTCCGCCCTTGTAAACATGCATCAATTATAGTTGTTGAAGCCTGATACTTTCCAAGGTGTGCGAATACTGTTACAATGTAATAGTAGGCGCCATTTACAAAGTTGGATATCGGAAGCCCTTTGACGATAAATGCCAATACTATTAACAAAATAATGGCCAAATTATGTGGAACCACCTTTGTTTTGACAATATTAAAAAGGGAAAATTGTGGCCCCGGTCCCAAACCTTTCAGTTTGTTGCAGATTACACCCAAACCTTTAATTTTTGCGGCCGAAGTCCCAAACATTTATATGTGATTGCAGCGTCAGTCCCAAACCTTTAATTTTTCGATCGAAGTCTCAAATCTTTATATGTAATTGCATCGTCGGTCCCAAACCTTTCATTTTTGTTGTGAATTATAGTAAAATTGTTCATTCCGTTCATAAAACCGTTAGTCAACGTTGAACAGTAATTTTGACTCGGAAAAATTGCAACTCCGATCCCAAACCTTTCATTTTTGTTGCGGATTACACCCAAACCTTTAATTTTGCAGCCGAAGTCCCAAACCTTTATATGTAATTGCAATGTTGGTCTATTTCACGCATTTCGTCCATAAAATCGTCAATCAACGTTAAAACAATAATTTTGACTCAAATGACAACTTAATTGATTGGCAAAATTGTCAAAACAAGCTATCTAAACAAAAATATTTTTCTTCAAATCTTTCAATCTTTTCACAGCAACAACATTCTCATAATCGATAACAATTCGATCCGATTTGTTATAATAATCGAATCGGTAAATAATTTTTATGACATATTATTTGTCACTAAAATAAATAAATGAGAAAATAAAAATAAATAAACCAAATTTGGTACTATAATTTGTATGTATTATTAAATAATTTTTAGATTGATTAAAATTCTAAAATAATATTAAATAAGAAAATATATTTTTATGCCTAGATTTTGTCTAAACTCGTTTAACCGGAAACATTCACTCATCGGAATGTATTACGCTTTTTAGAACATCGTATACACACGGATTGACTTTTTAAAAATTATTAATTTTTTTTCTTATTTTAATATTATTTTTAATTTTTAATCAATCTAAAAATTATTTAATCATACTTACAAGTTATAGTACCAAATATTATTTATTTATTTATTTTAGTGACAAATAACATGCCATAAAAATAATTTCTCGATTCGATTATTATAACAAATAAGATCGAATTGCTATCGATTATGAGAATGTTGTTGCTATGAAAAGATTGAAAGATTTGAAGAAGACAAACATTTTTGTTTGGATAGTTTGTTTTGACAATTTTGCCCATCAATTATGTTGTCATTTGAGTCAAAATTATTGTTTCAACGTTGATTGACGATTTTATGGACGAAATGCGTGAAATGGACCAACGTTGCAATTACATATAAAGGTTTGGGAATTCGGCCTCAAAATTAAAGGTTTGGGTGTAATCCGCAACAAAAATGAAAGGTTTGGGACCGGAGCTGCAATTTTTCTGAGTCAAAATTACCGTTCCAATGTTGACTAACGGTTTTATGAACGGAATGAACGGTTTTACTGTAATCCGAAACAAAAATGAAAGGTTTAGGACCGATGCTGCAATTACATATAAATATTTGGGACTTCGACCGAAAAATTAAAGGTTTGTGACTGACGCTACAATTACATATAAAGGTTTGGGACTTTGGCCGCAAAAATTAAAGGTTTGGATGTAATTTGCAACAAACTGAAAGGTTTGGGACTGGGGTTGCAATTTTTCCTATTAAAAACTACAAAGAAATAAAATGCAAAGTGGCCCAATACGAAGGAAGCTCGCCAAAAATAAAATGCAAGGTGGCTCATTTGATCATCGACATCTCTGCCCCCCTCAATATTATTCATGTTTCAATATTAAAAGTAGAATAGTAAAATTTACAGTAATTTTGACAACAAATATTTTGACTAAATCAATTCTAAAGGGCCGAGGTCTATACTTGAAAGTTTTCCCATCTTTCTAAGAGAAGTTGACTTGTATTGGTTGAAGAGAAGGGGGTGGTGGCTTACTAGGGCTAGAAACTCCAATGTCACCAGTATGAGTGGTACATTTCAACCAATTAAACTATAAGTCCTGGTCAGAGAATGGGAAAAAGATACTATTTTTTTCTCCACCTTTGTCACGACCTAGGTAGGTAGGAATTGTAGAAGCAAATTTCATGGCTTAGATGGTAGGACTAGTAGGGGAAGAACGACAATACAAAGGGAAAATATTTGGCTTGTTTACAAGCAGATTATTGTGCTAATGAGAGGGGGAATTTGGTGAGGAAGAATGCAAGGAGAAAGATGGGAAATGGGGAATACAACAAACGATTTTTTTCCCCTCATTTTTAGTTTTTATTGGGTTAGGATTATAATTAAAAATTCGTTGTGGTATATTTATTGAAGACACGTTTAAATTGTGGCGTAATTATAATGTAGCAAGTAAAAATATGATGGTAATATAATTACCCTTAAGATAATTAAACATTCAAATTCAAATCTGACGTAAACTGTTAAGGCCAGTTCATCAATAATATTGTTTAGGTGCCAAGCAAATACCTCGACATTTTAGAAAGAATTTTCCTGTTATGGTGGATGCATACGAAAGTTTTCTTTACTTTTTGGAGTCGAACGTAATTCTCCTTTGCCAAAGTCACGAACTCATCGAATGTGAAAGCTGAATATATAGCATGCAAATGTCATTCATACTTAAGCACGTCGTTCTCTATATTTCAAGTTTTTATCAATAATTCTATGGAAAATTCTATTTGTACTTAATTTCTTACATAATGTCTTACTGAATTGATAAGTAGCGGCCCCTTAGGCACCCTCAATAGGGGGCTACTACTTGTCAATTCGGTAATCCATTAGGTAAAAAATTAGGTATATCTAGCATAACTCTAATTGTATTTATGAACCTATTGAGACAGTAAAAAGGAAATACAAAAACCATTTAAATTAAAGCATAATTTGTTTCACCCCTCGAAGGAATACACATTTTCATCATACGGCCCCTTTCTTTTTGTTGGGAAGTAAACTTGATTTTGGAGTAAGTAACATAGGGTTAAGAATTTTTCTCATAGACCCAATTCAATTAAAAAGTTCAACAAAGTCTAATATTTCTAGAAACATTTTCTAGAAAAATTCATGTAAATATCTAAGTAAAAGATGTTGATACATGATGACATCAATAATTATTCAAGATAATCAGTGAGGAGAGAACTACTTGATATGCACTCCACATAGAACACCACATGATGTCGTCGATCCCCATGAGGCTGGCTACCACCATGAGGGCCTCTACGCTCACATGAGGCCCTCTACGTTTACATAGGCCATCTACCACTATAAGACCGCCACCCCCATAAGGCCATCAACTCCCGTGAGGTTGCCTACCATCACGAGGCCATCTACGTTCATATAGGCCATCTACCACTATGAGACCGTCGACCCCCATGAAGCCACTTACCACTATGAGGCCTTCTACGTTCACATGAGGCCGCCTACCACCTTGAGGTCGCCTATCGCTATGAGGCCCTCTACGTTCACATAGGTTGTCACCACTATGAGGCCATTGACCGCCTGAAGCTGTCGACCACCATGAGGCCGCCTACTACCATTAGATCCTCTACGTTCACATAAGCTGTCTACCACTATGAAGCCTTGATCGCCTGGGGTTGTCGACCCTCATGGGGCTGCCTACCACCATGAGGCCCTCACGTTTACATAGGTCGTCTAACACTATGAGGTCAAGGCTACACTTAACCATACAAATGACAATAAGTTGGACGGGAACCGCTCAACAGCAAACGTGGGCACAACCAACCGCTTGAAGAGTGGGGGTCATCCCATCAAAACATGGAGGAAGTGGGAATATTTACATGGGATACGTGAAACCATTAACTAGTGAACAAGTGTGTTGCATCATGTGTCTATAAATACCTCTAAGGTGAGAAAAGTATGGACTTTTGGAAGCCAAATTATATTCATTCCAATTATACTTTTCCTACTTCTCAAAGTAAGTAACTGATTCTTACGCTGAAGGTACAACGGGAGAGAAAGTCCCAACCTCATTTTTCAGGTAGCATTCACTGATCGGAGTACTCGAAACACCGCACACGTCAAGGAGAAAGAGAAGGTCTATCTCACAATGATTTTAGATGTGGTCATAAATGTGGTAATGTGTCAAGCAGATTATGTGGTTCTAGAAATTTTATGTAAACCCTATATAAAGGGGTATAGTCCTTCCATTTTGTAATAAGTCAAGTCAAGTCAAGTTTGTAAATTTTGAAGTTGAGAAATATAAGTTACCTTTTTATTTATTTACTTCTTCCTATTAGTGTTGTCCTTCCTATCAAGCCTTAGCCAAACCAAGTTAGTAAACCTTTATTTCCTCGAACACTTTTATTTGTACAAGTAATTTCATGCTCGAATTTTCTTCGTCTTATACATAGAAACATTAAGATTTAAAATGCAATAAATGTTAAATGGAGAAATCCAAGACAGGGGATAAAGAACCAGAAGTGACAATTCTCACAAAGGATTGAACATTTAAGTATCCAAACAAATGTACAGACGGAAGAAAATGCTGCCAAAAATCTCAATAAGATTGAGATGTCGAAAACGATGAATTTGTCCTAGATGGACCCTAAAACATACAGTGAATCAATATTGAAAAACGTCTAATAATCAACGAAAGAGAGCATATATAAGTTGAATAACAAAGAAAATCAACAAAGGATAGAACAAAAATTGACAATTAGAAATGTATAAAACCTAAGTACAAAGATTCATTTAAGCAGAAAATATAAAATGAATCAATACAGAAAAATGCGGGAGAATTAGAAAATTATCGATGAATACTGCCCAGATATTTCAAGAAAGGATGAGAACTGTACCTGAGTGAAATTTTCCTATTCTATGTGTGAAATTTTGTAAGCTTTAGAAAAATGCTGGAGAATTAGAAAATTATCAAAGAATAATGCCCAAAAATTTCAAGAAAGTATGAGAGCTGTACATGAGTGAAATTTTCCACCGGGTCTGCTATTCTGTGTATGAAATCTGGTAAGCTTCAGAAAAATGCAGGAGAATTAGAAAATTATTGAATAAATATTCCTTTACACCTGAAAGAGAAAAAAGTATATGTAAATTTATCTTGGCCGTTTTGGCGGTTTGAATCCGTTTTATACATTCACTTGCTAGAAGCTACGGCTACCCAATGAAATGTCACTACTTTATAAACATGTTTTATGTAAACATTAAGATGCGAGTTTCTAAAGCTAGGTACATCCTTCGAAGCATCATGCATTGGTGATAAACTGCATCATTGGTAGTACCTTGCCATTTCCATAAAATCAACATGAGCCCAACACATTACGTAGAAAACATACACAAATGAGGGAAAAGAAATTATCTTGAGGAAATTTGGAGACAAGGCAGGCAGATGGAATTGGTGCTTGAGGATGGTCTTGTTTGGTTCAATTGATTCCCCATTCAAGCTACGAACTTCGATTTCCCTCTCATTTTCACTCTCCCACATTGCTGCAGGATTAAGATTTCTTCCTATTTCTACACTATAAGAGTTACAAGGGAATTTATGGAAGTAAGAAAAATCTGTTATGTAGCGAGGTGTTGATTTCTGAGGCACGAGTGCTTTTTATTCTACGCACGTGCAACCTTTGGATAAATTCCATCACGGTTCCCCAACATTTCGTTGTTAAGATTTGGGGTTCCATTTTAAAAGTCAACCTTATTAAGAGGGGTAATCCAAACTCTTTTAAATTGAACTATCTTTTCATCTTTATTCGATGTGAGATTTTATCCCTTAATATGTCCTTGCAAGATGGTGACTTGTTTGGACAGACTAATCTTGAAATCCTGTGCTCAATTTTTTTTTGAGTCTTAATTGGATCGAATCATTCGTTGGAATTTAACGGACTCTGATATCATGTTAAGATTTGGGATTTCATCTTAAAATGTCTACCTTATTAAGAGGAGTAATACAATTCTTTATAAATTGGTTTATATTTTCATCTTTATTCGACGTGAGATTCTATCTCTTAACATATCCCTGTAAGATGGTGACTTGTTTGAACAAATCAATCTTGAAATTCACGTGCTCAATTTTTTTTGAGTATGGCACCCTTGTCCGCATCCTATTATTTGTAATCTCATATCCTCAATCGATTAAAATTATAACACTCATGTCCTTACTTAACGAAAGGCATCTAATTGAATGTTATATAATTAAGCCCCTGTTTGGGTTTCATTAAAATGAATTTTTGAAAGAAAATGTATTTTGAAATAACGAAATTTTTAGAGAATATGTGTATAAAAAATAAGGGAAAGTTTTGAGTTTACGTATAATACTATGTTGTTGAGAAATGTGATTAAAAATGAGTTTTGAGCAAATATATTTTTTGAAAAATAGAATACACACAAGAGCTAAGTACACTCACAATGTACATGGGATCGATTAAAGCAACGACACAAGTTTCATGAAAACTTAAAATGTACTAAAATTCTAAAGAACACTCCATTGAAAATATGAAATATCCATCGCAATAAAAAGTGTGCTACAACACCTTGGTATGCTTGCATGGGCAAAGAAAAAAGAACTATACTTCGTATACAGAAATAGAGGCCACAAAAGACCAATAGAGAAGACACATACGGTGGGGCCCACACACGCGCGCGCGCGTACGTAGAGGATTCTAACACACCGTCCTTGTCTAAAGACTCGTCATCCTTCTTTAGTTTTTATAATCTATCTTCACTCCCTTTTCATCCTCTTTGTACATAGGATCCACAAAATTTTCAATTCACATATCCATTGGAGATACTCTTCTCTCCATCCCACTTTGTTTTCCATATGTTTCACAATTTTAGATTCCCGCATTGGAGATGTTCTTAGGATAATCTCGGGAGAAGAAATTATTTCCTTATATATATATATATTTTTTTTTATTATTATTTTTTTTTTTCCACCGTTGTAATTTGGCCTAGGCATTTTAATTGGAATTCCCACTTTGTTTCCGGCATTGGAGATGTTCTTAGAATAATCTCGGGAGAAGAAATTATTTCCTTTTCTTCTTTTGATATATTTCTACCGTTGTAATTAGGCCTAGAAATTTTAACTGGAATCGAATCTATTGGAGGTTATGGTTCGATTCACAAAAAAATAAATTAAAAATCGATTGGATACGATTCGATTCTTGACTCCTCAATCAGAATCGTGGGTATTTGAATGAAATCAATTTTTTATGTTATTTTTTATTTAAAATTTACAGGCTAGATGAAAAATACAAAAACTAAAAAATTCTAATTTGTGTAATAATCTATATAAAATTCTAGACTCTAATCTCAAGAAATCAAGATTGACTCGTACTTTTTGGTAATAATTTATCTAAAATGTCTTTAACCATTATTCATCATCATATTTACTTCTTAAACTTTCACTTCATCATATTCATATCTTTATAATTAATTTGAAAATCTTGTTCTCATTCAGAATTTTTCTCCAAAAATACGCTTTAAAACATAGGACAAATACTTAGCTTCTGTTTGGGTGGAGACACTTCCCCGGTGTCTCCATATAATTGAGAGACACCGCGCACACGATGTCTCCGAATTGTGCGGAGACCGCATAATTCGGAGACACTTCCCCGGTGTTTCCAAATTTTGCGGAGTTTTTTTTTTTTGGCAAAAACTTGTGTTTCATTTTCATGTCTTAAACAAGTCATATGCGAAATCAATCATTCTTCTACGCTAGAAAAGAAACACTACATGCTAAATAAATTGGAAATATTATTCCAACAAATTTGGATAACAATTGTATCTCAAACACAATAAATCATGGTAGCAGCTCCATTCTCTGTAAAATAAACATAGAACAACCCAAGTGAAATTAAAAACCTTATGAAGTCTCTATAAATTTCAAAAAACTTAAAAAAAAAAAAGAAGAAAGAAACTACAGACTAACATGAATCTTAAGAAAAAAAATAGCAAACATGTTGAAGGATTTCTCTGTCTCTCTCTCTCTCTAAAAGAAGTTGAAGAAGAATGTGTACTTTGCTTGAATTTTTGGGTAGACATTTGATTTTGTTTGTAATGTAGAAGAAAGAAATTGATGAATGAAAGTGAAGGATGAGGGAAACCAGATATTTGTTATTCAGAGTCGGTTTAATTAAAATTGAAAAGTTAACAAATGTGACTATCACCGTAGAAAAATCATATCTCACAAAAATGAAGTGTGAACAGTACACCCCACATCCCCTCTTTTAATATAGTAGTGATAAAAATTGATTTTTGTATTCAAATTATGACTATATTTTGTTTTTTAGTTTGAGCTTTTGTGACGGAAAGAGTTCACAAATCAGGCGCAAAATCAGGTATTAAGTTTTAAATTTGCAAAACTCAGGTATTTAGTTCTTATTGAAATCAATCACACCCCTTTCAACAAAAAAATAATTATTATACACAAAATCTAACTATTGTAAAATTAAAATTCTCAAAAATTATCGAAAAAGAAAAGGAAAAATATGTAATACATAAAGGGATTCCCAAAAAGAATGGATAAAAAATAAATTTCAAATCTCACTCTACAAGCAGAAGTAAGAAATGGATCGAGCAGAACTAGATACTAATTGGGCTATTTCCCTTTCGTGCTGGAAAGTTGGGCTTGCGGTTTGGATGAATTGGTTAAGTTTGATTACAAGTCCTGACTCCTGAGCTTTTCTTTTGAAAGCTTTTGTGGTCAAAGGAAAACTCAATGGGTAAAATAATTATATTATAATAGCTAGAAATATAACAATAAAAAGATTGACTCTCTTTACTCAGACAACGTTCGATTAATTTGTTTATATACTAAAAATATATTCCACATATATATTAAATTTTTTTTTTTTAAGAAATTGAGATGGAAATTATTTAATTTCTCTACTACCATTTTGAATCGACTCGAGAATGATTCGTGTCAGTTCTTAACAATTATATTTTAAAGAATTTTTTATTTTCGTCTAAAATGATTGACATGCTCAATTCAAAAGGAAAAAAAAAATTGAGTATTTTGTGCAAGTTACTTGAACTCATTATTCATTATTAAAAACTAGTGAGTACTTATTCATGTGATAGTCTTACTATACGTATCTTTTTGATCTTACGAGTAGGAAGTTTGATGAAGTATTTGCTCCCTTTTATTACATGTGTCGTTGTGATCTTATGATATATAATATCAAAAATACTAGCATGTGACGCAACTAAGGTTTATTTGTTTGTAAAGACTGTGTATTGACACATGGATTGATGTTTGTATTATGTATCAACAGCTGTCGACCACCATGAGGCCACCTACCACCACAGGCCGTCTATCCACATGAGGTCGTCTACCACTATGAAGCCCCTGATCGCCTAGGCGGTTTTGGTTTTCGGGGGGGGAAACCCCCTCCATTGGGGGGGCTGGCCGTGGGCCCTGGACCACCGTGAGCCCCTCTACGTTTACATAGGTCGTCTAAGACTATGTGGTAAGGCTACACATTAAACCATACAAATGACAAGGAGTTGGACGAAACCGCTCAACAGCAAACACGGGCACAACCAACCGCTTGAAGAGTGAGGGTCATCCCATCAAAACATGGAGGAAGTGGGAAGATTTACATGGGAACGTTGAAAACATTACTAGTGAACAAGTGTGTTGCATCATGTGTGTATAAATACCTCTAAGGTGAGAAAGATATTGACTTTTGAAGCAAATTATATTCATCCAATTATACTTTCCTACTTCTCAAAACCAGTTATTGATTCTCACGTCGAAGTTACAACGGGAGAGAAAGTCCCAACCTCATTTTTCAGGTAGCATTCACTGATCGGAGTACTCGGAACACCGCACACGTCAAGGAGAAAGAGAAGGGTAAACTATGCTCACAATTGATTTTGATGTGGTCATAAATGTCGGTAAAAATGTGTCAAGCAGATTATGTGGTTCTAGAAATTTTATGTAAACCCTATATAAAAGGATAGGTCCCTGTCATTTTGTAATAAGTCAAGTCAAGTCAAGTTTGTAAATTTTTTGATTGAAATATAAGTTACCTTATTATTTACTTATTTCTTCCTATTAGTGTTGTCCTTCCTGTCAAGCCTTAGCCAAACAAAGTTAGTAAACCTCTATTTCCTCGAACACTTTTATTTGTACAAGTAATTTCATTCACGAGTTTTCTTCGTCTTATACATAGAAACATTAAGAATTAAAATGCAATAAATGTTAAATGGAGAAATCCAAGAAAGGGGATAAAGAACCAGAAGTGACAATTCTCACAAAGGATTGAACATTTAAGTATCCAAACAAATGTACAGACGGAAGAAAATGCTGCCAAAAATCTCAATAAGATTGAGATGTCGAAAACGATGAATTTATCCTAGATGGGCCCTAAAACATACAGTGAATCAATATTGAAAAACGTCTAATAATCAACGAAAACTGAATAAATAAAATATAAAAGTCCCTAGAAATTTCAAGAAGTTGAGAAATCGGATGAAAGAGAGAATCCAAGACTTGGGACAGCATATATAAGTTGAATAACAAAGAAAATCAACAAAGGATAGAACTAAAATTGACAATTAGAAATGTATAAAACATAAGTACAAAGATTCATTTAAGCAGAAAATATAAAATGAATCAATACAGAAAAATGCGGGAGAATTAGAAAATTATCGATGAATAGTGCCCAGATATTTCAAGAAAGGATGAGAACTGTACCTGAGTGAAATTTTCCTATTCTATGTGTGAAATTTTGTAAGCTTTAGAAAAATGCTGGAGAATTAGAAAATTATCAAAGAATAATGCCCAAAAATTTCAAGAAAGTATGAGAGCTGTACATGAGTGAAATTTTCCACCGGGTCTGCTATTCTGTGTATGAAATCTGGTAAGCTTCAGAAAAATGCAGAATTAGAAAATTATTGAATAAATATTCCTTTACACCTGAAAGAGAAAAAAGTATATGTAAATTTATCTGGGCCGTTTTGGCGGTTTGAATCCGTTTTATACATTCACTTGCTAGAAGCTACGGCTACCCAATGAAATGTCACTATTTTATAAACATGTTTTATGTAAACACTAAGACGCGAGTTTCTAAAGCTAGGTACATCCTTTGAAGCATCATGCATTGGTGATAAACTGCATCATTGGTAGTACCTTGCCATTTCCATAAAATCAACATGAGCCCAACACATTACGTAGAATACATACACAAATGAGGGAAAAGAAATTATCTTGAGGAAATTCGGAGACAAGGCAGGCAGATGGAATTTGGTTCAATTGATTACCCATTCAAGCTACGAACTTCGATTTCCCTCTCATTTTCACTTCCCACATTCTTGCAGGATTAAGATTTCTTCCTATTTCTACACTGTAAGAGTCACAAGGGAATTTAGGGAAGTAAGAAAAATCTGTTATGTAGCGAGGTGTTGATTTCTGAGGCACGAGTGCTTTTTATTCTATGCACAAGCAACCTCTGGATAAATTCTATCACGTTTCCTCAACATTTCATTGTTAAGATTTGGGGTTCCATCTTAAAATTCAACCTTATTAAGAGGGGTAATCCACAAGCCCTTATAAATTGATCTATTTTTTCATCTTTATTCGATATGAGATTTTATCTCTTAATATGTTCCTGCAAAATGGTGACTTATTTGAGCAGACTAATCTTGAAATCTCGTGCTCAATTTTTTTGAGTCTTAATCGGATCGAATCATTCGTTGGATTTTAACGGACTCTGATACCATGTTAAGATTTGAGATTCCATCTTAAAATATCTACATTATTAAGAGGAGTAATACAATCCTTTATAAATTGGTTTATATTTTCATCTTTATTCGATGTGAGATTCTATCTCTTAACATATCCCTGTAAGATGGTGACTTGTTTGAACAAATCAATCTTGAAATTCATGTGCTCAATTTTTCTGAGTATGGCACCCTTGTCCGCATCCTATTATTTGTAATCTCATATCCTCAATCGATTACAATTATAACACTCATGTCCTCACTTAACGAAAGGCATCTAATTGAATGTTATATAATTAAGCCCCTATTTGGGTTTCATTAAAATGAATTTTTGGAAGAAAATATATTTTGAAATAACGAAATTTTTAGAGAATGTGTTAAAAAATAAGGGAAAGTTTTGAGTTTACGTATAATATTATTTTGTTGAAAAATGTGATTAAAAATGAGTTTTGAGCAAATGTATTTTTTTGAAAAATAGAATACAAACAGGAGCTAAGTACACTCACAATGTACATGGGATCGATTAAAGCAACGACACAAGTTTCATGAAAACTTAAAATGTACTAAAATACTGAAGAACACTCCATTGAAAATATGAAATATCCTTAAAATGTACTAAAATACTGAAGAACACTCCATTGAAAATATGAAATATCCATCACAATAAAAAGTGTGCTACAACACCTTGGTATGCTTGCATGGGCAAAGAAAAAAGAACTATGCTTCGTATACAGAAATAGAGGCCATAGAAGACCAACAGAGAAGACACATACGGTGGGGCCCGTATATATATATATTTTAAATACAAGGTGGTGCCCATTATTGTGAGTATTCTAGTGATTTTTGACAAAATTGTTTTTGTACAAATTGTTTTGTTGAAGAAAAAAAGTAGAGGATTCTAACACACCACCCTTGTCTGAAGAGTGTGCTAGTCATCCTCCTTTAGTTTTTATAATCTATCTTCACTCCCTTTTCATCCTCTTTGTACATAGGATCCACAAAATTTTCAATTCACATATCCATTGGAGATACTCTTCACTCCCTTTTTTTTTTTTTTTTTTTTTTTTTTCCACCGTTGTGATTTGGCCTAGGCATTTTAATTGGAATTCCCACTTTGTTTCCGGCGTTGGAGATGTTCTTAGAATAATCTCGGGAGAAGAAATTATTTCCTTTTCTTTTTTTGATATTTTTCTACCGTTGTAATTAGGCCTAGAAATTTTAACTGGAATTGAATCTATTGGAGGTTATGGTTCGATTCACAAAAAAATAAATTAAGAACCTTTAATCGACTGGATCCGATTCGATTCTTGACTCCTCAATCAGAATCATGGGTATTTGAATGAAATCAATTTTTTCTATGTTATTTTTTATTTAAAATTTACAGGCTAGATAAAAAATACGAAACCTAAAAAATTCTAATTTGTGTAATAATCTATATAAAATTCTAGACTCTAATCTCAAGAAATCAAGATTGACTCGTACTTTTTGGTAATAATTTATCTAAAATGTCTTTAACCATTATTCATTATCATATTTCTTAAACTTTCACTTCATCGTATTCTTATCTTTATAATTAATTTGAAAATCTTGTTCTCATTCAGAATTTTCTCCAAAAATACGCTTTAAAACATAGGACAAATACTTAGCTTCTGTTTGGTAGAACTTAAAATCTAAATTTTTATCAAAGTTACGTCGACAATTTATTTTAACCACATATTTTATAGGATTCACAACTTTTCAACCACGCATTTCATCAATTTTTATCAAATTTATCAGAAGTCTAATTTTAATCAACACCAAACAGGGGCTTGGTATAAATTTTTGTATTTTGTTTTGTTTATTTAAAGATATGAAAGACAAATAAATACTATTTTTCTATCTTAAAGTTTTTTTTTTTATAGAAACCGTAATTTAGGACAAACTTGCGTTTAATTTAGTGAATCATTTCTATTACTTATTAAACAATCTTTTATATGAAAATAAAAACTCATTTTTGTAATCAAATCATGACTATATTTTGTTTTTTAGTTTGGGCTTCTGTGATGGAAGAGTTCACAAATCAGGCGCAAAATTAAGTATTAAGTTTATAAAATGCAAAACTCAGGTATTTAGTTCTTATTGAAATCAATCACACCCCCTTCAACAAAAAATAATTATTATACATAAAATTTAACTATTGTAAAATTAAAATTCTCAAAAATTATCGAAAAAGAAAAGGAAAAATATGTAATACATAAAGGGATTCCCAAAAAGAATGGATAAAAAATAAATTTCAAATCTCACTCTACAAGCAGAAGTAAGAAATGGATCGAGCAGAACTAGATACTAATTGGGCTATTTCCCTTTCGTGCTGGAAACTTGGGCTTGCGGTTTGGATGTATTGGTTAAGTTTGATTACAGAGGTAATCACCTAAAACCAGCTGTTTAGTTTTAACTTTCTAAAAATTAGGTTTTAACATTATTTAATCAAAAATCAGGTTTTAATTTCACAATTAATATTCAAAATAATATTTTAAATTAAATTAATCTATATACCTACCCCACCATATTTCAATCCCATTTCTCAAACCCTAATCATTTTTCCTCTCTCTCTCCTCCTACCTAATAGGCAGCACGACGCTGCTGCCGGCGTGTGAGCAGCGTCGACGCTGCTCTTCTCTTTGATAGCTTTGAAGCAGCGTCGACGTCGGTGTGAGAGGGCCGCGTCTCTCGGCGGGTGCAACGGGTGGGTGGGTGTGGCGGTAGTAGTGGATGCAGATTTGTGCGTGAGGATGGCAGTGGGTGATGTGCGTGGAATGATTGTGAGTTTTGTTGTGCTGTAGATGATAGTGGGTGCGGTCGTGTTGGCGGTGCTGGCGAAGGTCGACGGATGGGGTTCAATTTTCGTCCAGTCGTGTGTTCTGTGAAATTTGGATTGAGGGGTGTGTTTCTAGCCTGATATTGGGCGGATCTGTGTATGTGGTTGTTGGTGGTGGTGGATCTGTGTGTGTAGCTGTTGTTGGTGGCGGATCTATTGTTGGTGGTAGTTTGGGCTTATCTGTGGTGGTTTGGGCTGATATGTGGTTTGTGTTATTATTGGTGGATGGTTGTGGCAGTGGAGGTGACAGTGACGACGGGGATGCGACGAAGAATGTTTGTGATCAACTAGTTGATCGATCTGTGACTTGTGACCAAGTATTGCTTGTGTAATGGGATTGGGGACGAGTGTGGCGAATGGGATGAAGTGTCTTTGACCCTATATTTGGTCGATCTGTAACCTGTGACCAAGTGTTGTTGGTGTATTAGGATTGAGACCGTGACCTTAAAATTCGTTAACATGTGACCAACAAATGTGGAATAATTTCTTAAATTGTGACCAATTAAAAATATGTGACCTCCATAAAAAAAATTGTGACCTATTTTTTTTTTTTATCAATGACCAATGAAATCAATTGTGAATAGCTCAATATTTTTTAATTCGTGATCTTGAAATAATTTGTGATCAATTAATTTAATAAGTTGTGACCTCGAAATCGGAACAGTCGTCTGAATTAAGCGGCGGTGAAACAGTCACCGAAGAAATCGTCGGAATTAAGTGTGGTCGGAAAACAGTCGTCGAAGTAGTCGTCGGAGCAGTGAGGGTGATGGAGGTGAGGTGGGGTGGGATGGGGTGGGGTGGGGTGGGTCAATTATATTATATTACAGTTAAATATTTAATTTAATAGATTATTGTAAAATATAATTAATTAATTCATGGAAAACCCTTATTTTTGTAAATTTAAACAATGAGGTTTGATTTTTGATTTCGTGAAAGATAAAGTTTCAGTTGTGATTTTTTCCCTCAATTACAAGTCTGAGCAGGGGCGGACACAGGGGGGGGTCTTGGGGGCCACGTGCCCCCCTAACTTTTGAGTTTTTTTTTTCTCTTCTCGTGTCTATCGATTGAAATCTAAATTTTAATCTAAATCAAAGTTTACAATAAATTTTAATAATATATTTCATAGAATCCATAAATATTTTAACTTTTATCAAAATTTACTACAAATTTGATTTTAATTTCCACCAAACAGGGGCAAAATCATAATAAATTGAATTTCGATAACATGCTAATTTTAAAAATTTACCGACGATTGTATGCTAATCAAATCTACAAATTGCTTATGTAATCTCAAAGCTTATTTCGATTACTACATTATGGGTATATCGAATAGTCCAAATAGATATCGAAAATAGTTAAAAATATGTTAAACGTAAGTCTTAAAGAAAAATGTCTAATTCGCATTTTTTCAAAAAAAACAATTATTTCATTAAAATTTACTATTTTTGCGATACACTTCAATGTAATTTTCATCATTTATTAGGAAACTTTATATGGAACATGACATAAAAATTTTTCGAAATTTTACATCCGAAAAAGTCATATCCCATGTAAATTTTCGGATGCAAAATTATATGGGATATAATTTTTTTTTTTACGTAAATTTTCGAGTGTAAAATTTATCCCAACTTCTTTGCAAGTTCGAGTGTGCCCCCCTAACAAAAATCTTCTGCGTCCGCCCCTGAGTCTGAGCTTTTATTTTTGAAAGCTTTTGTGGTCAAAGGAAAACTCAATGAGTAAAATAATTATATTAAAATAGCTAGAAATATAACAATAAAAAGATTGATACTCTTTACTCAGACAACGTTCGATTAATTTGTTTATACTAAAAATATATTCCACATATATATATTAAAAATATATTTTTTAAGAAATTGAGATGGAAATTATTTAATTTCTCTACTACCATTTTGAGTCGACTCGAGGATGATTCGTGTCAGTTCTTAACAATTATATTTTAAAGATTTTTTTATTTTCATCTAAAATGATTTACATGCTCAATTCAAAAGGAAAAAAAAAATGTGTATTTTGTGCAAGTTACTTGAACTCGTTATTCATTATTAAAAACTAGTAAGTGCTTATTCATGTGATACTCTTACTACATGTATCTTTTTGATCTTACGAGTAGGGAGTTTGATGAAGTATTTGCTCCCTTTTATTACATGTGTCGTGATCTTATGAGGGTATAGAAATACTAGCATGTGACGCAGTTATGGTTTATTTGTCTGTAAAGACTATGTACTGACACATGGATTGATGTTTGTATTATGTATCAACATGAATTTGTCCAAATTTGCATGATCACCATTTAGACGAGATCTTTCTTAGTTATTCCAAGGGACCAAGCTATTAACATGGAAAACAAATAGAGTTTTCTCAAATGACACAAGTTTTCAAACCATAAACTAATATGCTCATGAACTCAATGGCTATAGATATGCGTTATCGACTTACAGATACACATACTACTTTATACGATATAAATAAAATCAGTGTTCTAAAAAGCGCGCCTAGGTGCGAAGTGTGATGAAAACAGTTCGCCTTGAGCCTAAGCGAAAATTAAGCGGTCGACGTTGTTGTTGACCGCTTAATGCTCGCCTAGTCTAAGCGGAAATTAAGCGGTCAATGTTGTCGTTGACCGCTTAATGCTCGTCTAGGTGCGTCTCAAGCCCAGATTTTAAGGAGACCCAATTTTTTCATTTAAAAATAATAATAAAACCCACAGTCTAGACTCAGTAGCCCACTACCCCTTCAAATTTCAAAAATTCTAGATTTCAGAGAACTGAGAAGACGGAAGAACAGAAAAAAAGATAATACTTCAAAATGAATTAGAGTCCAATAAAGACTTAAATTAGATAAGATTTAAGTTAGAAATTATCTACGTTATGTAATTATAATTTTAAAACTTATCTTTATGTATAAATTATTTAAGTAAATACAGTATTTTATCATTTTAAATGTTTGGTATGTATTATTGAATTATTGAATTTTTTATAATGATTAAAAATTTAAATTTAAATTAAAAAAACATTTTTTTACACGTAAGTTTCGCTTAGACTTGTAAAGTTTGAAGCTTTAGCCTCCACGCCTAATCACTCTTTACGATTTTTAGAACACTGGATAAAATTAACTATTTGGAATCTTTAATACTTTGGAAAGTTAGGACAAAGCCTTCGTCATGGCTTGTGATGTTGAGGTTTAGGTTTACGTGCAACTAGTTCGACTCTAATGACACTAGATTCACTCTCTCCAAATGAGACGTAGTTTTCATCACGTTCGGCCTTCTTGACATTAAAACTTGAGCAGTGAGTCCCCTTGCAACGTCCCCGATGAGCTTCTTCGTCATGCTCCCGACTATCCACTTGTGTGCCCTCTTTTTCAATGAAGAAATTGAAAATTATTATTTGTAATACACTTGTAACGTAAAAAGAACATAATTAAAAACACTTAGACTTCATCGAAAACTCCATCATAGGATGATAGAAATTAGAAGCCTTCATAATTCTAGGTTCAGCTAGAAATTAATAACTACTATCATGCATTAATTCGAGGTGGTCATGATTAATCATAGGATAAACTCATTTTCGAATTTTACGTTTTAACAATGTAACACTAGATCGTCTTACAAGAGTCGAGAGAGAAAGAGAAGGATTAAGAAACTTACGAGGATCGATACTAGAAGAAATAACAAGAATAAAAGCAAAGATAAGGCCAAGAAGAATTGAATTCTTGGAGTGTCATTTTTGAATATGAGAAATTTGCTTCAATGGTTGGACGATAATTGGAGTGCTAATCTAGCGATTTAGACTTTAGCCATTTGTACAGAAAAATTACCAGAATTTCATCAAAAAAGAGACTACAGTGGATCCCACCGTGTCTTTA
Organism: Fraxinus excelsior; assembly: GCA_019097785.1. Classification (NCBI taxonomy): domain Eukaryota; kingdom Viridiplantae; phylum Streptophyta; class Magnoliopsida; order Lamiales; family Oleaceae; genus Fraxinus; species Fraxinus excelsior. The sequence continues at coordinate 54,819,286 of CM032623.1, read as the reverse complement.
AAAAGAAAAAAAATGTGTAGTTCCACCTTTGTGTGAGTATTCTGTTGCATTTCTGGTGATTTTGTTGTTGTACGCACATTTGAGTTATTTATAGGCCAAAATTTTTTGCCTAAAATTAATTGAGAATGCTAATTATTTTTTCATAAATAATTAATTCAAGTTCATTAAGGAATTGAGTGTCAAAAATATAGTAATATTTTCTTGGTATAATTGAAATTTTAAATCATGTTTTTATAAAGCATATTCAGACACGTGGTCGTTGTTGCGACAATTAATATTTGTAGGGAAATGATTTATTTGCACAACCTAAGTGACAATTTATCACAAAAGATTAAAAAAAAAACCTTCATATTAGCTAAAAATCAGATGTTGAGTAGTAGTCCGACCTTAGATAGAGCGTAGAGGCTTAACAATGTTAGCCGAGCTCAATAATGTAGTTTAAGCAGTCTCAGATATGAGGATATGGAGCTCCCGTTTGGTCTCCATTAAAATTATAATATATTTTTCTCTTTTCTTTTTAACAGCACATTCTCCAATAAAATAATATTACACGTAAAATGAAACTAATTTCTTATTTTTCAACTAAACATTCTAAAAAAAACACTAATCAAAAAATTATAATACCAAATAATGGAGGCCAAAGGTGGCCAAGTAAGGCGAGTTGAGCAGCAATTTTCTCGCATGAGATGGCTCGCGAGCTTGTCGGTTCGTGGACAAGCCAGCTCAACATAATGAGTAAAATATGTCATTAAATCTAGAATTTATATGGTGAATAGAGTTGCACGAATAACGTTTTAATGAAAAACTATTTCAAGTTCAATTGAGAGATCGTTGAAAAATTTTCGTTTCCAATCTTGCGAAACCCTCTTAATCTCCCGTCGTGCTCTAAGCAAACACCCGTCCCATTAGGGTTCAATATCTCCATTTCAAAATTTAAAATTATACTTACAGTAGTTATTAAAGAACGAACAATTTTTAGATTGCTTTATCAACAATTCTACACTACTAAATCACTAGTGGCTAATAGGAATGGCCAAAAATCACATTCAACCCGATACCCATGAGGTTCTCTCCCCAAATTGGAGGATTATCCGTCTAACCAAGTAAACGGGGTGATGGTCATTACCTCGAAACTGGTGCGGAAAACATGGTCCTCACCTCGTTTAAAACTAATTTCAAATTTAAGTTTTTTATCATAAAAAAATCATAGATTTATCATCATCATAAGTTGTTTTTGACAAATTGGTAGAAAAAATAATAATATTTACTAACTAAAAACGTAAAAAAAATTTTAAAAAATGGGGAAAGGGACCCGCCCCTCCCTGCCTCACCACATTCTACTTTAATCGGGTATGAGGATGGACAAAGTAACAAAAATACCCGATAGAGATGAAAATGATTGACTTGTCACATTCTTGTCATGTTGTCATCTCTAGCGGCTAAGAAAAATCATTTACTCATCAAATTCTACAAGTTGAAGGCTTCCAAGTTAATGTCATTTTTTACGGCACTGAAATAATCATTTACTCTCCAAGAATTTAATTCTTTTAGGCTCTAATTCTTGCTGTTTCTTCTGGTGTCTCAGCTGTCGACCCTCACGAGTTTCTTAATCTTTTTTTTTTCGTAATGAATGTAACTTAATTATAGTTTGAAATGATTTTCCAATAAATTAAAAATAAATAAAAAATTGTCACTTCATCCTAGGTTTTGAAACCTTTTAGCGCCGTTTGGCATATTATTTTAATAGTCAAAGTTTACTTAATAAATATCTATAAGCATTTTGTATTATAAAGCATGTAATTCGTAGAATGGTGAATTCAATTTTGTTCTAATTATTTACTTCGAAATAAGTTCACGTGTGAGTTTGACCAAAATTTCAAAACAAAACTTTAGAAGCATGATTAGGTCGGCTCGAGATCAAGTAGTTTGGTAAATAATTAATCCTCTATCATTCTATCGAGGTACAAATATTGAGTTTGACATGTCATAAATTTTACTTTTGGCATTGATTTCCTAATGTAATTGACGATTCTACAATGTTTACTTTCTAATTCTATTTGAAGAGGAGGGCACAAATTTGTATGGCCGGAGCACGGCGGAGAAGGCTACAACTACAAGGGACATTGCAAGTGACCGCACTGCCCACGACGGGGTGGCGGAAAGACGACCGAACTAAATACAAAACGACACTACATTTGAAGATGGTGAAACTAATACAAATGGAGTCGAATTAGAGAGTTAAACCTAGACCTCACCTCCACTATGTAACTGATTTTATATATGTAATAAAAAAAAAAAAAGGTGTGTGTGTTTGTAACTGAACAAGGCATGTATATTTACATTGAGTAAATGTAAACTGAGTATTTGCATGTGGTTTGAATATCTGCTGTCATCTATAAAACACTTCTGGTTTTAATTACTATATGAAGTGTTATGCCCTTAAAATTTCTTTTTCTTGAAAAGAATTTGTTTCATTTGTCGATGTAGCAAAAATGAGTCGGACGGGCAAGAAATATCTGACTCTGCTCGCTCCACGACTACTACTGTATGCGACAAATCGAGATGACAAGAGACTCGTCCGTTTGACACACCTAAACTTGGATATGATGAAAATATTTTAATTCGGTCCAAATTTAAGTGAATCGAATATCAATCAGATTGCTAAGAATGAAAACAAACTTCTATAAACTATAAAACCGGATTAGAATGGTTGAGTTTTTCAATTCATAACATGCATTTTTTGTTTCTGGGTAAGTTGAATTGTGTAGAAGTGTGTTGAGGACCTAAGTGCACAAATTTAGAGTCTAATTACAACGGAAATGAAAAGGGAAAAAGAACGTCAGGATCTTCATTGTAAGTTCCTGCATCAAATTCAATAAATAGAGAATAATAAAAGAAAAAGTAGATTAAAACCAGAATACCTGCTCAATGCAAGCAAGAAACTGACTGATCTGTATGTATCAATACACAGTAAATTCTGCCCAGATCTGGTATATACTGACTAATTTCACTAGATCTTACACTTCTGATTTATCTTTTATTACATATCTTTAGTAATATTTCATATATCTAAAAATACAAATTTACTTACAAAAAATAGAAAAAATGCACAGTAAGGAGAGAAAAATGAAGACAGAAAGAAAATAACAAAAAAACCCATAAAAACATGCACTCTTCTTGAAAGTCAAAAAACTTTCTTTTTTCTTTTCTTTTCTTTTTCTCCTTTTTTTTTTTTTTTTAATTTTATTCCAGAGCATATCTCTGTATGTATAACTTGACAAAGACAAGCTTAAAGTTCCAGCAAACTGACCTACAAAACATATTCCTATTGTTTGCATTTGCTCCTCTTTCTATAAAATACTCCGTAACTATAGCTCACTTTGAGATTCTGTATCCTCCTTTTCTACTTGTGGGGTAGATATAGCAGTATCAGAGGCTGCATCATCTACTAGTGGAGCGGAGGTTGTAATATCAGAGTCTGTGTCATCAATGTTCATATTTGATACTTCAGCCGCAATGGTGCTATTGTCTTCTCCATTCAAGGACGGTGATGACGATGCCTTGGGAGGAGCAGTTCCATCATGGGCCAAAGAACCATTAAGTGGAAGCATGGGGGATGAACCAGGAGTGGTGGCAAAATCCAGGGATGGAGTGCCATTAATTGAAGGTGAAGGCGATCCATCAGAAATGGCAGTTGCAGCAGGGGACGGAGTGGCATCAATCGAAGGTTCAGGTGATGCGCTGCGACTAGAAGCAGCAGGTGATGGGGATGACTGCTCGTCCACAGGTTTCTGAAGACTCCAATACATTATACTCGCCGTAAGAGTAAGGATCATCTTTTGGTTTACCTGCCATAAAATCAGCAAATATGATGTCAGGATACAGTATTAACTCAAATTCCACATGATAAGCAGAAGAAATACAAACATGACCCACAACATTTTGACAACTACACCACAAAAAAAAATAAAGATTTTCTGCTTTAAACTACTGGAATATGCAAAACAGCATGTTGTAAAGAGCTACTGAAACCTATGAAGTTAAATGTAAAAGCATCATCTATGCATCAAGTATAAAAACACTGTTAGCCACGAACTTGTAGCGAAGTTTCGCGTTAGTTACCAAACTTTAATTTATTCCCAAATGATTACTGAAGCTTGCTTTATGTTTTAGTGTGGTTACTCGATCAAATCCGCTAGTTTCCGATGCGGAGACCCCTTTGGAACAAACATACTTTTATATCTACTTATAAACATACATACATGTTTATATCATATAACATACATGTTTATAAACATTCAAACCACTTTTTATTCATACATTTCGTGAGACTCAGAAATACCATCTACATATCCATCACTCATTTCTGTCTACTTATAATTTATAAACAAAAAACTTTTATAAATATTTCCCAGACATGCTTTTAGTGACTACACTTTCCACCCATTATTTAAAATATGTCGTGCATTTGCCCTTTTTCCAGATATATGTAGTGGCAGGCAGAAGCAAGCACTTAATCATTTCAAAGCATCATAGACTCTCATGAAGAGGACTGTTCTCTTTGAAACATAGCAAGAACTCGAACAATCTGACCACCCTAGAGAAAATATCACAGATGACTGAAATTGTATTTCTCACCTCCATGATATCTTCAGGCAACAAGAAGATGGAACAGCCAAGCTTCCTAGCAACGCTGATTATATAAGTAGCATTCAGCTTCTTCTCCTCGTCTACCACACAAATTAAAATAGTCGAGTCAAATTCCCCATCACAGTTTGTGTTAATTCAACAACATAGCCGATACTAAAGCTAAAATTTAGAAATAAAACACAATATTATTACCAGTCTGTGTGGCAGTAGGTTCCTTAATTCATTGTCCAATGTATTAAAATGAATCACAACTCCGTTGGACAATGAAACAGGGAACGATGACGATCTCTCCTAAATTCCTAATGATTGATAGCACTACTCAAAATACAATAAATGAAACAAGAAAAAGCCAAAGCAAGTAAATACTCTTGATGTTGAAGATGTTGCTGAGGGTAAAGTGTACACGAATATTAGGTTATTTCCACAGAGGAATGCACTATTGCAGGAAAAAAAAATACTTATTGATTTTCTTGTTGATTGTGAAACTATCCAGTTCAGAAAAGGAGAAAAAAGTGTGATGAAACCATATTCTAGGCCGCTCCACAGTGGTAAAGTGTATTCTTGGGTGTTGGCCGAAGTGACAATAGTCACATCGAATATGTTTGAAGATATTGAAATGATCTTCTAGTTTTGGGATAATGTTGGGCCATAACGAGCTTCTTACCTTACAGTTCTAGTACTACAATCAAGCAAAGTTTACACTACTCTAGAAGTAAGAACCACCTACAATAAATAATTCTTACATTCCCTGCATATTCACTTCAGATTTCAGATTGAAGTTTATAGCAATCAATCAGATTTTTTCATCATGATCTGCAGTAGAAAGTTGGACCGCCCAACTACAAGGTTCATTTTTTCACAAGAAATTTACAGTTGCAACTTACCACTTTCACCCTTGGTAACGAGGTTCCAGTTAACAACTCGTGGCTCAACTGCGCTGAGTAGCTCAAGAAAGAATAATCCACTTGAAAGGCTCTTGTCCTACATACACGTTTCAAAACACATCGTCACCAAGCCATTATAAATTATCACACAAACGGCCATTTCTTTAACCATATTAGCACATGTTGAGAGATAAGTGCACTGATGATAACTTGTCAAGAAGAAGGTGTTTAATCTCAACCTTAAAGCTTTCCATTTGAGATGTTTTGCCTAAATTCTTCACTTTTTTGTTAGCCCACGTCAGTATATCAGCATCAGAAAACTCCTTTCCTTGGGAACGGGATCTTAAGTTCTTCAGGAGTTGAAGCATATTGAACCTCATCAGCTGCCAAAGGAAAGCTGAAAGAAAAAAGAGGTTAACATGCACAATTACCTGCGTTCATATTTGGGTATAATTTCAACAAAAGCTAAAATCAGCCTAGGAAGTTAAAATAAGAAGAGGTCTAAACCTCATCACGTACCAAAAGAAATCCCAAAAAAGAAATAGAAATAGGTAAACACCAAAATCGGTTCAGCAAATAAAGAAAACTAAGGCTCAGAAACCAAGGGAAACAATAAAACAAGAATATTTCAAGTAAAATATGAATAAAATAATGTTAGTGGACTCCTAACTGTCTCAAACATCCTAATGAAGCAAAGAAGCAGAAGATGAATACCAAGCATTTGATGTGGCATTACACATTCAAACGTAAATCAGTTATCCTTCATCCCTTCATGCCAAAATCTCCTTGAGTTTGTATAATCATATATAGCATGAAAGAAAAAAAATTCCCATCAGAACAATTCAATCCCATGCCTTTGTAGGTCTCAAAAGAAAGTTCTGTAACTGAGCTTGGTCACTTTTGTCATTTATTAAAAACGTTGATAAGCAGAATTTAACCGAACTAACCTCACATAGCCAGTAGTCTTTAAAATTCATTACACAACTATATAAATGAAACTCCAAATTAGTCTCAACGGACTATGTTTACATTTAACGGGGAGCCATTTAGCAGACAATTCCATGGACCAATACAGAACAGGGAAAGGAAGGTCTGAGCCAACTAAGTGCATTATTAGCCCGGCTTCTAAATCGGAAGTCCATCTATCGTATCACATACACAGCAATAAATATTTTTTTCTATTTTAGTAAGCACGACAATTAATTGGATGATACATGTAACAAATAAATTGTGCAGCATTGAAATCCTACATCAAGACAATGAACAGTAGTCAATAAATAGTAATAGAAAAATGAAATCAGGTACTCGATGTAGTCATTCACACCCTATCTGGTTTTGAACCTTTTTTGGCTGATTTAGTCTGAAAAATCGATTATTTCACTTTTATAGTTGTTTGTTTGTTTAGCACCAAATAAATGCTGCACAAAATCGTTATTTTGCATTTACTTGCATTATTTTTATTCAAATAATCATGATCAGTTGGTATAATTCAAACTAAAAAAGGAGGCCCAAATGACAAATTTTTCTTAATAGAGTAGGGCGAGCACATTACCAAGTATGAGTTTCTTATTCCCTTGTACAAAATCATTCCCAGCTACGTTGACAAGGGAAAGCTTCAACTGCTTCCCTATCCCAACGACTTGGTTGCAATTCTCTACTTTTCTGAATGGCATTCTTATAGGAGGTTTGGTTGCCTGCTTCCAGTTGACAGATCCTGGAGAAACTTTATCCAGCACTTCCAGAAGAATCCACCTGCAGATGTAACAGGTTTTACAAGCTTCAAGAACTGGTAATTCTTGTGTCAAAAGGAGTGAACTCCAAACTGAAAAAATGGTAGGTCTGATTACACCAAAATTGCTAAAAGAACTTTGTTTTAGTAAATGTAGGGAGCAGAGGACCTAACCAACTTAAACCTAGGAAGTACCGACACACACAAGACTGTCGGATACAACACGACACGGACAAGACAACACAATGTAGATACGTTGACGTGCAATTTTTCAAAAAAGTGCCAACATGGCACATGCGCAACACGATAATTAAAATATTATTTTTTATATTTTATATTGTGAAGTAAATTTATTTTTGTTAATTTTAGTGTGTCGACAATGTATCTCTCGTGTTAGGGACATGTCTAACTATACAAGCCAAAATATAATTTGGACATGCCACCCGGCGCTTCAAACACGTGTTGGTATCATGGATGGCAAAAAAAAAAAAATCCGAAAAACCTGATACCTGCGAGGTCTCGCCCCAAATGGGGCTGGGATTACCAGTTTAATTGAAAGTATTCAAGTCGGGGACGGAGCGGGTAACTTCGCCCCGGAGTGGATACGGGTAATGGGTACCTCGCCTGCCCCTTTTAATTTTTTAGAATTCAATACTTTAAATGGAAAATTTCAAGAAATTTCATTAGTTCTAATAAAAAAATGGCAACTAAGATTATCTAAAAAATATGACAAATAATAAAAGTCTTAGTTTACCAAATATATTTGAATAATTTAACTTTTAAAAATAAATTAAAAAATATATTATTGTCTCACTTTAATGAATGGGGTGAAAAAAAATCGGGTAGTAAACAGGGCAAGGGCCCCGCCCCGCCCCTAGTTGACAATGTGTCAGCGACATGTCCAGTTGTAAAAAACCAAAAAATCTTTTGAACAAGCCACCTAGTGTTTTTGACAAATATGAGACATCGACTCATTGGCATTGAGAGGGTGTCGGTGCATCCTAGGCTTTAACATTTTGCAATTTCGTGTTCATGTACAAAATTTTCATAGAAATGAAAAACTCACCCATTTCTAACATCCTCAAACAAGTTATTGACGTAAGAGGCAATTCCTAGACTGTTGATCCATAGGCGAAAGCATCTCTCCTCTCTAGATATTAGTTCATCATTTGTCATCATCTCTGCGAAAGAGATTTTTTTGTTGTCCGTAGATAAACCATTCCTGGTAAACAAACACTTCCTTATAAAATTTCCAAACATGTAGTTAAAAAATATAAGAGCAAGATCAATTTAAAAGAAAAGCAGATAAATTTTCTGAACAGTTTTACTACTCCTAAAATAAGCTTAGTAGCAGTAGAGATTCTTTAACTGTGCGAGCAACCAATCAGAAGTGACTTGTTTGTAGTTTATAGGTGTGATTATCTGAAATTTACTTTGAGCATTCCAAACTAGCTTTTAAAAAGGAAGTACTATGTTGATTGCTAATGACCTTCATCCCAAAATACTCCTGTAAAATAATAGCCGCAGTAAATTTCGAGGTAGGAAATTCGGAAGTCAGATGTGTAATGCAATGTAATAGTGAAATGGTTGAACAGTTCTAAGAGCTTCAGGGGCATGCAAAAACAGCAGATATAGAAAGAACATGACTTGTGAAAACAATTTTTACTTAGTCGTGGCAATGAAAGTTCATCATTGCTCCTTTTCTGTCCAATAGATACATAATTTCATTGCCCAAGAAACGTAGCCATACAGTAAAAGAATAAATAGCTGTCAAAATAAAATATCTCTATTTACCATAATCAATATAGTTAATTTCTCACCTCCGGTGGAATATCTGCGCAACAAATGCAAGATTTAAATTGGCCGAGCCTTCAACTATATCCTTTGGAGATAGATATCTTTTGCAGTCCATTCTCTCTGCATGATCAAGAACCAAATTAGCCCTTTCAGTGGCATCTTTGGCGTCTAAGGTGGCAGGGCTGCAGTGCTCCGGCGCAAGTACATTAAGCAGGTAAGCATAAGCCTTCCCATCCTGAAAAACATAAGCACGTGATATGGATGTAAAAACACTAAAAATAGCTATCAATTACAGGGATGAGAAGAACATAAAACTGTTTGCAATACTGGAATTCTAAGCAAAAGGATAGTATGCTCCCATTATTATGCATTTGCAAGAAAAGCAGCAGCCAAAAGCTATATGTCAGCCCCAAAACATTTTCTCCAAACTAAAAACTAACCTTCATGTCCAATACACAGTAATTTAAGTTATTACAAATAATTATTTTTGATAGCCACAAACATAGCTAAAAACTTCTTAAGAATTTAGTTTATGTCCTCAGCAAACATGTAGGAAATTCTTGCACTTTGACGCCCAGCCACGCCAAAGCAGAATACAAGATTAAGTTTCAACAAAGACGTACCTTCACGTCTGAAGAAAAATTTGTTACGGTTTTCTTGTAGCCTGCTTTCTTGAGATGGAAATTCATCCATTTCAGCAAGAGTTTTTCTGGGGCTAGTCCCATAAGCTCCTCAACATCCTGGAAATATTGCAGACACCTTATTAAATTGTACCTATTGGGCTAAATTCCAACTTACATTTTCAGTAAGGAACAAAATTAACATTGTAAATGTATCAAGATTTGAGGGGATATCTTGTCGATTACATTGTTGTCTTCTACCAGTTCTACCAGCTGGGGTGTCTTTCTGAGGTTGAGATCTGCCAGTAGTTGAATCTGAAATGCCGCCAACAAAAGCAATAGGAAGTTAAGGGATCAGTAAAGGTCCGCCAGTAAACCTAAACTTACTTAACACTGTGCAGTGTGCATCGACATATAAAGTAATATTCTTCTTTCTCTGCTATAGACAAGTTATAAAATGTAATAAAGACTAAGGAACTAACCTTTATAATTTGAGAAATCAGCCCTAGTAGCAAGTGAGGCTGAAAATATTGAAAAGATTATATAAAAATTTGACAGCCAAATAATATTCATATTATGCACGCTTATTAGCAAATTGGTTCCACTCACTCTTCCTTCAACCAAGTCCTGAGTACCAATATTGACCACTGTACAGCCAATGGCTTTTGCTGAGTTGAGGCAAAGTGTGTGATTCTCATTTCTTTCCCATGGATTAAGTACCCGTTTGGTGTTAATAGCCCGCTCGTCAATTGTCCCCGGTACAGCAACATTGATCAGCTTACTGCATATGGCCGCAGGACATCAAACCACGACTAGGGAAAAAAATCAAAATTCAAGGCATGTAAAAATGGAACAACATGAAGCCCCTGTGATTAAATACCATAGTAATACTCCATCTTTTGCAAGATCAAATAAAGCATTTGAAGATGGATCGATGGGAAGGAACTGCTTCAAAAACGGGTCATCTCTGAGGTAGCTGTTGATATGGGCAACATATGAAGCCTTCTCGGAGTCATTGATAGTGTGAAGAAGGGTGGTTGTGGTGGCCTTGAGAAATGATGACGATTGTTTTGAATTCCCCACTTTAGCAGTAGATCGACTTTGTAAATCTAAATAGATCTGCTCATCAAAAGCGTCGTATAAAATTGTTAGCAAAAGCACATCAAAACAAGTTAACATAAAGTTCCATCGAAATCGTCATAATTCTTCTCCTCTCCTCTCCACCAAAGTCATAGTACAGCTAGAACCACTCTTCTAAAAAATTCATATCATGAAAATTGCTTTCATGTAGATAGATAGCAGAGTTTAGCCAATGATGCATAGGATATAGGAAAATTCACCTTGAGGAAGCTTTCAAAATCAATCTCATTGGTAAAATCAGAATTTGATTCTCCCAATACACTCCTGATCTCCTCCTCGTTGAGCTTGTCATGGAAAGCCTTTAGTTTTGCCATCAAAGGTGGTAAATCCCCAACTGTAACTTTGCCATTCTGATTCTTTATAGATATGAACTAAAAACAAAAGCAAGAACAATAACAAGAACATGAACCCCACATTTCAAACATCGATTCAGTACAATGCACATTGGCCACTTGCTTCAATTGTTAGATGCAAGAACGCCAACACAACAAAGCCCAAAAACAAGTTCCAAAATTCTCATTGCTAGATTCAACAACAGTGCAAAAGTTAAAACAAATAACATCAACATGGTTAAACGGTAGTTACTTTGGATTTGAGGCCCTGAAGTTGGACTTGCGTAAACTGGCTCTGAAGCCATTGATCGGACACGAGAACTCCCACAAAACTAGACATCTCCTCGACGCCCCTACGCTTCCAAAATCACGGGGAAAATGATCGAACGCACTCCAACAATACGATTAATCTGCAATCCACGATTCTAAATCTTGTCTCGTTCCATGTAGTATATACCCATTCGACTTGTCTCCAATTATATCTTCACTTCCTGACAAATATGATCCCACAAAATTCAATTTTTAAACAACTCATGGTCAAAATCCAATACGTCCACATGCATGAAATATTTAATGGGCATTTCAAGATTGAATAACTACATAGATTCCTTCAAGAGAAACCGATATTTCAGTAACTGGGTTTTCGTCGAATTACTTAACATCCTTTTATGGGCAATTCACGATTAGGCAATGACACAGGGCTATATACTTACATTGAAGAAAATCCGATATTTCAGTGACTGTGTTTTCCTTTTCTTCTTTTGTAAATTAATTTATGGTCTGTCAATATACATACACAATACGTACATATTTTAGCAATTGCTTCGGCGAAGAGCAAAGAGAAGAAATTTGGGCAGCGGACACGCAAAGACTATGAGGAGGAGAAACACGAGGCAGTTAAGAGGCGACTGTAGAGAGGCCCATTTCGATACGACGAGATCTCCACGCGCTCTGTTTGTTGAACAGCTCATCGATCAGTTTACACCTATTATTTTGTAACCAATTTTTTAAAACATTTAGACAAATATCTCTCATTTAGGCCTCGAAATTAAAATTCAATTAAAATTGAAAATATAATCGTTATTGGATTTCACTTATCTAATAAAAGTCAATAATAACGGCTAATTTTTCAATTTTAATCTGATTTTAATTCCTATCGAACGGGCCCTTAATGAAAAAACAAAGGACGAAACTTTTCCAAATTTCTGCTAAAATGTCACATAATTGTTAAGAAAAATATGTCTCTTTTCAAATTTTTAATGAAAATATGTTATCTTTTGTGCAATTTTAATGAAATGTTGAGATTTTCTTTGTTATTTTTAAATATTGAAGATCAATTTACTATTTAAACAATAATTTCATGACTAACAATGCAATTTTTTGGAAAAGAAACCAAAAGGTGAGACAAAATGTCGCCTTGTATATTATCTCATTTGAGTATTAATGATGGTGCTATATTATCACAAAATAACGTCTCGAGAAATATAAGAAGCAATGGTTTTTTTTTTTTTATCCAATCCAAATTGAAAAATGTTATACGTAGCTTTGCATTTACCCGGTAGGTGACACGTTGATGCGTCAAGTGGATGTAAAAAAAACAAAAAACAAAAAAGAGCAAATAATGGCAAGTGGGTCAAAAAGCCAAACAACCCACCAAACCCATTTCACGTTAGCGGGTAAACCAAAAAAAAATTGAAATCTATCTCCTCTTCAAGTGCCGAAACCAGCAGCGGGTACGGCTCGGCAACGATTAGCGGGGCGGGTTGAATCCGGGTGCAAACAATAACCAGGAACTTTTGTCGATTCGTAGAGATGATAAACAAAGGTATTTCCCATCTCATCCTCGTCTTAATGTGAAAATGATGGTGAAAATGGGGGTGATTATTACTTCATTTTTTTCCTTCTTCTTTCCTTGGCAACGTGGGCTAAAATGGGTTAATAGAATCGTGATGCTATCTGTTATATATCGTTTGTTATGATAATTTGAGCAAGTGAATATGAGTGCAGTCCCTTATAACCCATAGCAGTCGGTGGTGGGATTAAAAGAATATATTTACTGGAAATCTGAGAAAGAAGTTAGCTTCAATTTATTGAAAATTTGTTAGAGGTTTTCCTTTTAAATTATCGTCACGTTCCTGACCGTTAAATTAATTTAGCTTCATACATAGGCGACTGAATTATCTTGTAAAAATTTTGTTGAATGATTGAATGAGTTAAAAATTATTTATGTGAATTATTTTTAACATTCTTCAATTGGTTATTTATTGCAGTGAATGAAATTTCGGAAGAGGTGGATGAACATATTCTATTACAATTCGATAATGGGAACACGTTGGAAAGTGTGAACTTAGTGGATGATGGGATTGTAGGAGTAGATAGTGCAATCGTGCCTGCGGTGGGTATGAAGTTTAAGGATGAAAAAGAAATGTTCGATTTTTATAAAAGATAGTGCAATCGTGCCTGCGGTGAGAATATAACTTGCATGAAAAATGATTATCGAAACTATGTTAAAAAGGTGAGGAGGTTAAGGCTTGGAGAAGGCGATGCCGTAGCAATACAAGCTTACTTTTAGAACATGCAAGCAAAGTGCCCGGGATTTTTACTTCAGTATGAATTTAGATGAAGAGTCACGGTTGAAGAATATTTTTTGGCCTGATAATATGAGTAGATAAGCATGTAAAGAGTTCGGCGATGTTGTAACATTTGACACCACGTACCCAACTAATAAGTATGACATGTCGTTTGCACCATTTGTTGGAGTTAATCATCACGGACAATCAATGCTACTCGGTTGTGGTTTGGTGTCGAATGAAACAACCGAAACATTTGTGTGGCTTTTAAGGACTTGGCTCCACTGTATGTATGGACAGGCTCCCCCATGGAATTATTACAGACCAAGACAAGGCTATGCAAAATGCGATTAAGATCGTGTTTCCAAACACTAGACATAAATGATGTTTGTGGCACATATTAAAAAAGTTGCCAGAAAAGTTTGGATACTGTGTGGGTAAGAGTGCGATTTTTTTTCTAATATACATATATTGGTGTACAATTCTCAAATTGTTGAAGAATTCGAGGAAGGTTGGGGAGCGATGATCGATACATTTCACTTGGGATATAATGATTGGTTGTCAGCTATGTACGCGAACAAAAGTCGCTGGGTACTTTGTTATTTAAAAAACAATTTTTGGGTAGGAATGTCAACAACTTAACGCAGTGAGAGTATGAATGCATTTTTGACAAGTATGTGCATTCGAAGACGTTGTTGAAGCAGTTTGTTGAACAATACGAGCGGGCATTGAGGAATAAGGTTAAGAAGGAGTTTCATGCAGATTTCGAATCTTTCTCGCAGATGGTACCCTAGGCAACAAAGTTCGAAATGAAAAAGCAGTTTCAACGAGTTTACACGATTGTGAAATTTCGAAAAGTTCAAGATGAGTTCATTGGGAAGGTTTATTGTGACCTCATATCAACCACAGAGGGTTTCTTGGAGACGACGTATTATGTATTAGAGGATGTCATACGTGACGAGCGTGTTGACAAGAAAAAAATTTCCATCACGTTTGAAAAAGGAAACTGTGAAATTGTTTGCACTTGCGACTTATTTGAGTTATGAGGAATAATTTGCAGGCATGCGATCGCTGTGTTGATCCGTAATAACGTTAAATCACTGTTGAACACTTGCATATTACGTGGATGGAGGCGAGATGTGAGTAGAGCCCACACAAGGGTCGCAATAAACTACGACGGGTTAAGTAGCACTCCGGGACAGTTAAGATATGACAAAATGTGTCAAACATTTGCTTCATTTGCGGACATGACTAAAGATGACGACGAATAGACCCGAGACATAATGGAGTAGATAGAATGCAAGAAACAAACAATTAGGAAGACAAGGTCGAGTAGCGAAAGTAATGATATGCCCCAGTTAGCTTTGGAGAGTGGAGCATCACAGCATACTGTCATAGGAAGCATACAAGATCCAACATGCTCGAAGAGAACATGCGCACCTAAGAAACTTTGAAAGAAAAGCCCTTTGGAATCTATTTCTAGTACCGCAAAGGTATGTGTCACAATTATTTTGTATATAATGAAAGTGCGTACATTATTAATGATTTATACTTGGTAGGTTATGCAGGCAAATAGGAGTTCGGGGAAGGGGAGGAAACTGAGGGCACCCCATGTCAAATGGGAGACGGTGCACATATCGCTCAGGCACACCAACAAGCACAATACTACATTCAGGGGCGGACGCAGAAGATTTTTGTTAGGGGGGCACACTCGAACTTGCAAAGAAGTTGGGATAAATTTTACACTCGAAAATTTACGTAAAAAAAAAATTATATCCCATATAATTTTGCATCCGAAAATTTACATGAGATATGACTTTTTCGAATGTAAAATTTCGAAAAAAATTTACGTCATGTTCCATATAAAGTTTCCTAATAAATGATGAAAATTACATTGAAGTGTATCACAAAAATAGTAAATTTTAATGAAATAATTGATTTTTTTTTGAAAAAATGCGAATTAGACGTTTTTCTTTAAGACTTACGTTTAACATATTTTTAACTATTTTCGATATCTATTTGGACTATTCGATATACCCATAATGTAGTTATCGAAATAAGTTTTGAGATTACATAAGCAATTTGTAGATTTGATTAGCATACAATCGTCGGTAAATTTTTAAAATTAGCATGTTATCGAAATTCAATTTATTATGATTTTGCCCCTGTTTGGTGGAAATTAAAATCAAATTTGTAGTAAATTTTGATAAAAGTTAAAACATTTATGGATTCTATGAAATATATTATTAAAATTTATTGTAAACTTTGATTTAGATTAAAATTTAGATTTCAATCGATACCAAACATGAAGAAGAAGAAAAAAAAAAAAAAAACTCAAAAGTTAGGGGGGGCACGTGCCCCCCAGGACCCCCCCTGTGTCCGCCCCTGACTACATTCCTTCACCGATCTCATATTCACAACTCTCACAAGTTCGAACAAAGAAGTTGTGCAATATGTTTGATTTTTACATTGTTTGCTTACATTTTTTAGTTGGCATAGGGTGATGGCAACAGTCATGTCCTCACACAACAATTACAGTCTCCGAATTTCATCACTCCATCTTCGAGAGTCATGTGCTCACACAACAATATTGAGACAACAATGCCATACTATTATCCAAACGTACCTGGCCAACGTGGTGCAAGACTGTGACCTTGGATGAAGACAATTACTACACCAATGTCCAGTAACTACATATTTTATGTCCTAGCAGTTTGTTGTATAAAATGAAATGTGGTCACAACATTTTGTTGTCCCAGCCGTTTGCCACAATTTATTTTATGATGTTCATTATGGCTTGTTGCCTCATTTTATTTTGGTGTGTAAGACAGACATAGCAATGTCCAATTTATTTGTTGCCACACATTTAAATCCACCATAAGAAAATGTAAACACCAATCAAGTTTGTCCCTTCCCTTTTGTATCCACTCCCACAGTTCCACTGCCTTTGCGTATTGTCACATTCACCGAAATTTCAATGTTTGTTTTCTTTAATTATTTTATTTAGTAGTATAAGGTAGATAATTAGACTGGATTATTTTATTCATTTGTATCCGAATGGCTGTGGAAGATGGACCATGTGACATTCTCAAATGGACTGCACGTTCCTTTTTGTACAAATGGAAAATAGAAAAATAAAAGTATAAAAAAAACAGACAGTATTGAAAATGAAAACTTCGTCTAAAGCATCGTTTTTTTTTTAGTCAAAATGTTTATTTAACCGGAACGGCTTACCGACCACCGACCACAAATATTCCTTTTAGAAGGACGCTCAAGTTCATAATTTTTTTGCAAATGTTGACTACTTAAACTATTTGCAAATAAATAATAATAAAATTTGAATTTAGACTTTTATTTATTTCAATTTAATATCAGGTTGAATGACAATTTTACTTGTAGATTAAGTTAATAGTGATTACAAAATTTACATCCTCTGGGACACGAAGCATTAAAACGATAAAATGAATAGAAGTCAATATAAAGCAAAGCTTGTACATTTTGAGTAGGGTTGGCAAACAAGTCAAGTGGCTAGCGGGCTTGGTTCATGTATGACTCGAACTCATTTTGAGATGAGCCATGGGTCGAGTCGAGCTGGCTTTTTTCCATGAGCGAGTCAACTCATTTTTATTTATTTTTGCTTACTTTATAATTTCACTTAAAAACTTGCTTATTTTTTGCGCTTATTTTGTTAATTTTCAAAAAGAAAATAGCAAATAAGGACGAACGGATTCTTGGGCGGCGGGGATTGATCCCTAGGTCCACAAGCCAAAGGACTAAGTCGAGTCCAAAATTTGGTTCACACAAGCTTGACTCGACTTAGCTCGACCCGTATCAATCCTTATTTTTAAGTTTTAACTCAGCCCCTGTTTGATTTCCATTAATTCAAAACTCATTTTTTTTTTCAAACTCGCTTTCAACAAAATCCAATTTTTTTTCCTACTTTTTAACCAAACTTTATTAAAAAAATCCACTATTACAAACTCATTTTGATGAAATAATAGGCATCAAAATAGGGGTTGTGATGAGTATATTTCACTCGTGGATTTAATGCCACTTAAACTTGTTATTTTGTTATCTTTGACGAGTTTTAGAACATTTTAATTTTTGTTTTCATGTTGTGTTATAAGTGCGGTAAAGTGGTGAAAGAATGATTAAAATGAGCTAAAAGGAATGAGGTTGATGAAGGCGATGGATTAAGCTAAGAAAAAGAGGAAGATGAAGAAACAAAATGAATTTGATAATTATTTGATTTTAATTCGGAATAGAGATACTAGAATTGAATTCTAGGAATAGTTTTTACTCAGTACTTGAGAGATGTAGTAGAATTATATTAGGACTCTTGCTTATAAATTTGGAAAAGGGAAAAATTCATAAATAAGGTGTTTACTTTACACCAAATCAAAAATCAGGTTTATAATTTGAAAATTCAAAAATCAGGTTTTTTTTTTTTTTTTTAAAGAAATAATAAATTATTAAATCAATTTATTATTAAATATTTAATTCTAATATAATATAATTAACTCATCCCATATGCACCACCCATCCCACTCCGGGAATTATTCCGGCGACCGTTCCGGCGACTGCTCCGATTCCGGTAATTATTCCGGTGACTATTTCCTGTGACCATCCTGGTTACAGATTTACAATTTACGGTCACAGTTCAAAAATTTTATAAGTCATAATTAATTCGTTGGTCACAGATTTTAAATTAGTTGGTCACAGATCAAAATTTACAGGTCACACAGTCACAGATTCCCAAATTAATTGGTCACAGATTTTTTTACGGTCACATATTATATAATTTTTAGGTCACAGATAAAAAATACTTAATTTCATTGGTCACATATTTTCAAATTTGTTGGTCACAGATTGTCAAATTTTTAGGTCACAGTTAAATACTTGGTCACATACCACTTGCACTACTTCAGCCATCACCCCCACACAAAACACCGCCACCGCCTCCATACGTCTTCACCGCTGCGAAATCCACCACTATCCCGTCACTATCATCACCACCACCAAATAGTCACTACCAGATCCAATCAACTGCAAACAAAAATATAACCACCACCACTATCGAATCTCCGGCCACCAACCACCATAAACCACCACCCAACAAAAAACCCAAACCCGTCACAGCCACACCACACGGCCACCACCATCATCTGTACACAACCAACAAAACTCCACAGTCAAACCACCACGCCGTCACCCCGCGCCACCGCCTACAAAATCACCACCTACCTTCACATCGGTAGTGCCCTGCGGCAGCCCCATATCCGTCTGAAAATGTCTCCGGCGCCACCACGCAACACTACTGTCATCCACAAATCATGTAGCTACCTCCGTGCAGCACCACCACTGTCAACACCAACGCAACGCCTCCACCACCACCACGTCACACCTCGTTATACACGTAGATCTGGATCTGACCGCGATCGGAGATACCGTGACAAGAGAAGGCCGGTGCACAGTCCGAGCTCTAGCAGCGGCGAGGGCGATGTCGCTGCCGGCGCGGCGCTCATATCGTCGGCTGCAAGGGCGCAGTACAGCGGCGATGAAGCCATTGCTCGACTCTCCGACGACGGGAGCTCTTCAACGTCGATGGTGATTTAAAGAAGATGGAGGGGGTAGAGAGAGAAGATGAGAGAAGGAGAGGTAGATGAAAAATGATTTAGGGTTTGGAATTAGGTTGTGTGGGAATAATATTTAATTTTTAAATCAATACCTGATTTTTTATTAAAAAAATTTCTCACCTGATTTTTGCACTCTAAATTTGAAATAACTGGAATTCTGTAATTTCCACTTTGGAAAAACTGATTAGAGATGACTAGATAATTGATAAACACAGTTGATAGTTAGGTAAAATCACAATCTTAGGATTTCTCATCTTGATTAATTCTTCTAAATTGCATTTAAATAGGTGGATTCGTCCCCATATTCGTCATTAGACTAGTCAATAACATTGGTTTTAAAATTCGATCATTTAGATAAAATATATGTTATTCGTAAGAAATTAATGCGAGTTCGACATTTATATTTGGATCGTTATATTACAAAAGTTGACACTGTATGTTTATGTTATATTTTCGTTATAGAAAACATGTAATAGGTTGATTTTCAAGCAGCGTTCACTTTTTCGAAGTACAAAGTATGAATATAAACAAAGTTGTACTCGATTTTTCAATAATTAATTTGACTGACATATGGAACGTAAATGTTCGCAATTAAATAACAATCTAATCAAACTATTCGGTTGGTCTGATTCTGGTAAATATAAATCTAGAATTTATCAGTTGATTTGACGCAAACTTGTGCGTGTAAGTAAAACGTTACAAGAAAATGAGATTGTGTATAATTCATGAAACGTATTGTTTTCTAGTGTATTTGTGAGTATTAGTGGACCGACTACACATCTATTTATTTTTTATTTTTGTCTAGGTTATTTAATTGGGCTAGGGGTTGGGCTGGGTTGTATAGTCTGGTCCGACCCTCAATTACGAAGTCAATATTTGATGGCTATTATTCGAGAAAAACACAATATTTTGAATGGTGATTTTTAAAAAAATATGTGGTTAAAATGAAGGAAATCTTTCGAATATTTGTACATAATTTTTTATTGTGTAAATGTGTAAAATTAATATTTAGAAAAAAAAAAGAGTTCTTCAAAGAGTAGACATCAAGGATTCAAGGGCTAAGAGGATTCAAGGGCTAAGTTTTTATGATATTATTAAACTATTTATTTAAGATAATATGTTCACTTTTTTGAAAGGAAAAATAATATTTATCAAATTCCAAATTTCACTATTTTAGTAAATAGAAGTTGAAACTTTGTAAACAATCCCAAACTATGTGAAAACATTCTTCCAAAACTACTTGACTCGATCGCACAGACAACAACGCTTTCACCTCCCTTAATGACGTCGTTCGACTACTCGAGTCGAAGTTAAGTTTCGATTTAAACCACGAGATAGACTTCATTCGTAGCTAGGTCCACAGTTTCTTCTAGTTATGTAAAATGATATAACAAATTTAGGTCAATATATCTTCAGATTCTGCAAATGTGATTTTTCTACCCCGAGTTCTTTTGCTGTATAATAATTTACCGAATTTGGTTTTCAGCTTCATATAGTTGAACTACAGATTTTGCAACATGGTCTTTGTTGCTTTCTTCCTACTTGTGTTGAGCTAACTGACATGCTAATTGCTATGGAATTGCCACGTGACTATAGGTCTCTTATTTTCAGTTTGTACTGATAATGACGTCTCTCTCGTGATGTGACGAGGAGAATATTGGATAGGTGGTGGTGTCTTGCACCGCAGTGCTATAGGAGGCTAGAAGTTGTGGTCTTACTAGAAGTTAACATACTTGGGTGGTGATTCGGAGTGGGGGTGTTGTCATCAGTTATCAAGTTGGGTGGCAAGTGTCGAAAAACTAAGGATGCGTTTGATTTACTGTTTTCAAATTGTTTTCAATTTCTAGTTTTAGAAAATATTGAAAATGTGTTTGGTTTGGTATTTCTGAAAATGCACTTTCAAGAGCAAGTGGTTCCCATTATTTTAAAAATACATTTCTCTCGTTTATTTTCAACCATACTATTTCAAAATTCATTTTGGACAAGGTTCAAACATGCTCTAAACTTATAACATAAAACTCTAAACGCATTTTTGGCGTTTTGAGTATTTTAGTGAAAAATCTCAAAACATTCAAAACAAGCGTTTAAATAAAAAAAATCTTTTTAAAAAATAAAATTTTAAAAAAAAGTAAAAATCTTCAAAAAATAAATTTTGAAAACTATAATTCTAACAGACTTTTAATGATTATTTTCCTAAAAAGATTTTCAAAATATTTAAATGAACCGATATAAAAATATTTTCAATCCAAGTCACTAAATTTTTTTTTTATTTTCTATATTTTGAACTCAATTTAGTATTTTTTATTTTACTTTTGTAAAAAATATTATAAAATTTATCAACTTTAAAATATATATATTACTAGATAATATATTAACATAAAATTATTATATTTTTACTTAATAATTAAATCTCATGGAATAAAATGTTATAAAATATTTTTTCAAAATTTCGAACAAAAAGTAATTTCTAGTTTTCAATTTTGAAGAATAATTTTTTGAAATGACAAATCAAACGCGTTTTTTGCAATTATAAAATAGACTTCCAAAACAAAAAATTGAAAATGAACTCAAAACTAAAAATGAAAATACAAACCAACCATACCTCAAATGGCTTACAAGCAGTGACGAACCCAGCACCCGGCGAGGGGGGGCGGCCGCCCGTGCTGGATCCGTCGAAGCCTTGACACCGCTGGATCGCGCTGCTTCGGTATGAATGAGAGTGGAGTTGCATATTTGGGTTCCTAAAGTGGCAAGTTGCTTTGGTTCCATATTTGTTGGGATACCAATAATTGGGAGGGAGCTTACCTGAAGAGGCAAGAAAAGACGGGAGATCTGAAGAAGAAGAAGACATCATGTGGGCTTTTTTTTGGTTTTGGCCCATTTATTTTAGGTTGAGAGAGTTGGGCCTTTTTTAAAAAATAGGCCCAATAAAATGAAATAAAATTCATTTATAAAATTCTCGGGCTCAGCTTTCCGTTTATGTTTTTGTTTCGGTTCTTTTCTTATTTCTTTTTTCTTGAATACATTTATGAATTTGAAGGAAAAAAACAAAAATTAAGAAGATTAGCACTTCAATTTTCAATTTTTCACTGATTAGTATTTCCAGTAATTCTTATTGTTTTCTTGTAACGTTTGTAAGAGTTTGAGATTGTGAAGTTGGGGGAGAGTAGGATTGCTCGTGGGCTGGTCCAGTGAAAGG
Organism: Fraxinus excelsior; assembly: GCA_019097785.1. Classification (NCBI taxonomy): domain Eukaryota; kingdom Viridiplantae; phylum Streptophyta; class Magnoliopsida; order Lamiales; family Oleaceae; genus Fraxinus; species Fraxinus excelsior. Next base: position 54,796,729 of record CM032623.1, on the reverse strand, counting down.
TCGTGGGCTTTGGCCATGCCCATATACGTTTTGGTGCATTTACATATATATTGAATAATTTTTAATATTATTTAATTAAATATAATAAACGATGTCGTTCTTACGATCTCTAATTATCGTCGGTTAATAGTCAACTTTTGTTCGGGCTGAACTTTTTTGCTGGGTCCGTCACTGCTTACAAGGAACCTCTTTGAACTGGGCTGGGAATGGAATCTTAGAAGAAGGTGATAGTGGGAGTAGATGTGAAAATTAGTGTTTCATTTACACCTCAAAGGTGGTGTGGTTACAAAGACAACTAATAGCACGATCTAATCTCAAGGGAAGGAGAGTGATGGAACTTAAGGAAATAAGACTGTAAAACAATCTTGAGAAAGTTGAATCCGGGTATTATAATGGAGAAGATACCCCTGTTTTTTTTTCACCGAACATTAAACCCTTGTTAAGACTCGTTAAAAGTTTTACAATTCAATCTAAACCAGAGTTGAACATTGGTATAGGTGGAAGCGAGTATCGAACGTTGGACATGATCAAAATTCATTGATTCACACAATATTGAGAATTCTCAATCAAGACTTGTTAATTAGCACACGAATGTCAAAGAACACCGGTATTGAGCAAACAAGAATTTGAAAGTATCCAACTTTTATAATTTTATTAATAATCCTCCAATTACAATGGTCGTTCACTTCAATATTTTACATACAAAATAGCAAGAAATTTCATAGCCTACAAGTTTAAAAGACAAGTCAATGAAATAAATAAGGACCACACAAATTTCCAAACAACGTTATTAGAAATAAATAATGCAATTTGTTGTGTTAAGGTCTTCATCAGGCCAGTCAGCAAATCTGATGACAATTGACACATTTGTGCCAAAAGGGCTTTCTCTTGGTCTTTCCTATTCCATTCTCTATGGGCCCAAGTTCCTCGTCTAGTCGGTCCCCATATTTCTCGAGGTGCGTGCAAACTAGTCCGAACATCTATAGTTATAAAAAAAAATATCATCTAATATAATGCCTTATTAGTGATTAGTGCATCGTATTTAATACGATAGGTTGGACCGAAGTGTTTATAAATTTTACTAGTCATTCTCGATCATGTTACTAATCGTGATTATTGTTTACAATCTAATCAATATATTCAACGGGCATCCAGAAAGTTGATCGTAAAATATAGATTTTAAATAAAAAATAAAACCATCCTACGATAAATATAAAATAATTAATCCTAAATAAAAAAATCTCCTAAGAACAATTCTACGGGACCCATCCACGCGGGCATCAGTGCTCTCCCTCTAATCATCAAAATGTGAAGTTCATGCTATCTTTCCTTTTGCTTGTCCAATGAATTTAAATAGAAAAAAAAATAGTAATTCGATTATAAAAAATAAAGAGAAAAATAGACTTTTATGTATTCCGGAATAATAGATAGATAGAGAATGTGCGGTTGTTAAAAATAAAAAAATTATTGATTTGATGGAAAATATTATTTTATTGAAGAATATGTGGTTGAAAATGAGCAGAAAAATGAAAATAAAAATTTTAATGTGTGCCAAACAGGGGCATAATGGTCATTTTGCTAATAAATATATAATTCACCATGAGTTTTATATATATATATAGATCTTGTCTTCATGATTTTAATAGTACTTTTATGCAAAGATCTAAATTACGCAATTGATTATGTATTATTTGGTTAGTTGCTCATTACGTGATAAATAAATATAATAAAAAAATAAAATAAAGGAACATTGCTTTCACTTGTAGAGTTATTCAATTTTTGCTTCTGCTTTCACATTGTAGAGTCATTCAAATTTTAAAATATTTTGAGAATTTAATAATGAATCTAGTGACCATAATTTTATTTGGTCAATGTATTCGACAAATTTTTAGCTTAAGAATAATTCAAACGTAAATAAAATAGTATTATTCAGTGTTTTGGTTGGTCAAATCTTTGATTAGAAGCAAGCTTGCTTGAGGCTGCATTTGGCATATTGAAAAAGTGGATGGAGAAAAATTATGGTCTCGCTGTTCGGCATTAATTAAAATCAAATTTTAATCTAAATCAAAATCAAATAATCAATATTAATCATATGTTTCGTGGGTCCCACGGCTTTTCAACCACACATTTCAAAAACTTATATCACAATCTACTAAAAATCTAATTTTAATCCATATCAGGCACATTTGGCATATTGAAAAAGTGGATGGAGAAAAATTATGGCCCTGCCGTTCGGCATTGATTAAAATCAAATTTTAATCTAAATCAAAATTAAATAATCAATATTAATCATATGTTTCGTGGGTCCCACGACTTTTCAACCACACATTTCAAAAACTTATATCACAATCTACTAAAAATCTAATTTTAATCCATATCAGACACATTTGGCATATTGAAAAAGTGGATGGAGAAAAATTATGGCCCCGCTGTTCGGCATTGATTAAAATCGGATTTTAATTTAAATCAAAGTCAAACAGTCAATATTAATCACATCTTTCGTGGGTCCCACTACTTTTCAACCACACATTTCTAAAGATTATATCACAATTTATTAAAAATTTAATTTTAATTCATACCAGACAAAATTTGTAATAATAAATGCTTAAGTAATACATTAACATTGACACCGTCATAAACAACGGTAGGCCATAGTCCATGGTAGAAAAAACAGAACAGCCGTCCTTTCTCTCCAATTTCACATCTAAAGTATCCAAAATTGGATGTTCCGGGTCGGATCTACGTATAATGGGACCCGCCCCAATTGAAAGAAACCCGTTTTCCGCGTCGTGTGATGCACCACTTTCGAAATTTGCTTGCTTGGCTGGCAGTGTACCGCTGACCCACGCTGCCGTAGTTTGCCAGCCTGTCTCCAGTAATAATTCGGCTCAGTCGTTGCACCTCCGGCTTGAACTTCCCAGCTTAAGCCGCTGTTACTTTTTCATATTTCATCCCTGTTTATACACATTAAAATTTTCATTTTCATTTTTCTATTCATTTATTACATTCACACATTTTTCAATAAAATAATATTTTTTATCACATTAATAATTTTTCATTCTTTTTCAATCGCACAATATTCATCAATCTACTATATCAGAATACATTCTATTTTTGGGAGTGAATTCACGGAGTTTGGAAATTTGCTATTTTTTTATTATTTTTATATATTTCATATTTGAAAATATAGTCCCTATTTTGTAGAAATTAAAATTCAGATTTTAATTTAAATAAAAGTCAATAACAAATTTTAACTACATATTTTATAGAATTCACAACTTCTCAATTACAATTTTCATTTATTTTAATCAAAATATATTAAAAATATGATTTTAATCCATAACAAACAAGGGTATCATTAGTAAAGTTGTTTATTATGCCCCTATATAGTCATGCATATATTGTAGTGGATTCTATCATTTTATGAAAAGAATATATTCATCGATATTTAAACAGTTTTCATCATCATTGGTTATGTTTTTTTTATACTATCTTCTATACTTATTTCTCGATTTTCTTCAGTTCTATAAACTTTAACCTTCAATCAATAAATTACACTATTAATATTTCCAATATCTTAAATAATTCAAACATAGAAGTAACGAAGATATCGATAACTTAATATGTAAAATGTTTTATTATACATGTTTTTTGATGCGTATTTTTCAAAAGTTTTTTTTTTCAAAAATATATAGTTAAAATGGAAAAAGGTTATAAGTTGTTGACGTTGAAAAATGTATAAACAAAATCCAAACAAACTTAAGAAATGAATACAAATTTGATTGAGGTTTAATCAAAGGGTTATCGGGTGACAATATGATAATCTTGTTTCTTTAATTATAGGATATACTTGAAATATGGAAGAAATACAAAGAGTTTGTATATTTTTTCCTAGAATCCCCTGTCCTCCCTGATTCTTTTGCTTTCTTGGCCTTATATAGGAGAAATATGCATGCATGTAGTCCGCGTGTCTTGTCAATCCAAACACCGAGCTAAATAAGTACGTATGTTGGCGTAACAGAATTGTCGGTCGAGCTCAACTTTGTCAGTTGATCATGAGTTGTTAGCACAGGTGATCCCCAGCATTTAATGCATTATTTAGAAAGAGAAACTAATACTTTTGATTGGAGGACAACGTGGGCGCTGATGTGAGATATTTTCAAGTTTACTCTTCTGATCGGTAACTCGAAGATCATCTCAATAATTCTTAATCATTTTTCACTGTTCCGCCTTGAAGGATTACACAAGCTTCCCAAATAAGTCATCTAAGATCCAAGCTGACCTCGCACCCCCGAACTCACATTATCATCCTTTCACTAAGTATATAAAATTCGGACTAAGCGACCTCAGAGGTCGGTGTCAACGTACATAATTACTTTATTAAAACAATTTTTGAAATGAAAATGAATTTGTGAAAATTTTAAATCAAAATAATAAATATCATGTTGACTTTAGCTCATGTATGGTGGTCTTTATTTCAAAAAAAAAAAAAGTTTGTTTCGAAATATTTTTTTTTTCTGTGTGGTTAAATGCAAGAAATATTTTTAAGTTTATATATAAAATATTTTATTGTGTGAAGTAGTTGAAAAGGAATATGAGAAAATAGATTAAAGGAAAGTAAATTAGGGTGCGTTTGAGTCATATTATTTTAAAAGAATGTGTTTTGAAATAGTAGATTGATGGAGAATGTGTAGTTGAAGAATAATGAAAAGTTATTGATATGATGAAAAATATTATTTTATTGAAGAATGTGTGACTGAAAATGAGTAGAAGAATTAGAATGAAAAAGTTTCAATGTGTATCAAACATGGGCTTAGATGGAATCAAACTGGGCTTAATATACGTAAACACATCGTCTATGGCTCGGCGCCCTGACCGGCTCGCTCGCGCACGAACGGAAGGCTCTTCACTCTTCAGACAAAGCTCTTGAAACGCGTCAGAAACTGCTGGCTTCAATTATTACATAATTTATTTATTTATCAAATAAAAAATTTCTAAGTTCGTACTACACTACAAAAAACACCGAAGTAAGGCCATAAAACTCCCCCTCAAACAACCACAACACACCACGGTGCCAACTTAAATGAACCCCAAAATTTCTCTCTCTCTCAACCTTTCTCTCCATTCTTTGTACTGCAATCATTAATCTGCTTCACATTTTGTCGATAATAATAGCTGAAGGAGCTGAAATTGTTCAATCAGAAGTGTAAGTTGTGCTCGGCGTAAATTTTCTGGCGATAGTTTTGCCGCCGGCAATGTATAAGCTGCAGTTTCTTGTTCTGCTTAGCTCCTTGGTGGCTTTAGTTGCTGCTCAAGGATCTAGGAACAACACAAGTAAATGGCAAACACTTAAGGGTACGAGATCTCTGTCTCTCTCCGCATATGTGCGTGTCTGTGTGTATCCATGTACATTTTTGTGTGTTTCTGCATCCTTTTCGGTGAATTTTCTCGGATATGGAAAATGAAATATTGAATTAGGATTCGTCGGCTTTTTTTTTTGGGTGTAAAAAAATGCGAGGACTAGAGTAAGTAGAATACTAAAGATTCGGATGAGTTATTTTGGTTCACAATGATTTCTCTCAAAGTTTACAAGCATATCAAGTATTGCTTAAAATTTTATTTTTGTGTCCTCTTGTTTCTTAAAATTTGTTATCGTTGCTGCCCTGTTGTAAAATCCACGATATTGTTTTGTGGAGGAGGAAGTCATTTAAATACTAAATTTTGGGTACTCTATGAAAATATTGACTTTGTTAGCAACATAAATTTTAACTTCAACTTAAGTTTGCAATGATCTTACTATGTTTCGTTAGTAATAAGCCAATGGAGAATGCGCAAACTTTCAGTAATCCCTAAGAAACTGGGAAAATAAATTTAGTGAGGTAAAAGTTGGTGATCTCTTGCATGACCGAAGAATCCATTGAAGACTTGAATAACTTCCACGTTACTATATTCAACTATGCACAATACTTTCATCTTTTCTTCAGTTGCTTCCTGTTGAATTAGTATTTTATAGAAGTGCCTTACTTTAATTCCTAAATAAAAGGTCAAAAGCTAGATATAAAATCTATCTGCTAGAGTCTAGTTTGTATTCGATTTATCACATTGAATTCTGTGCAGCTGCAATATCTGAACCTCCACAGTCGTCTGTATATGTTGATGAGGCTATAGAGATTTATTTTTTAAATGTATAGTGCTTTTATGCACAGTTCTGTTTTCACCTTATCATAGCTAAATAACTGAATCATATAATTCTGTGTCCCTTCAAGTCTTTAATTGCAGTGACTATCTCAGCTTCCTTATCATAATATGGTTTCCAACAACTTATCTTTCTGTTGCTTTTTTCAGGAGACCCACCTTTAGTCATAGCTAGAGGTGGATTTTCAGGCATGTTTCCTGATTCTGGTCAATATGCTTATCAACTGGCAGTGCAGATTGGCTTACCCAATGTGGTTGTATGGTGTGACGTTCAACTTACAAAAGATGGAGTTGGAATCTGTTTTCCAGATCTTAGGCTTGAAAATGGTTCTAACATCGATAATATTTTCAAGAACGGGAGCAACACCTACCCTGTGAATGGGGTTCCTATGCGAGGATGGTTTTCTGTTGATTTTACCTTCAACGACCTAGAACCTGTCAATCGTAAGTTCAGTTTATAGGTCCCATCGTAGTATACATTATTTAATTATTAAATCTTAATGCTTGCAAATTTGTATGCATCTTTTAATCTTTCAAGGGACATGCTTGGGGTAATGGATGATTTGCAAAAATAATAGTAATTGGCTGTTTTCTTCAAACAGCTTCATAAACCAATTGAATCTGCCATCACTTTGCTATAGCTTCCAGTATATTTTTGCTTCTCACGAGATAAAACAAAATTGTCTACTTCGGCAAGTGGTTGGATTGGTGTCTCAAAGTTGTTCCATCAATGTAATAATATAAAATTTGGCTTTTTGTTCATTAAAAAAACATTGTTTATGAAGATTTTCATCTGCTTAGTAAATATTTTTATGTAATTGTGATGAAGTTATAAGATACTATATTAATGCTTGCATGCTGACTGTCTTTAATACTGGGGACAGTGAAACAGAGAATCTATTCTCGGGCCCCTAATTTTGATGCCACTCCACAGCTGATTCTTGCTGTTGAAGATGTTGTTTACTTGGCAAAACCACCGGGGTTGTGGTTGAATGTTCAGGTACACTTATCAAATCATTCTTGATCATATTTAGAATTTTGTACCAGCTATTATGATGACTCATAATGAACCATGTTTTTGTCACATCCTTTGCAGCATGATGCCTTCTTCAGCCTACATAATCTGACTATGAGAACCTTCATAATTTCTGTGTCTAGACGCGTTGTTGTTAATTATATTTCATCACCAGAGGTGAACTTCTTGAGAAGTATCATTGCACGATTCAGAACAAGCCCGACAAAACTCATATTTCAGTTTCTGGGACCTGATGACGTGGAGCCTTCAACCAACCAAACATATGGTTCACTTTTGAGGAATCTAACATTTATCAAAACATTTGCCTCAGGAATTCTTATTCCAAAATATTACATCTTGCCTGTAGACAAGAGCCTATATTTACAACCTCATACTTCTGTTGTTTCGGATGCTCATAAAGCTGGTCTAGAAGTTTTCGCATCAAATTTTGTAAATGATGCAGCTTTACCCTATGACTACAGCTATGACCCTGTTGCTGAGTATCTCAGTTACATTGACAATAGTGACTTTTCTGTTGATGGTGTACTCTCTGACTTCCCAATAACTCCATCTGAAGCCATAGGTAAGCTGCAAGCTATTTGACTAAATCGCATCATTTGTTTCGTTATAGTCCGTTTGGTAGAGATTAAAATCGGATTAAAATTGAAAAATTAGTCGTTATTGTTGACTTTAATTAGATAAGTGGGACCCAATAACGATTATATTTTCAATTTTAATCGGTACCAAACGGGCTCATAGTTAAGTTGTTGTATCCAAACTGAATGGAGAAATCATCAATATTTGTAAATTTTGGTTTTGTGTGGCATTTTAGTATTTATCATTTTCACTAGCTAATATTTATAAAGACATGGTGTGTTGACTCTGAATGATATCTTCCAACATCTAATTTATTCCTTGTTGCAGATTGCTTCTCGCACATGGGCAAAAATGAAAAGGAACAAGGTAAGCACTAACATCTGGACTTCCCTGTGTTGACGTTTGGATATTATTTTCTTTAGTTTCACCTGATCCAGAAATTTTTACGAATCCAATATATTTGTAACCTTTTGAGATTAACAGATCCTTTTGCTCTCTGTTTGATTCAGTAAAGCTTTTGGTTATCTCCTTGGAAGGAGCAAGCGGCGACTATCCTGGCTGTACTGACAAGGCATATAGTAAAGCTATATCAGATGGTGTAGATGTTCTTGATTGTCCTGTTCAAATGACAAACGACGGGATACCTTTTTGCTTGGGATCTATCAACCTCAGAGATAGAACTAATGTTGATGAAACAGACTTCAGCAACCTGGCCACAAGTAATCCAGATCTTAACATAGACAGTGGAATATTCACCTATAATCTCACTTGGAGCCAAATTCAGAGCACCTTGAAGCGTAAGTGAAACTTATCATCTTTACTGCGACTCCCCTAACTTGACATTCACATTATTTTTAGCAAAAATGTATACATGGACTTGCAAATGGAGGGATTGACTTCAAAAGTTGAAATGAATAAGCTTATGCCATGTCCAGCTCAGATTCGGTTTTGGTTGACTAGGGCTTGGTTTTGGTTGACTAGGATCTTTCCAAGGCCTGCCTCCTACGTACATATAACAGGTCTCTGTGATAGAGCTCTTCCGTATCTTACAGTATTTTAAAGATATTGAGGCTTACCTAACATAGGACATTTCACACGATAGAATAAGACCTGAGAATGAATTAGTGGATGCAGGTTAGGGGCATGCCTTTCAACATTCATCAAGACCATTACCCGCCTTAATTTTGCAATCTCTCCTTTACTTGTTTTTTCAGATTTGTTAACTCGCTATTTAATTGATGTCTTCTCAGGTGCAGTTTTCATTCATGAGATGTTAGCTGCATTTGAAAATTGTTATTTAAAAGTGTAATAAAATATTTTTGTTTTCACTGCAGCTGCAATAAACAATCCATACGTAAACTTTTCGCTTTTTCGAAATCCAAAAGCCAGAAGTGATGGGAACTTTATGCAGTTGTCCGAATTTTTGGCCTTTGCAAGAAATGTGTCTTCGGTCTCTGGTGTCTTAATCAGCATAGAGGTGAGTTTGCTTAATGCAAGTGGTCTGGATTCTTATTTTTAAGAACAGAATCTTGTAAATAATGCACGTGCTTGCCCATCAAACATTTAGTTGTGCTGAAGCATCCCATCCATATGATTTGATCACTAGGTTTGAAAATTCTTAACTAGCTACAGGTTGGAAATAAGAAAGATGTTAGGAGTATGATCTTGTAAACTATTATCTTAATTTCCAATAAAAGAAGTTCCGTGACTAATTTTTAAGCATGATGTACTTCCCAAAATTGAGACAATCTCAATGCAGATGAATGGATGGTTAGAGAGATTTATCTGTGAGAAAATAAGAAAGCATAGTTTTTATACAGCTTTTATTCATTCTCCAATCAGAAATTTACTGCCATTTGGTGCCACAAATTTCTGCCCACTATTAACTATGTAGAAAATTGATGATAGAAGAATTAACAAAGACTATCATAATATCAGTCTCAGATCTGTTGTTCTCACTGGGGAGAAGAGTATCATTCATAAACATAATATAAATTTCATCTTATCGTGTCTGTCCTCACTCCTCCCAATAGCCAGTTGCTTTAGTATCTCATTATTAGGTTCTACATAACTTGTTCACCATTTCTCATAATGGTTCATCACACGATACTAACTAAATAAATTATAGAATAACTAATATACTGACATAACTTGTTTACTGTTTCTTGTGATGGTTCATTGTGCAATAATGTCTAGCAGTCTAGGATGCATCAACACTCTCCTAGGGCCAGAGAGACACTGACATGTGGTTGAAATGCCAAGAGGGGTGTCCAAAATATTTATTTGATTTTGTACAGTTAGACATGTCGTCGACATATTGCCGTCAGATACTCACACGACATCGACGTGTTGAAAACACCAAGTGGCGTGACCAAATTAATTTTTGGTTTCCTATAGTTGAACAAGTCGCTGAAACGACTAGGAAACCCCTGGTGGCATGTCAAATCGTTTTTTGGTTTTGTACGTCTTGAAACGTTGGGAGGAATGTTGTCAATACGCTGGAAGGCATGTCAAATCGTTTTTTGGTTTTGTACGTCTTGACACGTCGCTGACACGTTGGGAGGAACATTGTCAATACGCTGGAATTAAGAAAAACAAATTTTATTTATATTATAAATAATAGAAAACGGAAGAAAATATTATTTTAATGAGCATGTAGGGATATGTTTGTGTTGGAACCTTTTTAAAAAATTGCATGTCAGCGTGTCCCTTATGTGTCGTGTCCGAAGTTGTGTCCGTGTGGTGCTTCCTATTTGTGTGTATTTTTGCTAAGCTTAAAAGGTTTTATTTAAACTAAATAAGTAAGTTTTAGAATAAATAACACACTTGACTTGTTCGCTGATTCATGTAATGGTTCAATAGGCAATATGTCAAGTAAGTCCAGCATGCTCCACACATCTTGTGTGAGAATAGCCAAGACGACGAGTCAATTCAAATCAAAACTTAATTTCATGTTAGACTGCTTCCATTTTAAATGCCAGTGTCTGTTCTAGATACGATGTACAGACTTTAAACCATGATCACATATTATTCGTTCTTGCATATATTTTACTTGATCTGTTGCAGGGTTTAAATCACCTCACCTCATTCTGGGTCCTGTTTTACAGAATGCTGCTTACCTAGCTGAGAAACAGGGACTAGGTGTAACTGATGCAGTTTTGGATGCTTTGAGCAAAGCTGGTTACAATAATCAGACAGCTAAAAAAATTATGGTAAAATCTAGTGATAGTGCTGTTTTGAGAAAGTTCAAGAGTAGCAGTAATTATGAGCTTGTTTACATGGTCGATGAGGATATCCGCGACATTACGAACTCAACAATTTCAGAGATCAAAAAGTTCGCCAGTTCTGTAGTTATTACAAAAACATCTGTATTTCCTATTGATAAGGCATTTCTCACTTCGAAAACAGACGTGGTCCCAAAGCTGCAGGCCTTTGGATTCCCTGTTTATGTGCAAATTTTCAGAAATGAGTTTGCGTCTCAACCCTGGGATTTCTTCTCTGACCCCTACGTGGAGATCAACACACATGTTTCTGTTATGGGGATTGATGGTGTCATTACGGACTTCCCTGCAACAGCGGCTAAGTATAAAAGTGAGTTTATTACTGTACTTTTTATTTATTTCCTTTTTCCATTTATGCAGTGTGTTCTCTTAGGAGTCTAGAAATGATAGTCTAAGCCATATCTATCCAGTTTTATAGTATCCATTGCAATTCTTTAGGCCTTTTGATCTCGAATGTAGTTGATTTCACCTTATACTTCACTTTACTTCACCTCTGTTTGCTCTCTTAGGCCTGGGATTAGCATGCACTCATTCACATTTCTGGTCAACTTATAGGCTTACAGCCAGCTTCATTACACGAGAACAGGGACTGAGACTTTGTTTTCCTGTTTCTTAGCCCAAAATTATTCCATGCACGTTAGATTTGAACTTTTGAATATACGTGTCTTTAACCCTTTATTTGACTGGTGATCTTACATATTATTATTATTAAGTGATACCTTTCATAAACTAAAGGCGCAAAAGTCAACTATCATCTTCCATTCTGTTTGTACTGATAATATAGTTTCATTCAGCTACACATACCTCCATCCGTAATGTAATTGATACTTAAATTGTAAAATGCACCTTATATGAGATAATTGTCGTTCTAGTTTTTTAGGTCGAAACGTGATTGTTGCAACATCTTATGCCAACGAATTCTTTTTATATTTGATTTTCGTTTGTACCTATTATTGGATTGGTGCCTCCTAATTGGATGTCGTTAACACACACCCTCTCTTCACACTTCTAGTGCTTATAGTATTTGCTGTTTTGTACTATTCCCAGGGAATCGATGTTTAGGGTATAAAGATGCGCCACCACTATACATGAGCCCCGTGCTACCCGGCAGCCTTATTACACTTATGGCACCTCAATATTTGCCACCAGCCGAGGCTCCAAACCCAATCCTTTCAGAGAATGACGTGTTTGAACCACCTTTACCCTCCGTTGTGGAAAAGCCCCCGACCACTAACACTGGCAACGGCTCTACAGCACCAGGTCCGACCCCACGAAATGGACAGCCTACAATTGTTGCAAATATGATCATAAGTTGCATTGCTGTCCTTGCCACCCTTTTGCTTTGCTGAGACAACCTCGACTACCCCATTTTTTTTTTTTATTATTTTCCGTTCATTTGCATATCTGTAATTGACCGGATTGGACATTCTGAAGTTGAGCATCGGACACTTCGGTCAAGATTTTCGTGGTCGAATTTTTAGGTACTTCTATTCTTTTCACTATATTTGTTTGTGTGGGATATTCGCAGAGGAGATTGGCAGTTAGCTTATGAGATCATGGATGCGATTTATTCTTCACATTGAATGACATCTCTTTTTTCATTTTGTAAATTTTTATTGGTGCAATCATTGTGTATGAGAACGTTTACCCCAAACTTGCACATTACATTTCAACGTTTCTATTGCTAATGTGTGAATTCTAAACCTTGTTAACATCTTATCAAAAAGTTTTAAGTGGTTAGACGATGGATCAAATGCATTTGTATAAATTTTATTTACAATGTGTTCCTTCGTGTGCATGTTGGGTTCAATTCTACTATCAAATGCCAGACATGATTAAATTAATGGTGATGAGGTTTGAACTCAAATCTTTTGCATGATACCATGTTAAACTAGGCGTAAATTGTTAGCATTCATTTAAGGATCATGCTATGTGTACATAGTCATGTCCATAATGGCCATATGTTTGGCTCCTATTGGAGGGGTGCCGGACTCCAATAGGAGCCAAACATGTAGCCATTATGGACACTACTATGGATAATGCTATGTACGCAGCATTATCCTTCATTTAAATTGTTATCTGTATTTATTTAAATTGTGTCTTCAACAGAGCTATGTGAAAAGAAAATCCTTGTTTCGTCACACCAGGTTTATAAATTATGGGGAAAAAAAAAAATTATACATGGGTTTGTTGAAGCTACATATTTTGGCAAATTGGTTTGAAAATGTTACACAAGATAATTAGTGTGTGTTTGTCTCCCATTATTATAGAAGTAATGAATAGTATTTTTTGGAGAATGTGTGGTTGAAATTTAAAATAAGTTTATTGATTAGTGTGTAGAATATTTTATTGGGTGGATGTGTGGTGGAGAATTTTAACAAACAATGTTTAGGAATAATAGAAAACAAACATAGCCTTAATGTTTAATGTAGCTTTCTTCTTTATTCAATTTACTAAACGTTCCCTTTATACAAGGGAAAAAAAGTCAGTAAGTACATTTCACTTTTGAACAATATTGTGTTATAGAAGATATAAATATAAATAAATAAATTTTATTTTATTGTTTAGGGGTAATTCAATTTGAGATGATATATGTTATTAATTCAAGTATGGTCGCAATGGAATTATGAGGTGTTAGCCCAATATTTAAAAAATAATTAAATCATAACATTTCAACTATTGATTCATAGAAGAATTTGAAATAGGTTTCTTTATTGAGTACAGTTTAGATGATTCTAAATGATATGTTAAATGAAAAGTGAAATTAACCTATCATTTAATATTACATTAACGCCACCTAGACCGTGTTTGTAACTCTAATGGGGATGAATAACATTACTTTTCTTTATTTGGTACGACTTTCCGATAAATATCATTTCATTTTGATTTTAACAATTATGGATACCATATGGTCCATCAATCATTTTCAAATATCCACAAATATCGAGTTATTCGTTTGTGATTCATGAATTTGGGCACCTAAAGTTGTGGTAATTAATGCGAAAACGGATGTTTGGTGAAGAAGGGATGAATTATGAAAGTTGAAATAATTTGGTTGGAAAGAGTGTAGAGAGAATCACATAATTTTGTAAAGAAAATTAAAGCATGGGCAAGATCCATGAAGTTTACCCACAAAAAGATGCCATTAATGGGACTTTTATCTCCTTTACATCTCCAAATGCCATTATACATGTGACTTGAGGAATCTCACGTTATGCTAATAGTTTCTCTCCTTTTTTACTTTCCCCTTAAAAAAGGATTATATCCGTGAAATTATTTTTTAGCCCGTTTGGTTGAGATTACTATCAGATTCTGATAGTTTGAAAGTGCGATTTTGAATTTGTCAATGATATTTAAAATTCAGAACGTTGCAGGATAAGACAACCTTCCTTCACGTTACCATCAATTACTAATTATACCCTTTTGTGGTTGTGCCTTTTAATTGTCTAACTGAAAGTATTTCCAACTTCGATGTAATTCAATGGCAAAACGTTTATTTATTTATTTTTTAAAAAGTTTAACTATTTTTTTGTAATTTGTAATTAATTTTTTTTTATTCTTCACAGGGCGGCAATTCCCGTCCCACCCCTCCAATCCGTTTGGCTGGATTTTTATTTTTATTTTTTGCCATCACTAGGTGAGGTTTGGCCATCTGATGAGATGACGGCTCCTCATTGGATGGATCTCATCGGATGGTTGCACCACATAGGGCGGTGCAACTATTCTACTCAAGCATTTCACCTGCCAACCATGCTTATTTAATTAAGGGATAATAATTGTAGCATGAGTCTCAAACCTTTGAAACATTAGCAGACTTTTCCCACACCTTTGATTTGTAGCAACCGACCCCTAACCTTTCCAACTATTGCATGTGAGGCCCTTTTGAATGGTTTCCATCCATTTTCCCGTCAGTGACATAAAAAATTAATTTTGACCATATTTTTAATCAATTAAAATGTGGCAAAATAGTAAATATATATTAAAATAATTAAATAAAAGGATAATTGAATAAAAAATTTAAAAAGGGAAAAGAAAAAGAAAAATGGCCGACATCCTCTAGGTATCTATTTAGGTCAAATTGGGGAAGACTCATATGTTCATTGGACGCACCATGAAGAGTAGGTGTTTGTGGTGGTTGTCTATGATCGTGGGTTGCACCATCGGTGCCGAAAAAGCCATATGAAAGTCACACGGTGGCTATGTTTGAAGATGTAGTTTGCTGGTTTTGTTTCTGTGCATTTAAGGATGCTTGATGAATATGGACAAAGGCGCCTTGATTACCTGGAATGTTGGGCATGACATGTGTGTTGTCGAAATTGAAGATTTCGACCGTTTTTGGGAACTTGAGCAGACTGTTTTGGCTCAATTTTTCGGCAAGTTCAGGTGGGTTCGAGGAAGGGCGTTGGGTGGAAGTTGTAGAGGGTGATGAGAGCTTTCTAGTGGTATGTATGTTCAACAGTTTGGGGGGTGGCTGGCCGGAGTTGAAGGTGAAGATGGCCAGAGGAGGATGCCGGCCTTTTTTCTTTTTTCTTTCCTTTTTTAAATTTTTTATTCAAATATCCTTTAATTTAATTATTTTAATAGATATAATCATTTTGCCCCTTTTTAATTGATTAAAAATATGGTCAAAATTAAATTTTTTGGTCAGCTAAAGGAAAAATGGATGAAAATCATCCAAAAGGACCTCACATGCAATGGTTGGAAAGGATGGGGGTGACGGCTACAACAAATCAAAAGTTTTGAAAAAGTTTGCAAATGTTTGGAACTTTTGCTGCAATTAGGGTCCCACTTTTTGTTCACAAAAAATTGATTCTCTGTCTAGAAGCAGCATAAAACTCACCTTAATACTGGCTAGTCAAATGAGGGCACTCAATGTGCTCATAAACCAACAAAGCATGATTTCAGCAAGGATTAGAGCAAGTGGATAGGTTGAAAATATTTTGGAATGTGAGAAAATTCTCTAAACACCTTAGTATAATAGTCTTGTAACTTCAAGAAAAGAGGTTAAAATAGTTATACTCTAGCTACCATTTACTAGAAACTCGATTATGTGCAAAGTCGTAAAATTATGCATGGAGGCTAACGTCTACTTATTTTGAAAGGTCGAGGAAGTTGATAGGTGCTGCTTGCTTATATTACGAGTGGTTGTGGATAATTTTTCATTAAAAACTGCTAGTGTTTAGGAAGGAGTTATTCCATGACAAAGAGGCAAATGTGCATGGTACAAGCATTTACAGAAACAAAAGCCGCAACAATATAGAAATAATAACTGACCAAGTAACCAAAAAACTTTTTCATGGAGGCCTATGAATTTGGAATCTCCCATAATTTTCTCCTTATATTTTCAGAAACAACCCCAGAAAAATTTCTTCAATTTTCCCTTTTGGCTTTCAAAAATAGTATTTTCAACAATTATTTAGAATTTTTGTGAATATGCTGGCTGAGTCTGTATCCCCGGATCCTATTCCGGGGAAAGAAGAAGCGAAAAAAATTGGAGGGGAGGAGACGAGTTTGAAGAGATCGGGTTCGTCTTTAAATTTCAAGAAATTTGTTGCGAAGGGTTTGGGCAGTAGTTCAATGAAAAACCTATTCAAATCGAAGAAACCTCGGCTTCCTGTTGACGTCGTTAAACAAACCAGAGCCTCCCTTTTGTTCCTCCATTCGGGTGGCGATGGTGGTGGTGGTGCACACAAGCGTTTTGACAAGGTTTTTTTTTTTTTTCTCCTTTTGAATTTTTAGGTTGATTTGCTTATAATATGAATGAAAGTTCGATTAAAAAGGCACCCCACGGCACATATATCCATGTTGAACCATCTTATCTAAAAGCAATTAAACATAATACCGAGCAAGCATATACTCTGAGTTTCCACCAATGTGTAGAAATTGTGTCTTCAACATGTCAGACGAATTCATTTCTTTATGACATTAGCGAAATTTGTATAGAAGAGATGGTTCGACACACCACTCGTCTATCCACAAATACGTACGTTCTCATTTTTATTTTAGGTGGAAGAATTAGATGTCCTCATCGCTGAAATGAAGTCGATTCTTTATGGCTACGGTGAATCTCAACCAGTTCCAGAAGCCTGCGCGCAACTGACTCGAGAGTTTTTCAAAGATGACACACTGCGCCTCCTAATTCTTTGTCTCCCTCAATTGAACTTCGAGGTAAGCAATGAAAACTGCAAATAAACCTTTTCTGCCTTGAACATCTCGTCCCTTGGCGTATTTGGAGACAATCAATGAATGATGCATCCGTCCTTCGTTGCTTATCATGGATGCAACATTTTCTTTATAGGCTCGTAAGGATGCCACCCAAGTTGTTGCCAATTTGCAAAGGCAACTCGTTAATTCACGCTTGATTGCTTCTGATTACTTGGAAGCAAATTTAGATCTTATGGATCAGTTGATACCTGGGTGAGCTGCCATTGTGATTTTCATATAGAATGCCATGTTTGTTTGTTCTTAATCTTATCTATCAATTAAATTAAAACTTAATGCATAATTCAAAATCTTAAGAGGATTGCCTCTTACTTGTGACGTTAGCAAGAGATGGTCTCAAATCTTCCAACTAATATGTAGAAACATATACTGTGGTGGCTTTTTTGATAAGAAACGTGGTACAATAGTCCATAGTGCTTTAAGAAGAAAAAGAACTTGAAATCTTTTTTTGTTGTAATGTCCATTCCATTCTGATACTACAAACCACTGACACGCTCGTTGTATGTATATAAGATGAGAGACCTTCACATCCAGTCCGGAGGTTGGAGATATCCCGACCCTACTATCTTTAAGAGCTCGAATATGGGACATTAACTTTGATAGTTATTCTGTATGAACACAACTAAAAAGTAAAAAAGCTGAATATTTTCATTAATTCTTGAGTTTCATAAATTGCTTTTAAATGGTTTTTGGCAATGAAATTCGTAGCTTTTGTATACACTCATGCAAACATATGTCATTTGTTTTCTCCCCATTTCGTTACAGGTACGAGGATCCAGTCATTGCTTTGCATTATGGAGGTTTGTTAAGGGAGTGTATACGACATCAAGTTGTTGCAAGGTAAGAACCTCCATTTGGATTTTCTTTTATCTCTGCAGACGAGTCATTTCAATTTTCTTTTATCTTTCTCTCTTCTCGAAATTTTAATATGGTTGAAGGTTACTGTAGATATGTTTTGAAGTCAGAACATATGAAGAAGTTTTTTGATTATGTGCAACTTCCAAATTTTGATGTTGCTTCTGATGCTGCAGCTACCTTTAAGGTCCGTGGCCTATTCATCTATATCTATATTCGTGCGTGTGAGTATATTTGGAAAGTAAATATATCTAAGTAACTTTTACTTTAATAATTATATTCGTACATAATCATTTAACGAATTTTTTACCGATTTGACAAATGGTGGCCTCCTATTTGGGGGGGTCTGTGGGCCCATGACACTCCCAATAGGGGACCGCCACTTGTCAATTCGATAAAAAAATCGGTAAATGATTATGTACACGTAGCGTAGTTGCTTTTACTTGTGGTTTTGGAAATCTCGAGCTCGTTTGAAAGCCTTCCATTGGCTACCAATCAGTCAATCACAAAGCTAAAGTGTATTTGTTTGGATCTGACTCTATAAGCAAATTATTACGAACTCGTGTCACATATAGATTGGATGTCTGCTTCACGTATTACTGAAACGGAGAAATCAATTTCTTCATAAAATACCATGGATCACAGCCAGATTTAGAGGGAAGGCAATAGGATCAACTGTCGCTACTGAGATATGAAAGTTTGAAAAAAGTACTATAAATATACTAATATAGTCTTATAGTTTCTGTACTTTCTTACAGGAGCTTATGACAAGGCATAAGTCCTCAGTTGCAGAGTTTCTCACTGGAGACTATAGTTGGGTATGTTCAGTTCTCATTGTGGCGCATTTTCTTGCTCGACCATTCATTTACTGAGCAATTTTAAATGAACACGAAAATGAGTTACTGAAGGTGCTTAGAAGCAATCCCAAGCACTCTTCAACTCTACAGTTTCACCATTATGTATCTTAATCTTAATTCGAGTTTAAACATACTAAAATTTGCCATGCTATGCCCTTCCAGTTCTTTGCTGAATTCAACTCAAAGTTGTTGGAATCTACGAATTACATGACTAGGAGACATGCTGTTAAGGTACGAAAGAGACTGATTTCACGTTTTATTCTAAACTAGTGCCTGTGAAATACTTAATTATTTGTGCTACTCGAATTCTTTATATGTTCTTTTTGCTCCAAGAGTGACTTACACTTTTGTTCTTCTCATAGCATGTTTGATAAGTAGACTCAAAGAAAACCAAGTTAGTCTTTTTCGTTGTGCTAAGTGCAATAAGACTCTCAATTAGTGCACGCGATCTCTGCCACACATCACTTTCTTTCTGCTCTAGACCCAACAAAAAAACAAATGGAACTCTGCCACTAAATGAGAGACCCAAAGTAATGAGAAAATGACTTCCAAAGACCCATTCAAATCTAACCAAAGCTACATTTGCTCATAAGACTTAATAAGAACAAAGAAAGTTCCTTTTTGTGCTGATGGCCAATATTGATGTTCAGCTTCTTGGAGATGTTTTGCTCGATCGCTCGAATTCTGGCGTGATGATTCGTTATGTCAACTCCAAGGATAACATGAGGATTCTAATGAATCTTTTGAGGGTAAATACCTTCTTTTTTTTCAATCAAATTGTCATATCGATTGTCATCTTGTTTCGTACTTATTTTGAAAGTATTGGTGTTAAGTTTGTGCAACTCCGCAATGCTATTTTGCAGTACTTTTAAACTCAACTCGAGTATCGAACTGGAAAAGTATACATTATAGCATATAATGAGCATGGTAATTGGTATGGATATCAATATGTAATTGATATTTTCTGTTGCAGGAATCACACAAGAGCATCCAAATTGATGCATTCCATGTGTTCAAGGTTTCAATTCATTGCTTGACCAAATAAATCTTACAATATTTTTCTAAATTTGATGTATTTAAAATGTTTGTTGGGGCATCTTGCAGCTTTTTGTGGCGAATCAAAATAAACCTTATGACGTTGTCAACTTGCTGGTTGCAAATAGAAACAAGCTTCTACGCTTCTTTGATGGCTTCAGCATGGATAGAGGTATTAGATACTTACGTCGACGACGACGTTGTCGCACACATCAATGAACAAACATATTACTCTGTCATTCTTCTTTAATCCGACCAAGTTTGACGTAATCTTGCTTGCTAAACATGTTTGCCAAGTTTTAAAGTTATTTATGGTACATGTTTGGTAAGGTGGTTCGCACTTATCTCTCATTTCCAACGATGTCCATTTGAATAGAACATATTCCATGTAAGTATTGTGCATAAGATTTTAAGAGTTTAAAGCTGAATTTTATTTGCAGACGATCAGGATGAAGTATTCGAAGCAGACAAAGCTCAAGTTGTGAAGGAAATTGAGGAACTTCGACCAATAACAATCACCTGCTCCGGAGAGTTGTCTAAACCCATGGCAGCATAAATTTTGGGGCCGTTCTTGTCTATCTTATTGGAGGATTTATTAGCAGCTTTTTAATTTCATTAATGATATGTTTGATTAGCTACATTAAATAGTATCCAACTATAATTTTTTTTTTTTTTAAAAAAAACTTTATTCAAAATTGCTCATTTTAATGTTTAGTACGTTCTTAACCACAAAATTTAATTAGTACATCACAATATAATTACACGACAATTAAAATATATTTTCAATAAATACACTACAACAAATTTACAATTATATATATATATATAAAGTGGCTATTAAACGGAATATGTTGGTTTAACGGAAAAACTAACGGAATTTCTTGATTTAACGGAAAAACTAACGGAATTTCTTGTTTTAATGGAAAATCTTTTTTTCATCACCTCTTAATTTCAAAATTATAATTAAATAATAATAAAAATAAATTAGCTTTTGATAATTCCTTCAAACTAAAATATCTTGGAGCTAAGTTATCTGAATCGACTTTTTCTCGAATCTGATTTATGTATCTAATTACGATTTATCCAACGAGACCAATATTCATATATTTACGATAACTCCATCAATATCTAAATATTTGATACAAATAAAATATAATTTGATAAATGTATCATTTAGTCCTTAACTTTCAAAATATTAAAATATAGTATATAAAAATTGAATTATATTTTATGAAAATTTTCTGAGTATTACATTCTCACCCCCTTAAAATATTTTCATCCTCGAAAATTTACCCGTCACTTACCAATACTAAGTCTAACACGTGATATATATATATATATATTATCGTAATACATATCATACTTTAGCGATAAAATAAATTGCATTATTACTTAAAAAAGAATAAATACTTAAGTCATGCAAAAAGTTTAAGTAAACTCATCTTCTTACCCCTTAACATACCTTGAGTTTTCTGTTTATGATTTTGGGTTGGAGATGACAGAGTGAAACACTTTATTTAATTATTTATCAATTACATAAACATTACATCATTAATTATTTAATTAACCAAAAAAATTACATCTTTATTAATAACAAATTAATTCTTAAACAAAACTATTAAATATAAACTAAGCAAACGTGCATTGTACGTTGCTTGCACCTAGTATATATATGAAGTGGCTATTAAACGGAATATATTGGTTTAACGGAAAAACTAACGGAATTTATTGTTTTAACGGAATTTTTTTTCCACCACCACTTACTTTCAAAATTATAATTAAATAATAATAAAAATAAATTAGCTTTTGATAATTCCTTCAAACTAAAATATCTTGGAGCTAACTTATCCGAATCGACTTTTTCTCGAATCTGATTTATGTATATAATTACGATTTATCCAACGAGACCAATATTCATATATTTACGATAACTCCATCAATATCTAAATATTTGACACAAATAAAATATAATTTGATAAATGTATCATTTAGTCCCTAACTTTCAAAATATTAAAATATAGTATATAAAAATTGAATTATATTTTATGAAAATTTTCGGGGTATTACATTTTCACCCCCTTAAAATATTTTCGTCCTCAAAAATTTACCCGTCACTTACCAATACTAAGTCTAACACATATCATACTTTAGCGATAAAATGAATTGCATTATTATTTCAAAAAGAGTAAAGACTTAAGTCATGCAAAAAGTTTAAGCCTCCGTTTGTTTCTCATTAAAAACTCATAAAAATGAAAAATATGACCGTTATCCATCACATCAATCTATCAATTTTGAATTTCTATCTCTTGTGTGAGGTCCAATAACGGCTATATTTTTCATCTTCATTCTACATTAATGAGAATCAAACGGAGCCTAAATAAACTCATCTTCCTACCCCTTAACATACCTTGAGTTTTATGTTTATGATTTTGAGTTGAACATAATAAAGAGAAGTACTTTATTTAATTATTTATCAATTACATAAACATTACATCATTAATTATTTAATTAACCAAAAAACTTACATCTCTATTAATAAAAAAATTAATTTTTAAACAAAACTATTAAATATAAACTAAGCAAACGTGCATTGCACGTTGCTTGCACCTAGTATATATATATATTCACTAATTCATTAGCTCTTTAATAAAAATAAAGAAAGATGGGATTTTTCATCTTGCTATTAAATTTCTCCTATTGAATAAGAATCTGATTCATCGTATTTGCTGTGGAAAGTTTAAAACAACATTTCCTACTAATTCATAAGACGTTAGATACTTGGTAGAGGATCTACTTTGTGTTAAAACAACTATTTTTTTGTGAAATTCCTAGATTGTCGAATATCCATAGGTTTTGGAAATTATTATTTTTCGAGATTTCTTGGTTCATTTGATTCGTTTCTTTTTCTATTGTTACTAATCCTCCGTGCAGTTGCCACTGTGTGTGTGTGTGTGTTTTGTGGTGCACATAAGATAATAATAGGGTTATTTATGTCTTTTTATAATTACCCTACTTCGAATACCAAACCGTATACTGTGTCGGTGGAAAGCACATACAAGTATAACGACTACGAACATTCTGTACATATCTTGCTACAACACTATATGAGAAAAACTCTTGTTAATGACCTGGCTTTTTCTCTGCAAGCAGAATATAAAATTGGAGCAGGATTACAAATCGATCTCAACAACTTTTCCTGATCCCACTTATTATATTTCATAATATAAACAACAATAATGTCATATGTATATTCAAATTATCCGTTGTTGACATTATGTGATGTGACAGAAAATCTGGTCATTTATTTGAATAAGCGATTGTGTAAAAAATCCAGCCATTGATTTGAATAATTGTTATTCAAATAAATGACCAGATTTTCTACCACATCACACCGTCAACAAAGATATCAACAAAACTCATAGTGTAGCATGATTGAATAAACAATTGAACACCAATATTTTCTTGTTCACTAAAATGAACTGGAATAGTTGAGCTCTTAATTCTGTTACCTTCAATGCTATCACTGAACAAAAACATAATCCTCCTTGAAAAATTCACTAGGGTAACAATTGAATAGTTTAATTCAACACTAGAAAAGCTCAAACAATTAAAAAAAAAATAGGGCTACATTTTGGGAGGAAGAACTTTCACACGATCAAGACAAAAGTTTAAGCAGCACCAGCACCCTTCCCTTTCTTCCTCTGGAGTTTCTTCATGTAAAACTCCAACTCTTTGCCCTCCAAAATATACCTAAAAACAAGGTAAGAAGCATATCATAATATCTAACTTCTTATGATCAGAAGCATAAAATGCTCTAACAAACAAAGCACATTATTATGTTCCTCAACAATCCCCAATAAAAAAGTTCTGAGAACTACTACTAAATCTAATCTGAACAAAAGCTAGAATAACTGCATAATTTGTCGATGTATTACAGCACAATATCCAAGTAATAAACACAATCTTGACATCTGCAAAGCTTTAAATACAGCTCAACAGCATTCAAAATCATGCAGGTTTTGAACCTTGAAATGGAACTTAATTGAAATAACACACTTTTCAATATTTTAATAAATTGCCTCCAAAAATGAACATCAATATGGCTGGAGAGAGTTTATTTTAACAAGATTATACATAGTATCAAAGTGAAACTATAATTAGAAATGATGCGACAGTGTTCATGTCGAGATAGAGACAGAAGATGCGCGGAGGATAAGACATACCCATCAGCACGGCCACACTGGCCAGGACGCGAGGAGATTGCAGCTAACAAACGGCCACTGCCAAATTGCTCCTCCACGTGTGGGTCAAGTTTGCGATCCTGTTGACGTTTTTCAATTTTTCTTTTGACGTGGTTGCTCTTCTTTGCTTCTTCAGTAGCGGCAGTCTCAGTCTCCTGAAACCCATTCAAACGTTATAAACCAAAATAGTGGATAACAGGTACTATATTTTACCTAAGCTTTTATCCCTTTTAGATAGAGAGTCCAAAACGAAAGTTCATAACCATCTCATTTCCTCCCAATATTAGGCTATAAAATCTCATCTTCTAGAGAAATGATACTTTTTGTAATCAAACAACATTTATACAAGTAAAGAGTGCAACGCACTATATTAGCTACTGTTCTTTGATAATTGTCTAATTAACAGACTTTTTTTGGCTACTAGTTCCCCGCATCTTGAGAACAAGAATTGCACATTCACTAACATATAATGCTGCGAGCGAGATTTATTGACAGCATCCATTCTGTTACACAGTTCTGATGCTAATAGGTATCTTAGTACATTAGTCATTTAAGCATAGTGTACAAAGGAATGATAAGAGCTAAAAAAGAAGCGGGCATGGCTTAGTAACCAAGCATAAAATTATCACATGAAAGAACTATAAACATTAAAGCAGGAATAATCAAAGATAGTTCCTACCTCTCCTTCCTTCTTGGCAGCAGCCTTCTTCTTCCTGCCAATATCAACTCCATAGTGCTGCAAATACCACTGCTTGAATGGTGCAGCATCCACTTGCACAATAGCACTCTTTACCAAAGTTTGGGTCCTCACCAGCTCATTATTCGACGCATTATAAACCACATCTAGAATACGAGTCTTCCGGGTCACAGCTTCACTTCCCCAAGAGTAGTTCCCTGTATCCAGCCTCAGGGCACGCCACTTCACATTACCTCCTCTGACCCTCACCCTACGGACTGTCTTGTTGCTTGACAGCTTCGTGCTTGCTGGTTGTCTTCCGAGCTCATACCTTGGAAGAGTCAAATTCGATTAATATTCAAAAGATATTTTAGAAACCTGATCCAGTAATAAGAGGCGTTAAAGTAGATCTAAATTGTAATATCTACGTCGAAATATTTAATAATCCGACTCTTGACAATAATATATTTATCAACCAAGAGTAGTTATGTTTGCGTGTATGGATTAGCAGCTAGTAATTAAAATGCAAAAATAATCAATTAAAACACAAATTTTATTTTAGAGTTGAGTTCAACCAACTAGACAAGTATCTGGCATAACAGATAGCACCAATTCAATCTATGACAGAAGATAACACATCATCTTGAAGATGTACACATTTCACACGAATTCATTTCGTAATTTCGTAGACGCCTATAAATCACATTAAGGAACAAAAAAGGTCCTTAATTTATATAAAATAGCATCAAATCTTAAAGAACGACAATTTACTCAACTTGAAAATGAAATTAAATAGTAAAAAAGTCACACGGCTTTTTTACAATCAATTATTCAACACAGTGATTTGAGCATAGGAATAATCTAGGTACAATCATGAAATACAGAAAACTAATAAATTAGAATAACTGAAAATGTGATAAGGGATTTAAAAATAACAGCGGGGAAGACTTATGAAACTCACTTCCTCTTCTTCCTCCAGGCCTTCTTCTTGCCTCCGGTGGCACGCCTCTTGTGCATTGAATCCCGAGAAATACCTGTATACAAACACAGTTTCCTTCATGTGTTTCTTCAAAATTGAAAATAATTGTTAACGACGTGTGAACTGGATAATTTGATCTGTTACCCATGGTTGCCGGCGGTGGTCCCTAGGGTTCTGTAGAATCCTCAATTGCCGAACGGCAGTGCGAATGCAAACCCCACAAGGCGAATAAAGCGACACAACAGGGCGACAATAGATTTTATACCTAGCGCTCAAAACCCTAGTTGGCTAAGTGACGAAATTGCCCTCTCTACATTTGTTGGGAATAACGCTGTGTTAAAAAAATGTTCCTTAAAAATTAAATTAAATTAAAACATATTTTAAAATAAAATTTAAACATTTTATTTTTGTTTATATATTTATATAATACAAAATTACAGTTTTACCCCTTTTAAAATTAATGAAAATGGGGATAAGAAATTAGGTGACTATTATGAAATGTTATATGAAATTAAGTGGTCATAGTGTAACGTTATATAATATTGGATAGTCTTTGACAAATAAAATAAAATTAAGTGGCTATAGTGACATTAAATATAAAGTTGAATTGACATAATGAAATAAAATCAAATTTGGTGGCTATGATGACACTAAATATAAAGTTAAGTGGTCATTGATGAATATTTCATTCATCTTCTTTCTTATTTGTAAGATATTTTTATTTATAAGATAAAAAGATTAAGCAAAAATTCTAATTTTTCTCATTTTAATTTAAAGTTAAAATGTTAAAAAAACTTCCCAAAGAAGGATAGATAAATGAAAATAAAAATGTATACAGAACGAACAAATAATACTCAATTAGCAATCAACCCCTAAGAAAAATAATCTCATTTATTTCTTTTTCGGTAATGTAATGAATAAAAATTGTAGCGACTCGAATTTTAAAATGCAAATTTTATAACTTAAATTGTGTCGCTACGACAATTCCGTCAAATTTTAGAATTTATTTTACGTTCGTTGAGTTATCTAACAAAACATTTAATATAAGAATTCAAAACGATTTTTAATCTTAAAAATTCAATATTTCCTTATCGGGTCAAATTTTTCACCCAACATCCATTTTAAATTACTTTTGGTCCAATATTCCTCTTTGGCCCAAGTTTAAATCCATTATCAACCCAACTCAGCTGTCCAAATTCTGGAGCACAAGTTTGTAGTGTTCAGCGGTATCAAAACCTAAAAACCAATCAATTCCACCTCCAAAATTCACTCACGGCTGGGCAAAAACCTCACTAGAAATTTGGACATTTCAAGGTAAATCTCTGAACATTGGAATAATTATTTTTCTTTAATTTCATCATCATCATCATCGTTTAATCCACGTTTACACTACACCAGTTCTTCAGTTTTCCCAATTTCAATTTGCAATCTCGAACCAGTAAACCATTCTTGGCAAAAATCTGTGCAGGTAACTTTTCTCGTGACTGAAATTTTGGGTGTAGCGAAGAACACTCGAAAAACTGAGGTTATCGACAACTTTTCTTGCCAAACGAGACATAGCTCAACCTCTATTCTTCCTCTCTCGCCTGGAACACTATCACACGAGCCTCCATTACCCTTGGACATCCTCCTCCGGCCTTAATTTTGGCTAGAAATCCTCAAAATGTAAAACTCATTTTGGACCCAAATTGGTTTCGAACCAGCAACTACCTCTTGTAACGTGAAAATGATTTGGGAATGGGGGATTTGTTATTAAATATGGAAAATTCATTTTTAAATCATCAAATTTGGCCAAAAGTGTAAGTTACTTTCCTATTTAATTTTAACTCTTTCACCATCCTTAAAGTTCAATTATTCGTCAAAATAAATATAAATTACTTTCTAATTTTATCATATTGGCCATAAACCTTCTAATTTTGATAATTATACCCTAAAGATTTAAAGAATTATCAAATTAATCATTTCTTTACTTTCAAAAGTTCAATCAAGTCCCTGAAAGTTTTAAAGTATTAATTAGAACTTAGTATCCTAAATTATAATAAGCCTATGTTTGACACCCATTTTTTTCTATTATCATTTTCATTCTTCATTTCAACCACACATTCTATCAATAAAATAATATTACACATAAACTCAAAAATTCTCTTTACTTTTTAACCACACATTCTTCCATCAATTACTATTCAAAAATCAATTTTTCTTCCAAAATGGGTGTCAAACATATGCTAATTTTGTTCTTGTTAGGTGAGGTCACGAGAAAAGTTTAAAGCACGGTAACATCACATACGTTCAATTTCAAGAAAATTTCCAAGATTTTGAGGTGGAGTTTACATTTAAGCAATTATGGTTATTTTGTCTATGTTAATTCTTGATGTGTGATTTTGATTGTGATAAAATGCTTATACATATGAAAAGGGTTTCCAGGGACCGTAAATAGGTCCGAGATCGAAAGTGGGTTCTTGTGGTTATCCCACAATGCAAAATATGTTAAGCGTTAATAACATGTTGTCAGATACCGTAAATAGGCTCGGGATCGTAATTGGGTCATTGGGAATGTCACGCAGTACACATCTACAGTATGTTGTATTGGTGTTATATTCATAATTTGATTTCATGTTTAGGTTTAAATTGGACTGATTGTTGTCTCTCCACTGAGTATAATTTGTAATGCTCACCCCAATATTTTCCTCCCTTTCAAGTTAAGGAGTTCGGTAAGGCAAGGCAATGAACGGGCAATCTTGATTAAATAATAGAACATTTAATTTACAAATTTTTGAAACAAATACTTTAAATTGCCAGTTTCCATCTTATCAATTTAATCTCAAATTTTAGTGTTCGCAAATTGTGGCACTTTACTTATTATATTTGGTATTGACTGTTGGATGTGAGTAAAATATTCAAAGGTCGTTTCCGCATTTAGTTCTAATTTGTTATAGTTGTTAAAAAAATATTTACGCATTTTGGCGTTTATTGGGAATACTTATTTACAGGATATTTCGATTTAAGTAGCGCATTGAGTTAATAGAATTTGGGACATTACAAAAGTCTACTCTATATTTTGTGAAAAATTGGTGGAAATAAAATATTTTACATGTAATTGAATTGTTTAGAAATTGTTTTACTGAGAATTGTAATTAATTGTGTTTGATTGATATAATTTTCTACTTGGAAAATGTTGAAAGTTTGGTTCCGTTTGACTTAATTTTTTTATGGAAATTGTCCATGGAAGTGATAATTTATTCTACCATTGGGTCTAGAATTTGTTCCAATTGAAAAAAAAAAAAAAAAGGTTCCATAAAAAATTAAGTCAAACGGAACCAAACTTTCAACATTTTCCAAATAGAAAATTATATCAATCAAACACAATTAATTACAATTCTCAGTAAAACAATTTCTAAATTCTGTAGATGGGTGTAAAGATACTACATAATGACCACATATGACATAACTTAGACATAATTTTGTAGCTTAAACCGCCATCAAACACTTCATTGCTTCAAGGACCATAAAAAATACGCTATCATATCTAGATTTCAGTAGGAGATGCTAAAAAATACGCAAGTTGTAGTTACGCAATGTAAACACATTAGAATGTTCGTGATTGTGACCGCCGTTTGATGCCAACTCGGGCGAGGAGGATTCCCGTTTTGGAAATATATGTTTAGATATTATATAAAT
This sequence comes from Fraxinus excelsior, assembly GCA_019097785.1. Classification (NCBI taxonomy): domain Eukaryota; kingdom Viridiplantae; phylum Streptophyta; class Magnoliopsida; order Lamiales; family Oleaceae; genus Fraxinus; species Fraxinus excelsior. The sequence continues at coordinate 54,767,098 of CM032623.1, read as the reverse complement.
AATTATCCTCTCTAACATCTTAAAATTTAGAATGAGATGGTTTAATCTCATCGAACCATTTATAAAATATTGCAAAAATGAATCTAATATGCACATAAATGTGCAATATAGGAAATATGTAATAAACTCGTCCAATTTTAAAAAATTAAGGGGTTGTTCTCTTTTGCTGTTTTCATCCCATTTTCTATTTTCGATTTTTCAAAACAGTGAAAACACGTTTACTTACATATTTTCAAAAACAAATTGTCAAAAACAAGTTTAAAATTTACAAAGAAAATCGAAAACGTAAAAAATGTCGTTTTTTGTGTTTTCAATTAAAACCAAGCCAAGATTTTTAAAGCACATTTTGGCTGTTTCCAGTTATGCCACAAACAAAAATCACCGTTATCGTCGCTTGTACCACACTGCCGCCGCACCGTCAAAACCAACATTGGCGACGTTGTGACCCAAAATCACTGCCACCGCCACAACCACAACAGCAGAAGATGTCAATGACGTCGCGATCCAACCACAACAGAAGAAGAACAGCAGAAGAAGTCGACGACGTCGCGGCCCAAAACTACCGCTACCGTCACAACCACAACAATAGAAGAAGTCGGCGACGCCGCATCCAACCACCTCACACCGCCCTGCCACATCCACAATAGCAGAAGAAGCACGACCACCACAACATTAAAAAAGGAGAGACAAAGAAGCCAACGATCGCAGGGAGCACTGCTCGCTGCTCGTCACAACAGCTCCGCCATGGTCTTCGACGTCGACAACCTTGCAAAGGAGACGACAGAGAGGAGAGGAAGAAGAGAGACGAGAGAAAGGGAGGGGGGAAGAAGAGAACTTTCCAATTTTTTATTTTTGAAAATAATTTTTCAAAATGACAAAAAGAACACATTTTCAACAATTTCAAAACGAACACTCAAAACACAAAACCCAAAATGAATTCAAAACGAAAAACGAAAAATTGAAACACAGAGAAAATATTCCCTAAGCTTTTAAACAAGACAAACCCGATACCATCGCTGCCAGGTTGTCTAATTTCCAGTTAGATCACTCGATTTATACCTTTACTTCAATCAAGTAATTCTGTCCAAACTCGTTAGCTGGTCACCCAATGTTTCCAAATCAAGCCAACAAACTTTGACAGAGTGACTTTATTGGAATACAATTATGAAATCAATGACCCAAATGTCATCTATTGCATGCCTTCGTCATCTCTAGATCAGAAAAATAAGTCGGAAGATGAAAACAAAACTATTATGTCCTGTTTGATATTCATAATTAAACTATATTGGACAGCATTAAAAATGAAAAAGAAGTTAAAATCTCGAGATAGCGTACACAAAACATACCCTTCATCACAAACATTTAATCCATGAAAAACTATCGTGCATTAACCCCTGAATGAATCCCTAATGCAACTGCGTGCAAACTAGAACGCTCACGCAGACGACTAATATGACTTAAATCCCTTTTGTACTCCATGCCGGGAATGAACACTATTTTGCAACTGATGTGCATCGATCAAATTAACATGCTTAACATCAGTATGAACCAGTAGAAGACAGAAGACACAAAGTCTGTTTCTTACACAACTATTACATCGTTAAATGAATTTTTAAACTCGTCGAAAATCCAGTAAATGAATCATAACTTTCAGTATTTTATTAAAGGGGAACCTAAGTCGGCAATCCTTTTATATTTCACGCTAGTAAATAAAACAGAACCTCACATACAATCTGAGAGATTCAAATCCCTGAAGTAGGAAAGACTCTGCCAGTCATCAACTCCCAAAAAAAAAAAAAGTAAAAAGAATACAAAAAAAATTCTCTACCTTTTGATGTTATACGAGTGGTACATTCTTGTTGAAGAGACTCTAGACAAATTAACCAGAAACAATCCTCCAGAGTATATCTCGCAATCTGATTTACATCTCAAGCAAATACAGGAAAGGAAACTAAGTTGTATGTAGAAATCAAACCTCAAAACTGCATAAAATCCCTCGAAACTGCTTGCACTGAACATGTAGAATTAAGCACTGTGTCATCTCCATTTTACGTACGAATTTACAGTCCACGTGGGAAGTTTCTTCACCTACAATTTTCTTCAGATATCCAAATACTGAAATTTCCTAAGCAGCAATTCCTGAAGAAGCCATTAAGAAAATTAATTTATCAAATAACGTTGATATATTGAAGGATATATATATACATAACTAAATTTTATGTGACTTCAGGCATTATTCATCTTCATAACCCTTTCATTTCCTAATGAAAGACTTTTTGTTATAACTATGAAACACGTGCATTTTGTTCAACGTGTATGCTTTTGATTCTGTAAATAACTCCTTTATTGATGCCTAAAACTCATCGCCATCAAAGTGTGTCTACCATATGAGGCGGAAATTTATTTGAGTTATCTGAACTCTGAAGCAAATCATAACACAAGCACAAGTATCGGATGTTCAACTTATTTGGATGACTGCAGTAGTTCATGTTACATCACTATGCTTAACACAATACTTCTAGACTGCCTTAAAATTTATATACCTGAAACATTTTGCCAAGTACATTGTCATGTGCTAGATTACGATGCATAAGAGAACAAAAAAGCATATAACTAAAGAGCGTATTCGGTAGAGATTAAAATCTAATTAAAATTGAAAATATAGCCGTTATTGGATCCCACTAGTCTAATAAAAGTCAACAATAAAGACTAGTTTTTCAATTTTATTCCGATTTCAATCTCTACCAAACACACTCAAAATTTTGACGTCACTAAAGCATTAAAATCTTAAATGTATAATATTAAATTTTTCATGTTTAAGAATGTGAAATGAATTTTATTTTATTATTTTCTTATTTAGGACACCAAAGCTGCATATTAGTCCAAATAATTTATAGAACACGTTGTCTTATTCATATTTTGCCCATGAAAACAAAATCAATATTTATATTAGTATAATGTCTCGACTCTTAATAAAGTCAGGGAAAAAAAACAATATGGTGGGAACATAACTAAATTTCAGTACTACATACCAATAAACAGTAAAAATGACCTTCTTGTATCAAAAGCTATGATTTTCACTCGTGAGCTCAAATATTTTAGTAATAACTATTAAATACCAACATAGACAGCAGAATTATTTCAATTATCACAGGCTTGCAATGCATGCATGCATAAATGCATAGAGAACATTTTACTTATATCTTGATACACATTCGATATTTCTCGTAGTTGTTACAATAATTATACCCGACAATTTTCAGCCTCTATTTTCTAAAATGATTCCCTCCTTCAGCAATGATGCATTTTGTTTCATCAGGTTGGCATAGGGACCAAAGACTGAAGAACCATTACAGAAGAACAACTCAAAAGATAAACCAATATCATTAATTTCTTCATGCTCCACTTAGTAGTTGGATCGATATTTTTTATTTTTTATAATATGATAATGAAAATGGTGACCAGGTAATTAAATTAAACTGACGACTTCAATGATATCTCTGCACAGGAGCTAAAAAGGAAAAAAAAAATTACAGCCTTGATCTTTATATTCACGGTGTCTCAAACTAAATAAGAATCATATTCGAGACTTTTACGATATCTCAAAACAAGAAAGCTAAACAATTTGAACTTTCATATTGTCAAATAAAAGTCAGCTCCACACAATGCTTATTTAAGCTAATGACATGAAGTGAAAATGTTATCATTGTGAGTTACATTACCCGGGAAATTGACTGGTATTCAATTAGGTAACTCTTACTTAAACATCTTCGCTTACTTCCCCATCTCTCTCGATCTCATGAGTTCAAACCGGGGCTATCGTGGAATCTAACATATCTAGAAAAATAATTATATTACTATAACATTCATCTTAGTCATTTGGGTGTATTTTCTATAGCCAGAGCACTTATTTTCAGGAAATAAAAATACACTAAACTCAAGCACAAGGTGTAGAAAGACAGGATGAACAGTGTTACCTCTATTGGATTGTCTATTTGTAATGTCATAACCCACCAAAGAATCCTCAGATTCTTTAGCAGCGACATCATCTGGATTTCCAAGTCCATATCCAAATGAACCAGAGTTATTTAGCTCAGAAGATCTGGTTTGCCAAGTTGGATCCCCGTACACCGATCCACTTCGGTAAAAGTCCCCATAAGATCCTTCATAACCACCGGTCGATGCAGTAAGTGAAGATGTCGTGGATACAGATGTTCCACCATTTCTTCCAAATCCTCCAGCTGCTAATGAAAAACTGTTTTCTCCACCTCTGTAGCCAACATTTCCTCCGCCAAAGACAGAAGAACTACCCCCAGGGGGAGTGACAATCTGAGAAGTGCCCCAATTCGCACCGTTATTTCCAAAAACTCCAAAACCGCCACTTCCAGAACCAAAGTACGATCCTGAGTTTGCATTACTTGGAGAAGTATTCAGGCCAGTATTCCCCCAGACGTTTCGGGAAGAAGAGTTGAAAAGGGAATCTCCTCGGCTACTACTTGTATTGTAACCAATAGGAGAATTATACCTGCTCTGATTACCACCAAAATAGGGGTTCATAAGGCGCCCGTAGCCAAGATTGCTACTTAAGTTCGAACCCCCTCCAAAGCCAGAATTCAAACCTTGATCCATATTCACGCCCATTCCATAAGCTGGAGAACCGAATTGGGAGAGCCCAGCTCGAGCACCAGCTAATGGACTATATCTACCATCTGTCCTGACTCCATAGCCCCCCAGTGAGGTCAGATTATATCCTTGTACGTAGCTATTTAGAAAGTTATTGGCTCTACCGAAACCATAGTTGTATCCAACAAGAGGGCTTCGGCTGGGTCCTGGTGACAATTCTTTTGGAACTGCCCGCTTCACCTCAACCAACTTACCATTGAGTTCGTGAAACGTTTTGTGCAACACCCTATCAACTGCATCCTCTGAATCGTATGTTATAAACCCAAAACCGCGTGGTCTTTGAGTATTGTGGTCATACATCACTACAACGTCAGTTATGGTGCCGAATTGATCAAAATAATTTTTGAAGTCACCCTCCGTGACAGTTGATGCTAGTCCTCCTACAAAAATCTTTTTAGTTCGTCCAGGACCTGGTGAACCTTGAATGTTACTACTAGTTCTATACATCGGGTGCTGATCATCCCTTGGTACAGCTTTCTTTGCTTCCACCTGAAATTTGAAATACAATATATAAATTGTCTTTCATGGACACAAAAGGAAGAAAATCTTAGATTAGGAAGTCTGAGGAGTGTTATCAATATTCAGCTAGAAAGCTGCAGGTGCCTAACATCTTTGCCTCCCTATTAAAATTATAGATTGGTCGACAATTGAATCTACACAAGGCATTAAGGCATTTTCAGCTATGAAAAACGAACACCGGGCAGTGCATACTGCTGCATTTTCAATACATTGTGGTCTTTACATGATATACGCGAGTAAACTACTCACAGTTCGTCCATCAATCATGTGCTTCTCCTTAACGACTCTTTCAGCAACTGCAGGATCGGTGAAGACTACAAAGCCAAAGCCACGAGCTCGACCTGTGTTACGATCTCTCATGATCACTGCCTCCATTACTTCTCCATATGCTCCAAAATATTCTTTAAGGCGATCCTCATCTGTGTCCCAAGAAATCCCACCAATAAATAGCTTACCTTGATCTGATTCCATCTTTCCTGCAATTCAATATTCAATTGTCACAAATTTCAGTAAAACTTCCATCATCATAAACAATTTAACTAGGAAACGAAAGAGAAAATAATCCTGGCAAACGAATATGAATTGAGGAGCAAAACATTTTCTGAGCACATGAAATGTATGGAAGAATTCAAAAAGAGATGAACAGGTGCAACTATTGATAATTGTCCGGGAACTTAAAACATAAAACATAGATCTACAAACCAATGAACAAAAAACACCACGCCTTATCCAGAAAATCGGGTAGGAAGCAGTACCGATATTGATCAATTAGCAAGTGAAAATGCTGGATTTAATTGAAACTCATCGGATCCTACATTCATCAATCAAGATTCAATCTCGCAATCCTGAAAATCCGTAATTTAGATACATAATCCGATCGATGAAAAAGAAAAAGATTGCAAATTTTCTCCAAATTCAATATAAAAACTGACTATTGGAAGGGGGAGCACAGATGACAAAATCTGATTAAAAAAAAACAGAGGATGTGCTCATCCTCTCATTTTCCTTTCTCTCTCTAGCTCTCCCCAAAGGTCCTTCCCTTCCTTTTTTTCTTGGTTATTCCACTCCTTTTAAATAAATAAACAAATGAAATGGAACTCCTTAGCTGGGATGAGGGGCAGATATTATTTATATAAAAAAGAATATGGGTGAGAGAGGGAGGGAGGGGAGAGTGTTGGGCAATCCTCTGGTGTAAGAACATTTGGAGAGCCTGAGGTAGATGATGAGCTTTGAAATACTATGCAAGTTACAGTGAAAAATTACACAAATTTTAATTTCTACTTCAATTTAGATCCATGGACTAAGTATATTTTAATTAATCTTAATCAGTAATTTTGTCTAATTTCATAACTTGAACGGATGAAAATAGATGATATAATTGCCAATAAATAATTTTCAGTACTCGTTTCGATGAAATTGTACTTGTATCACTTCATCACTCTCATCAATTATAATTTGAATTGAACAAAGTTATACCATTTGAAATCAAATTAAAGTGTAATTATTCGATTAAATAAATTAAAATACAGTTACCTAATTGAAATATAATGAAAAATAGAGTTACCGCGAATGAACTTATCCTCGTAAATATCATCAAAATTATTTCTAAAGCAATTTGGACTATAGTATACAAGAGTTGCACTTACTGTTAAGTTAGGAGACAAAAATGGGACCAGAAGAATATCGATATGAATATATGTATGTTATTTTCTTTGGGACCTTGATGGTGCCTTCTTATTAGAGACTTATCTATTTTTCGAAAAAACGTGTTTCATGTAATTAAATTTATTTATTACCGTGTATAATATTGTTCATTTCTGTTCATTGAGTTAAGACGATACTTTCTTCTTTTTCTTTTGAAAACTCGGGTGTCCAAATTTCGCCCAACTAATCCTGAGAAGGGGCAGCATTCTCCCCTAATTCGTCATCCGGATTAATCTGAATGCGGTCACAACTTATACACACTTGTGTGAGACATTCGACAGTTCTCCTCCTGTTGACATCTACCTTCCAACATTGAAATATTGATGATACTTTCTTTATCACTACCCCATGCTCGTGAGGATAGACGATACTTTCTTCTCGATGATATCTAATCTATTTTTTTATTTTTTTTTTAATAGGGTGGTCGATTTTGTAAGAATCAGTCCTACCAAATGAACTTATGCACTACTTGAATTATATGATAAATAAAAATTAACTTTTTCATGTATCTAACCTAACAGAGTTTAATATAATAGATCGGCAATGATGCAAATTGCCAACTAAACCACACTAACAAGAACAGTTGTTATTTGTTTTCTAGTATAGTGATAGTCCAATGATTATTGTCAAGTCCTATATTCCACTATCCTATACCCTTTTAGGGCAAACCCACCCCATAACAATTCTCAATTTCAGCATCAAGAGCATGTTTGGCTAATCTTAATAAAGTCACAAGTAAATTAGTAAATCCTAAAATTAATAATTTTTTATTAGTAAAAGTTTAAAATACGAATACATAAGAGTTTGACAACCCTTTTTTAGAAGCCACAAGCTTTGTTATTTTAAAATTAAATTACGAATCATTTTAAAAAATTAACTATTTCACTTAAAAGTAAAATGAAAAAGGCAAATTATCCAAACATGTTTATAGAAAAATAATTACTTCAAGGTAGGTTTACTTTTGTTTTAAGTAGCAAAACTCAGACGGATAGAATATATGATTCAACTACATTACTTTTTCTTTTTAATTACTTCAACTGTCATGCCCGAAGCACAGCATAACTAAATATGAAATTTGTGACGACTAGCGGATTGAGTTAATCTCTCGACGACTTATACTTCTAATTTTGATAAATGATGAAATATTATCTTTTTGTGAGTGATTTTCTTGTTGTTCATATTTTATTCTTTACCCAATTTATCCAAACATATAGTGGATGATTATAATTGGCTTGTTGAACATACTTCGAGTATACCTTTTTGTTGAATAGTCAGGCTCAGGTAGACATGTTTATATATGAAGCACTTAGTGGACATCCACGAGTTCCATGATTGTGTCCTCTTACCTTTATTCTAGTTAGTGTGAGTAACTCATTAATGTATAGTTGTTTCAAACGAGGTAATTTAACGTGTTATTTAATTGATTTCGTTTATTTTTTAACGGTTTAAATTTTTAGACAGATAATTCAATGTAGTATCAAAACACATATAGAGATTTTGATAATATTCGAGTGAGGCTCGAATTGATAAGCGTCATCTCTACCATAGTCGTGACGTGTAATCATATATAATACTCTTCCGTTTATATAAACAAGGTTGCGAGCCGGTTTTTTGGGAATTTACAGCACAAATGAAATTCAATAAAGACGTTGAATCATAGACATTATATACCGAGGGACGTGTCTCTTTGGAGGGGCATATGTTCAATATGTTTTACTAGACATACATCTCTTTCTTATTTACCTTCTCATGTCAAGTCGAACATACAAAAACACAAAAGGGTAAAGAAATTGCTTGTATCAAAACTGGAACGGCCTGTTGAATTCCAACAACCCATCCCACCAAAAAAACACGGCCAACTTGCTGACTTTTCCATCTTACAACTGTTTAAAATAATAAGTTGAAAAATACTTCTTTCCCAACAAACATTTGAGGGTGACAACTTGGCTGCTGAGAATAAATTTTGTTTGTCAATTGTCGGCCGCTTCTAGCACACGCAACACACAAACTGACCGGATCAACCAAATGAACATTCATTAGCTTCTTCCTAAAGTGAAAGGGTTGTTTGGCTAGCCACTCAATCTCGATCCAAGCCATTCTCGAAACTTTTGACTTCGATTTTTTCTCCTGTTCTCTCGCCCTTACATTTGACTTTCAAAACATTAAAATGCAATTAAGAAGCTCGTTGCCACATAAGCTGGTGATGGTCCTGATGGATGGCATTAATCAATTTTTTTGTTGCAAGATATACAAGTAATCATGCATTAAAAAAAATGTAATTCGAACAAAAAGTTGCTTGGCATATCCACAAAATTCAATCTTACGATAATTAAAAATATTTCGGCAAATTCAAACTCTATTCACAATACCTCCCAAATTAATCAAATATCAATACCAGGAATTTGGAAGAAAGAAACTGTATGTCCTAAACCCCCAATCCAAAACACGTAAAAACAAAAAGGAAAACAAACAAAACCAACATACTTATCAACAATCGTTTGTTAGCTAATACTATGATCATCAGCATTATTTTCGTCATCATCAATTCCATCAAAAAAGGGGTCCTTGAGGAGATCAGCAGCCGATGGTCGAGCCCTAGGCTGAGCAAGACACTTCTCGATGAACTCCCTGACCTCGGGGTCCTTAACCTTGTTCATGGCTTGAGGCCTCACCCCAGATGTCACCTTTTTGTATATCTTGGCAACATTGTCGCACTCACTATAGGGTAATTCAAGAGTTACCATCTCAAGCAAACACATACCAAATGAATAGATATCTATCAGTTCGGTATAGTTCTCATCATATAACTCAGGTGCCATGAATTCTGGTGTCCCGAGTAATGAATGAGCCGAGTGGTTCTTCCCAACCGTTGCAGCCAAACCCAAATCACCGATTTTCACCTATTTACACAAACAAGATGATAACAAATTACGAGTCATCAGAAAATCTGAAAACAAACATATGCAGGACAAAAAGAGTATACAAAACAAAAAGTTCATTTTCTTTACAACAACAAACAAATTAAGCCTTATTCCAAATAAATTCAGGATAGGCTATGTGGAATTTTCTTCACCGTTGTGCTATGTTCATTGCTATTTAAAAGCAAAAAATAAAATATATTATAGCAAGATACAATATTGAAGCATAAATACTGCATATCAGTGTGGGACATACTTATCAATGCTTAATCTTGGCTAGTGCAGCAGAAGAAACTAGAAAGAATAATCTAATATGATCACAATTCATTTCATTTTTTTGAGTTCTTCAAATCTTGATAACTATTTCTTCAGTTATACCTGACCAACATTGCCATTGATGAAGACATTGCTGCAATTTAGATCCCTATGAATGACACAAGGCTCGTGAGTGTGCAAATAGTCCAATCCCTTCAGAATTTGCTTAGACCATTTCTTCAACGCCTTCATTGCTACGTGCCTGTGCTTCTTTCTGTACTCCCTCAAGTTCCCAGAAGTACACACCTCAGTAATGAAATTCAGCGTGTTTTTCTCCTCATCCCGCCACACTGAGTACAATGTGATAATATTCTTGTTTTTCAACGTCCTCAGCAACCGAACCTCGGAGTACAACCGATTGATCATAGCGTCATCCCCAAGGAAGCTTCTCAATTTGACTAGGTTCCAAGCCACCTCAATCCCTTCTTCTTGGTCAAAGGCTCTGTACACTTTTTTCACAGCCCCTGATCCGAGCAGCTCACCATACCGGCCATACCGGCCAGTAGGGTCAACTTCTACGAATGCCTCACCATCTCGATCCACCAGATCAGAACCCATACTAGGCATCTACATTTAAAAGCAACAACAACAAACTAAGTCTTTTCTCAATAATATGGGCTCAACTCTATCTCAACAAAATCAAAGGAAACAAGGAACTCTAAAGGAAAAGTAATTACAAACTCAGATAATGAAACTCTACTATTTCACACATGCCTCACTTCACCAAAGAAATAACAACTGGTTTTTTCCTATCCTTATCGCCATAAAATAAATACCCATTATCTAAAATCAGATAATATGAATTTCCCACCATAATCAAGAACAATATTTCCATTTACCAAAAAAGAAGAAAGGAAAAAATTAATAAAGTTATTGACCAGATAATAAATCGAAAAATACTGGGAAAAAAAGAAACGGAAAAGAAGTGATAATTTACCAAGAAATGGAGCCGGGAAATCTTGAAGCGATTTGCTTCTTCCCCACCCAAAAAATCAAACCCTAATAGTATCCCAAAACTGGCGGAACAAAAGAAGGTGCGGAGTACAATTAGGGTTTGAAGATTTTGTGAATTTTATAGGGTTAAGACCGTTTTCCCAAATTGAAAAGTCGTTCTTGGACTTGGATTGCGCAGATTGACTATGATTTATGTAACTAAAAAATAGTAAATAAATGAGAATCAAAGTTTGATCTTTATCTTCAAAATTCGAAGATACGTTCAAATTAATCGGCTCATCTGCTACTACTATTTTGATTATGACAAATGGGGGTGCCAGCCTAGCTCCAATTTGAAATTTGAACCTGCGCGTTTAGAGCGGGTCTAAGTGGCCGAGCCGAGCTTGGTGGGACCAATATGGGTGGCTTATGAAGTCACGTGACTCATTATTCTCCCTAGCTCCTTGTCCGTTGGACTGGGTCCAAGTTGCCGTGTCGCCGGTTGCTTGTGGGTTCAACATACGAATGTCAACGAAGTCGTACGCAGCCCAACAAAAATATGCTCGAACTTTTTTGGCCTGAATCGAGTCGAGCCAAAACTCGGTCGAAATGTAGCTTGGCTCAGGCTTTTTGGCTTGAACTAAGTTGGCTCGAATTTTTTCAGTCGTGCTGCCACATAGCAGTAGGCATCACACGAGCCTATGACATGGCCCGACCTGTGTGGCTTGCTAGGCTCGAGGTGTCGCCCAAAAATTAGGCGTGGCCCGAGTCGAGCCAAGTCAGCTAGAGCTATTCACGAGTCCAACTACTAACCGTCAAGCTAAGAATTGATTTGACATCCTTAGTTCAACATGACTTACATTTATTTACCTTGTCGAGATGACAAAATCTATTTGATTGAATCCAATTGGTCGTGAGCTACATGAAGTCAATTTGGATGACTTATTTGTGAGGTTGAGCTGTCCTCATACATTGGAAAATTTAATTTTTTTTCAAATTTATTTTCAATCACATATTTTTCCGATAAAACAATTTTACATATAAATCCAAATTTTACCTATTTTTTAACTATAAATTTTCAAAAAAAAAATCACTATTTCAAAATTTATTTCTCTAAATAGGGGCTTATAAATTTTTAACTAGGTCCAGTAGTTTTCAAATTATATTTGCTTCTCTCAGTTCACATTTTGGAATATATATATATATATATATACTAGGTGTAAGCAACGTGCAATGCACGTTTGCTTAGTTTATATTTAATAGTTTTGTTTAAAAATTAATTTGTTATTAATAAAGATGTAATTTTTTTGGTTAATTAAATAATTAATGATGTAATGTTTATGTAATTGATAAATAATTAAATAAAGTGATTCTCTCTGTCATTTCCAACCCAAAATCACAAACAGAAAACTCAAGGTATGTTAAGGGGTAAGAAGATGAGTTTACTTAGATTCCGTTTGATTCTCATTAATGTAGAATGAGAATGAAAAATATAGTTGTTATTGGACCCCACACAAGAGATAAAAATTCAAAATTGATAGATTGATGTGATGGATAATGGTCATATTTTTCATTTTTATGGATTTTTAATGAGAAACAAACGGAGGCTTAAACTTTTTGCATGGCTTAAGTCTTTACTCTTTTTTAAGTAATAATGCATTTCATTTTATCGCTAAAGTATGATATGTAATACGATAATATATGTATATCATGTGTTAGACTTAGTATTGGTAAGTGACGGGTAAATTTTCGAGGACAAAAATATTTTAACGGGGTGAGAATGTAATACCAAAAAAATTTTCATAAAATATAATTCAATTTTTATATACTATATTTTAATATTTTGAAAGTTAGGGACTAAATGATACATTTATCAAATTATATTTTATTTGTGTCAAATATTTAGATATTGATGGAGTTATCGTAAATATATGAATATTGGTCTCGTTCAATAAATCGTAATTAGATACATAAATCAAATTCTAGAAAAAATCAATTCGGATAAGTTAGCTCTAAGATATTTTAGTTTGAATGAATTATCAAAAACTAATTTATTATTATTATTATTTAATTATAATTTTGAAAGTAGAGGTGATGAAAAAATATTTTCCGTTAAAAATAAGAAATTCCGTTAGTTTTTCCGTTAAACCAACAAATTCCGTTAAATAGGCACTTTTTATATATAGAAAGATATATATATATAAATAAGAAATTCCGCAAATTCCGTTAAATAGGCACTTTTTATATATAGAAAGATATATATATATAAATAAGAAATTCCGTTAGTTTTTCCGTTAAATCAAGAAATTCCGTTAGTTTTTCCGTTAAACCAACATATTCCGTTTAATAGCCACTTTATATATATACACACACACCAAAATTGGCCCTGGTATAAGGAGAAGTTTTATTTACTATCTTTCTAAGAATAATCTCTTTATGCCTAGGCCTATTTTGGTATCAGAGCCATAACTGAGTATTGTAAAATTTAATTGTGTCAAACTACTGTTTTCATCGTATCAAAGGTCATACTGGTGTGTAGCCATGGATGTCTGCTGTTAGACGTTGGTCAACTCGTGTTAGCCGGAGTAAGCGTTTTGGGTGGTCCCATTTGTAGGCTTTGGTAAAGCGTGATTACTGTTTTCTTTTGCTGCATTTAATTATGTCTTTTATGTCTAATTGGTTTAGTAAAGGTGGTAGTTAAAATGAAGGAAGTAGTAATACTTTAACATATTTTCAAGAAAACAACGAAGAAATTGATTATCAAAATACTACATATGTATCAAGTAATATTTCAAATGATATTAATTCAAAGGAACTTCAAATTGCAAAAATTGAACAAACTCTTCAAAATTGGACTATCCCAAATGTAGAAAAAAATTCTATCTACGAGATAGGAAAAATTGATTTTACTCAAAGTTATGTTATCAAAACTCTGGAAAAATTTATTCCTATCAAAAATCAAATTGTTTCATTAAATTTACTTTCAAAAGAATCTATTATTGATCATAGGAAGAAATTACAATATATTCATATTGATTTAGTTCAAATTGCTGTTAAGCCCTTGTTTAAACTATGTCTTGACATTCCTATACTTATAACCTTAAGAGACAAAAAGACTTTTAAGATTTGAGCATTCTTTACTTTTCATGCTCGAGTCCAATCTTGAAAGTGGACCAGTATTTTCAAATTGCTATCCAAAATTTTCAATTAGTCTCCAAGACGAGGCTATTTTCAATGCTCTTAATCTTCGTATTCAAACTAAGAACTTCGATGTTGATGACCGTTCAAAAGCTTTTGCTATAATATACAGAGTTTATTACAAACTTTTGAACACTCAACTCAATATTCGTGCACTCAGATCTTCGCCAAGAGATGAAAGTCTCTTAGTTGAAATTAATCCACTTCATTCAAATGTGATGATACCCAAAAGAAATTCCTTGGAATCTTCAAGAAAGAGGTTTACATTGGGATTTTGAAAATACTCAAAGTCCTATACTAACCTCTATCAAAAGGAATTCTGAACAAATTATTTATTTCCCGGATGGAAGTGTTAGAATTATCTTTGACAAGCCATCCCCTTCAAGTACTTCTCGGATAAGCTTTTCATCTAGAATAGATGATAAACCTTAATCTAATTATTTTCAATATGCTAGAAATTCAACTTCTTCCTTTAAAGGAGTTGATTTTGATCCAAATGTTCCTAGAGCTCATTTCGGTAACTCAGAAAAGGAAGATGATCCAGAGCAACTTGGTTCACCGACTTTATCAGATATGTTACTGCCTTCTAAAAGACTTGATCAGTAATGTAATGTAATTTCTTCTATTAATAGAAGAAATGAATTCAAAATTGATCAGACAAAAGAAGTCAAGAATTTTCGAAAATTATTTCAAAAAAGTTTTTCAAAAGAAGAAATTGAATCATTCCTGGAAGAATTTTATGAATATTCAGAAAATTTAAGTTTTTATGAGTGGGCATATCTCAAAGTTTTTAACAAAAAACATACTCAAACGAAGAAGAAAACAATTCAAAATAATGATATTCCCACAAAAGTTTGGAAAACACCTTTCGGAGAATCGATTCAATCTTTTCATCCTCCTATGCAAGAAATAGTCGTTTCTCAGGGAAAGACTTCAATTCTTACTTCTCCTCTCAAAAAAATATCTGCTGAACGACCAGACGAATCAATGGTTGTTGCTAAAGATATAAAAAATATTCAAACTCAGAACAATTATACTAATATTGTTCTACAATATGTTTGTTCTCAATTAAATAGAATTGAAATCAATACTGATATTGAGAGTTCATCAAAATCTTCAAAAGCCATGAAAAAGAAAGTTATCACTCTTACTTTCTGTAGAATTCCTGAAGTCTCATCTTCAGACAGTCTCAACACCGAGTAAAAAGTTCTGAAAGAACTAGCCACTCAATTATCAAAAATTTCCTCTTAAAAAAATATTAACACCATTGATGAAATTGAATCTCAATTCATTGATGATGAAATTCCTCAAGTTAATAAGTTGAGTGGACGAACTTCTAAAGTCCCTCCTTATTATTCTTCTCATACTGCTCCTGATCTTCTCTTTGAAGAGAAACTTTCAAAACAACATTCATATGATGGTAAATCTATTGTTGAATGGAATTTAGATGGTTTATCTAAATATTAAGTTATTCAACTGTGTGAAAGGATGGTTATATGTTACAACTCATATCTTGCTTCAAATATCATTCATGTTCAAGCATACAATTATATCACTACAGGTTTTGCTGGATGCCTAAAAAACTGGTGGTATAATTATATGACTGACGGAGAAATAAATGAAATTCTTTCTGCTATTGATAATCAAGGACAAAACAATAGTTTCATGACTCTTGTTTATACCATTATCAAACATTTCGTAGGAAATCATATTTCTTTCGTTGAAAAGAATTCGGATATTCTTATGCACCTTCATTGTCTTTCATTACAAGATTTCAAATGGTATAAAGATACTTTTATTACAAGAATTATGTTTCGTAAAGATTGTGATGAGTCATTTTGGAAAGAAAAATTTATATCTGGACTTCATAAACTTTTTGCTGAAAGAATAAAAGACGCTATCAAAAGAGAATATGATAGTGAATGTTATCAAAATCTTACTTATGGAGAGATAATCATTATTATCAATAAAGAAGGATTAGCTCTATGTAATGATTTAAAACTCAGAGCCAAATTAAAATCATTAAGAACTGAGAGTGGTAAGGAACTCAGATCTTTTTTATGAACAATATGACTATGAAAAAATTGTTCCTCCTTCAAAAAGAAAGAATCGAGAATTTTCAAAGAAGAGAAAATTTTTTGAAAATTTTTTTACAAAAAAATATTACAAAAAATATTCAAAAATTCCCAATTCAAAATTTCCAAAAATAAAATTTTCGAAGAAAAAAGGCTTTAAAAATAAAAATGATGTCACCTGTTGGAAATGCAAGCAGACCGGACACTATTCAAATAAATGTCTTATAAAAGATAAGATCAATAGTCTTCAAATTGATGAAGATATTAAACTCTAGTTTCTCAATATAATTTCTAGTTCTAACGAAGAATCTAATTCTAAATTAGAACATGTTTTTCAACATCAAAAAGATTATGACTATGAGTTAGAGAATTCTTCTAACTTCTCTTCTTCTAGTTAAGAAAAAGAAATTTGTGGTTGTAAAATCATTAATGTTCTTACTAGAGAAGAAGAACTCATTTAAGATATTGTTGATCAAATCAAAGATCCCCAGTTAAAAAAGAAATTTGTTACTCTTTTACCCTCATCTTCTACATCTGAACCCGTCATCTTTCAAAATATTATGAATCGTTTTTCAGAAAAGAAAGCTTCTACTTCTGATTTGAAGATGGAAGTAAATCAAATGAAATCTCAAATTGTCATTCTTGAAAAACAGATGAAAGAAGTACGAATGGAAGTAGTACTTTTAAAATCTAAATCTGAACATCTTTCTCAAGAATCTTCTGATGAGCCCGATTCAAATGATACTTCTCATGCTTATCATCCTAGCTATCATTCTCCTCGTCCGTCTGATAAGGATCATTCAAATCGATCTTCTGATAAAGAAGATGAAATTCAGTTATAAAAAAGAATTTAAACTTTCAACCGGTGTTCTTGTTGATTCTGGTGCTGATCAAAATTGTATTAGGGAAGGATTAATTCCCACCAAGTATTTTGAAAACACTACTGAGCGACTGTATGGAGTCAGTGGTAAAAGACTCACATTCAATATAAACTTTCAAGAGCACATGCTTACAACTCAAATATCTGTTTAAAAAATATATTTTATCTTGTTAAAGATTTGGATCAAGAAGTGATTCTTGATACACCTTTTATCGTTCAAATTTATCCTTTCAAAGCAGATTCTAAATGATTGTCTACAAAAAATCTTGATCAAGAAATATTTTTCATATTTACAAATCCGCCCTCTTTTAAAGATATTAATTCCTTAAAAGAAGCAACAATTTAAAAAATGATTAATAATATAAATTTAAAAAAGCAACATATTCAATTTCTTAAAGAAAAAATCAAATTCAAAAGAATTGAAGAACAGTTACAAGAATCTTCAATAAAAGAAAAAATTTCAATTTTTCAAAAACAAATTGAAAAAGAAATCTGCTCTACTATTCCAAATGCATTTTGGGATAGAAAGAGACACATTATTTCCCTTCCATACAATTCTGATTTTCAAGAATTCAATATCCCTACCAAGTCTAGACCAATTCAAATGAACAAAGATTTACTTAATCATTGTGTCAAGGAAATTAATGATCTCCTTGAAAAATGTCTTATTCGGCCGAGTAAATCTCCTTGGAGTTGTTCGGCTTTCTATGTCAATAATTCTGCTGAAATCGAGCGTGGAGCTCCACGATTCATAATCAATTATAAACCTCTCAACTCTGCTCTTCAATGAATTCGTTATCCTTTACCTCAAAAGAAAGATCTCCTCAATAGATTATTCAAAACATGTATCTTCTCCAAATTTGATATGAAGTCTGATTTTTGGCAAATTCAAATCAAAGAGGAAGATAGATACAATACTGCATTTAATGTTCCCTTCGGACAATACGAATGGAATGTTATGCCTTTTGGTCTCAAAAATGCTCCTTCTGAATTTCAGAAAATCATGAATGATATTTTTAATCCATTTTCAAATTTTATCATTGTCTACATTGATGATATTTTAATATTTTCTGAAAGTATCGATCAACATTTCAAGTATTTGCATACATTCATTCAAATTATTAAGAAAAATGGTTTAGCAGTATATGCTAAAAAGATTGTTTTGTGTCAAACGAATATTAGGTTTTTAGGACATAATATTCATTTAGGAACTATTATTCTTATGCAACGGAGTCTTGAGTTTGTCGACAAATTTTCTAATCAAATCCTAGAAAAATCTAGTCTTCAAAGATTTCTTGGTTGTGTCAATTACGTGTCACACTTTATTAAAGACATTAGGCTGATATGTGCCCATCTTTTCAAAAGTTTACAAAAAAAAGTTTGATCTTTGGAGTCACGAGCATACTTTAGTTGTTCAAAAGGCTAAAGCAGTTGTCAAAAGTATACCTTGTCTTTCAATACTTGACCCACAAGCCTCAATAATTGCGGAAATCGATGCCACTGATATAGGGTACGGTGAAGTACTAAAGCAGATTCCAAAAACGTCAAAACAAGAATAGTTAGTCAGATTTTGCAGTGCAATTTGGATTGGCCTTCAAAAAAATTATTCTACGATCAAAAAAGAAATTTTATTAATTGTTTTATGTATTTCAAAATTTCAAGATGATTTAATCAATAAAGAATTCATTCTAAAAACTGATTGTAAAGTTTTAAAAGACGTTTTACAAAAAGACGTTAAAAACCTTATTTAAAAACAAATTTTTGCAAGATGGCAAGCTATTCTATCTTGCTTTGATTTCAAAATTCTATACATACAAGGAAAATCTAACTATCTTGCAAACTTCCTAACAAATGAGTTATTACAAATGAAGAGTGTTGAATGATACATTTGTGAGAAATGGATTTCACTTATTCCTCTAAGAAGAAGAATAAGCAAAAATCTTCAACTCATTTACTTACAATTGATGATTTATATTACAAATTCTCATTCTTCATCTTCAAATTCTTAAAAAACTACATTAGCTTCTACTCAAAAGGCTTATACTCAAAATGAACCTTCAAACTTCAAAAAAGCTGTCCACACAGGATCTAGTAAGTTACCGAAAATTAATCCATCTCAAATTACCTTTCATTATTTTGCAAAACCTCTTTACCTTCCTATTTGTGAAATGGAAATTTCATGGATCCATAAATATTCATCACTTGATGAATGTATTGAAGATATTTTACCTCAAGACTTCCATTTCTTACCCAAAAATATCAAAAAATCAAGAGAATACTGTGAAACTATTCTCGTCAAAACAGGATCAGCCATCATTACTCATACTCCAAATCGTCAAAAACAAAATTACGTTGATTTTTCAAAAATTTCTATTCAAAGGGTGTGGTCTTATCAAGACTGGTGGACCAACCCATGGAATGAGAAGAAAATGAATCTTCCAAAAAATGCTTCATTTGAATTTCGTTTCAATTATTTTGACTACATTGATGTGTGGTGTAATGTCTTTTTCTTTAGACCAGTTCGCATTCCTGGTTTATTCTTTTTAACCAGGCTCGTTCAAACAATTTTCCAAAATGGTTTCAAACGTGGTTTGAATATTTTGGCATTGACGATACTGTTTTACCTAGTCTTACTCGTCAAGGGTTCGAACATTTAAAAAAAGAGGCAAAAGCATTTTTAAAGTCTCAAGAAAATTTTCTATTTCAATTTTCAATAAATCTCAAAGTCTCATGAATTTTCTGTTGGGACTATCAAATTATTCAAAATCCTGGTTCGGAATTCAATGTCAAAAAGGTTGCAAGAAGATTCAAAATCAAATGGTGATCGAAATTTCATGAAACAAATTGCCGTCCTAAGGCAGCAAATTCATGGATTTAAGAACAAAAGAATATCGGAATTCCCTATAAAAAAGAGCAAGAAAAGACTGCCGATTTTCTTATAGAAAAATCAAAATTATTGGCTATGTTAAGTCAGTGCAAAAATCCAGAAAAATTATCTGTAATTTCTGAGAAAATTGCAAATTCAGCAGAAGCCGCTTCAAA
Source organism: Fraxinus excelsior (assembly GCA_019097785.1). NCBI lineage: Eukaryota > Viridiplantae > Streptophyta > Magnoliopsida > Lamiales > Oleaceae > Fraxinus > Fraxinus excelsior. The sequence continues at coordinate 54,746,831 of CM032623.1, read as the reverse complement.
GAAATCAAAGTCAGAAACCTCAAATGAAGAATCAGATCATGCCTATGATAATGAAGATGATTGTTATGGGTACGATCTTGATGACTTAATTGATCAAGAAAATCAGAAAACTACCAAATGACTACATGGACCAAGTTTTCTCGATGAATTACATCAATACCGTGCTCAAAAATCAAAGGATTTACTTTTCAAAATGTGTTTGCCAGCCAACAAATTATTTCTCTCAATTTTGCCGACAATAAAAAAAAAAAAGACATGACAAAAAATTCAAAAAGTCGGGAAGGAGATAATTATTTTCCAAAGAAGAAAGTCTCAAGATGTTTTCACGTGCTCGAGTAAAGAGAATTTGTCAATTGGTTATCAAAAAGTTCAAGAAACTCTCAAATGGTGGACAAAAATATTTTTCAAGATTCTTTCAAGTGCAAGTGGAAAGTTTTTTTTTTTTTTTTATGTTATTTTTCACGTGGCTCTCGAGAGTTTCATTTTCTGGGTTTTTAAAAGTAGACAATTTCATCTGTATTCTCAAGCGTAAAATAAGAGTTTTATTTTATCGTCTTCAAGATAATTTGAGAATTTCTTTGTAAATTTTAAAGTTTGTAATCTCGTTGTGTAATCTCAAATTTTAATATCAATTTCAGTTTTCAAACTTTAAGTTTTATTTACTATATTTCTAAGAATAATCTCCTTATACTTGGGCCTATATATATATATATATATAAAGTTGCTCGAGTTATGAGTTTCTCGTCAAATTCAGGATCGTTGAATTCGAATAACATATAAATCTTGTTGGCTCGCTTTAAAATAAAAAAAAAATCTTTAATTTTCATACTAATTTTTAATCACACGTTTATACAATAAAAATCTTTGCACATAAACTAAAAAAATTTCTTTACTTTTTAACCATACATTTTTTTAAAAATCATTATTTAAAACCCCATTATTTCAAAATAATGGCCATCTCTCGCCATATTTTTTAAAAGTTCATTTTCACTCACACATTTCATGATATCCATAATTTTTATTTACTTTTCAAACAAATATTTCATCAATTTTTATTGAAATTATTAAAAATTTAGGGTTTGGATTTCTGTTTTTAGTTTCCAGTTCTGCAAAACACTGAAAACATAATTGATTTGGTATTTTTGAAAGTGCATTTTCGAAAACAAGTTAAACTTGTAACATAAAAACTCAAAACGCATATTTGACGTTGTGAGTGAAATTTGTGAAAACATTAAAAATATGAAAAAACAAGTGTTTAAATAAAATTTAAACATTTAGAATTTTTATTTGAAATGCAAGTCAATATATTGTAAGACGTTGTGTTGCTATGATATAACTGGTATATATATATATATATATATATATATATATATATATATATATATATATATCTTTCTATATATAAAAAGTGGCTATGAAACAGAATTTCTTGGTTTAACGGAAAAACTAACGGAATTTCTTGTTTTAACGGAAAACTTATAACTTTAGGGTCCAACTTGAATTTATTTAAAACCTTAGGGGCTAAAACTTAAAATTTAACCCTAATCCTTAAATTGCAGCCAAGGACCTTAACATATCAAATTTACACAAGAAGTCCCCGCCTCCTCAACTCTAAAAAACCGAAAAAAAAACATTTAATCTTCCATGACTGAAAAATTCAATGTTGTCAAACCCAGCCCGGCCCAGCCTGGTTCGACCGGAAAAATCGGGAACCGGGCCAAATCATGTCCGGTTTTTTATTATTTTCAAAATCGGTTAAAACCCGTCAAACCGGTCCCGATTTTCGATTTTTTTTTTTGTTTAAAATTTTTTAACTTCATAAATGGGCTTCAAAATTTATTTAGAATTCTAAGGACCATGGAGAAGTAATGGATGTCATGCTCATTTTATAGATGCACTTCTCTCCAAATGTTTCATAAACTTTCAATGTGGGATTGTGTCTTTTATACATGCTCTTAACTCTAATAGTTTTATAAACTTCCAATGTGAGATAGTGATATATAACCAAAAAATGTTAAAATACCCATCAAAATCATTTTCAAATATATGTTTGGCTAATTTGATTTTTAATAACAACTAATTAAATTGTAATATTCACCTTCATTTTTTCATTTATTTAATTTTTAAATTTAACTTAAATTACACTTGATTATTAATATATTAATGTTAGATATTATTTTCTATAAGTTTAAATTATTTTAATTTAACAAAGTAAATTATTTTAACATATTGATTTTTAATTTTTAGTATTGAGACTAATTGTAGGATAATGAATCTAATTGGTAAAAAATATATTTACTTTGAATTATTAATATGAAAATTTTAAAAAATATATATTATTTTATTATTTTTGTATATATTTATTGCATCCTATTCAACCCCGGTTGAACCTTTTGACCCTTGATCCTTCACCTTTTCCGAGTCGATGATCGGGTCAGCTTTCAAAACACTGGAAAAACCTTAATGGAGAAACTTTTCCCCTCTTTTCATGGCCGACGCCCCCAAGAAACCGTAGTGGCCGGGGGTTGGGGGCGACTGTACTTGCCCATTATCTTAGTTGGATTAATCATGGGCGCAATAATCATCTTTTTCTCTCGCACAAGCAATATATGGAGACATCCAATTTAATCCATTCAAATCCAACAATCAATTCATGAGAAATGCTGGACTTACAGGCTACTGTTTCATAGAAGCTTTACAGAAAAAAAAATTGACCGGTTCGAGAGAAAAGAGATAGAAGCCATTTCAAAATAGGGCAAAGAGGAAGGAAATAGCCTATTTATCCCATTTCTCACTTGCAGTTCCCGCCCACCTCATATTCCTCCATCTCGAGCACAATGTAATCAGTGAGCTTACTGAGAACGAAGATTACACCTCGCGATCCCACATACCCTCTGTAGACTATAGTTCTATAGCAAGCTGTACTGATTTCATATGTGTATTTAGAGGTGAAAAACTCAGAGAGAGGTACTTCCTCAATGTAAGTCAGGTGAAATAAATAATGATTGTGACTCTTTTGACATGTAGACACAAAAATAAGAATACGAAGCTAACTGAAATTTGCCTGATAGATGTTAATGTCATTGGATGTTCAAAATGTATTTTCATTTGGGGGCATCTTTTTCTTGTCATTTGTTTTTAGAATATAGTATAATATTATTGTGTATAATATGAACTTTGAGTTTTATGTTTGTGATTTTGGATTGGAGACGACAGAGAGAAACACTTTATTTAATTATTTATCAATTACATAAACATTACATCATTAATTATTTAATTAACAAAAAAAATTACATCTGTATTTATAACAAATTAATTCTTAAACAAAACTATTAAATATAAACTAAGCAAACGTGCATTGCACGTTGCTTGCACCTAGTATATATATATATTTGACTTGAGAATTATTTTATTTTGATTTTGGTTTTGGTTTTTCTATTCAGGGTTAAATTGCACGAATAATTTCAAACATTTAAAAAAAAAATCTGTACTGTCCCAAACCTATAACTCAATCTATTTCTTATGATGTTCCTTGAATGGTTTTTGTCTAAAAACCCACCAGTTGTCCCAAAAGTCACTAAGCGATCAGTATCTGACCAACATAAAGCATATTTTTGGAGTTATTAATAATCAATTTTAATTATAAATGCATAAAAATAAGTAGTGGATAAGCGAGTGTAAATCCCAATAGTTGTTTGAATAAAAAGTGAGTCAACCAATTATCAATTTTTATTATGTATTCGACCAATATAAAGTATATTTTTCAGAGTTATTTATAACCGATTTAAATTATAAAATAGATAAAAATAAGTAGTGGATAAATGAGCGTGAATCCTTATTATAAACGGTTTATAATTATTAGCCCAACCATAGCCATGTCAACGAGCCGAAGAAAAAATCTCGAGTTTTTTTTGGGCCCGAGCAAAACCCGGCCAAAAAATGAGGCTCAGCCCGAGCCGGCTCGATTTTTTTTTTTTTTAAAATGTCAAATCTATATTTTTTACTTAAAGAATTTAAAATTTGTACAGTTTATACATACTATAAAATGGGCCAAGCTTTTTTGGACCCGAGCCAAGCAAAGCTCGGCCAAAAAAATGAGGCTCCCGAGTCCGAGCCGACGAGCTTTTTTACCATTCCTAGCCCAACGAGCATTTAAAAAATGGCAAGATGGTCTTTGCATAGTATCTCATTTAAAATATCTTTTTTAAATGAGTGGTGCTCGGTAGGACAGGTGGAAAATAAGAGTTAGTCCATGTTTGACAGACATTCTTTCAAAACTCATTTTCAACAATATATTTTTCATCACGTCAATAATATTTTCCTACTTTTTAACTACATATTTCTCATCATATTAATATTTAAAATATATTTTTTCATCAATAATATCTATCAAACAGACCCTTATTTTTTTCGTCAAATTATTTTATTTATCAAGTTTTATTGTATATTCGATCAATATAAAATAGGGTTAATTTCAAAAATGGTCACTGAAGTTACCTGAAAATTTCGAAATGGTCACTTAAGTTTCAAAGTTTCAGAAACGGTCACTGAAGTTTGAAATTTCTTTCAAAACGGTCACTGAATTTTCAGATTTTTTGGCCAAGTTTGAGGCAATTTTTCGGCAACTTCCGACCACCAAAACCGTCGATTTCGGATACCGTTGGAAAGCCCACGATGTCCTCTTCAATTACCACCAAAAATCTCCCCAAGACTCCAAGTGATTCGGCCGGAATAAACCCACGAAGTCGGCAACCGAAAATTATGAAAATCTGCCTAAATTTTCAGATTTTTGGGGCAAGTTTGAGGCAATGTTTCGGCAACTTTCGACCACTAAAACTGTCGATTTCAGATACCGTTGGAAAGCCCACGATGTCCTCTTCAATTACCACCAAAAATCTCCTCAAAACTCCAAGTGATTCGGTCGGAATAAACCCACGAAGTCAGCTATCCAAACTGGACAGATTTTCGGACTTTTTTGCCTAATTTGGGTAGCTGACTTCGTGGGTTTATTCCGGCCAAATCACTTGGAGTTTTGGGGAGATTGTTGGTGGTAATTGAAGAGGACATCGTGAGCTTTCTAACGGTATCCGAAATTGACAGTTTTAGTGGTCGGAAGTTGCCGAAAAATTGTCTCAAACTTGCCCAAAAAATCTGAAAATCTGGGCAAATTTTCACAATTTTTGGTTGCCTACTTCGTGGGTTTATTCCGGCCGATTCACTAGGAGTTTTGGGGAGATTTTTTATGGTAATTGAAGAGGACATCATGGACTTTCCAACGGTATCCGAAATCGACGATTTTGGTGGTCGGAAGTTGCCGAAAAATTACCTCAAACTTGGCCAAAAAATCTGAAAATTCAGTGACCATTTTGAAAGAAATTTTTAACTTCAGTGACCGTTTTGAAATTTTCAGGTAACTTCAGTGACCATTTGTGAAATTAACTCATATAAAATATATTTCGGAGTTATTTATAATTTATTCAAATTATAAATAAGTAAAAATGAATGGTGGACAAAACAAGTATGAATCTCAAGAATAAATGATTTATAATAACCATTAGCCAAACGAGCATTTAAAGTAGGGCAAGAGGGTTTTTGCATATTATATCATTTAATTTTTTATTTTTTTTAAATAAGTGGTGGTCGGCGATGTAGGCGGAGAATAAGAATTAAAGTGCGTTTTATTGTCAATATTTTTCATGCAAAGTGTGTTATCCAAATTCTTACTTTTGTGTTGTTTGATTGACATTTTTTTCCTTTTAAAACATTTTATCTCATAGGCATATTTTCTTCAATATCAAGAAAAACATTTTCTTCAGAGGGAGTATGATTTTATTTTCTAGGAAATTCACTTTTCTCTTCTCTCTCTTATCAATTCACTCTCTATAATCTACTCAATAATAAAAAATGGATAAATATAATATTTTTTAAATTGAAAATTAAAACAATCAAACACATTTAATTAATAATTAATAAGTGACTTCTAAAATGTATAATTATTTCAATTTCCCTTTTGTATATAAAATTGGTGTATTTTCTACCAATATTTCATCTATTACTTCTAAATCATTAACAAATTTATTACTTTTAAGAATTTTACATAAATTTTAGTAAAATCACAAAAGAAGAACGTGGATTGCAATTGCCCAAAAGGAGAATAAGCAAATGGATAATTTTGTCAATCAATTTTTTGTCCTTTAGAGAGTGTCAAATGTCAATTGTCTGTTGGTGAATTGAAGGATCACATGGTAAAGTTGTTCTTCAAATGAGATGAAAGCTTTCATACATATCATTGTCAAATTATGTTTCCCGTGAATGATTTTCGACAACATGACTACTACTTTTGGTGAATTGGCAAAACAGAGGAAATTTCATAATGACCATAGTTTAAGTATTTATTTTTGAAATTAACAAATTTGTCAAAAAAAAAAAAAAAAATTTAAAAATTTAGGAATTAGGTGATACGTGACTGCGACTTATTGTAATAAATGACCGTGTCCTATAAATTGTGTAATTATGATTTAATATGATGTGCGGTTATGATATAATTTATATGTAAATTGTTAGTTACATTCATGTGAACACGCGATTTTTGACAATAATATGTTTGACGAGTGCTTATTATTAATATTCAAATAAATGAGTATTCACATGTTTTTTAGATTCATAAGTATTTACTTATTCATCATTTGTCAATCATGTTAATTTGACAAATGTTTTAATTCATTTTTGAACTTTTTATTTTTGTTTTCAATTTGGCTACGAATATCGATTCCGTTACAAGATTTAACATATTTTTCAACGTGGTAAGCAATTTTTTTTACGCGAACTTGCTATGACTTTGGTCTGCTACATTATCTAGACAACGATTTATAAATTTGTACTTTTAGTAAGAAAATTTTGACACTGCAATGCGAATTTCAACATAGTGAATTGTTATACACGCACAACTTTCTACATGTTGAAAACTAATTTGGAGCGCAACTAGACAAATAATAAGGTCTATTCGATGTCCATGTTGTACACATAATAACTTTTGTCTCTCATGTAACAAATTGTGCTTATTTATGCGACAATAATTATTGGCGACCAATATGAATTTCGAATTTTCAAACCTTGGTTCCAGTTTGGTGGGAATTAAAATCAGATTTTGATAAAATATATGGTTGAAAAATTATGAATCTCATGAAATTTGTGATTAAAATTAACTGTTGACTCTAACTTAAATTAAAATCTAGATTTTTATCCCTATGGACTTGTACGGATGACAGAAGGGTCTAGTAGCTCGTCGGCTCGACTCGTCAAAGCTTGGCCCATGGAAGACTTGGGGGTTCGCCTCGACGAAGCGAGCAAGGTTCGACTCATTGAGCTCGTGGGTCGTGCCTAAAGTTCACGAGTTTGTAAAAAATGTGAAGAAAAAAGAAAAAAAATGATAAAAAAACACGAGCTCATGGGTCGAGCTCAAGCATGAGCTGAGCTCAAGTTTGACTCGTGCTCGAACGAGCTTGAGCTCGACTCATCTAAGAGCTCATGGGTAGATTGGCCAAGCCGACTTTGGAAGCATAAATAGTTTAAGGATCATGCTACAAGTACATAATCACTTACATAATATATTACATAATGGACATGTGGCGCACATCCATCAGCAATTTACAATTTTTGACTTTTTCACACTTCACATTCACGGTCAGATTTCTTCCACATGTGCTTGTGTAATCCATTATGTACAATAATTATGTACATATAGATTTATCCATAGTTTAATATCTAAAATGAAACTTTACTTAAAAGTTACGTGACTTTGACAAATTTGCCTCCAATCCGTAATGCCCAAACTACCCCTACCACATCCCATTCACAAAACAGGAAAGCAAGCTGCATAGAGTTAACATTTTCTTTCTTTAATGGACGAAGAAGCTCAGTCACTAGCTCGCTCTCACTCTCCCTCCAATAAGGAAAATGGTAGCAGTCACGTGACCTCCACTCCTGAGCACGTGTCAGATAGCGGCGTCTCCGTTCCGGTGGAGGCGATTTTCTCCGGCGGATCGAGCAACGGAGCGAAGTACAGGCTTATGTCTCCGGCGAAGCTCCCGATCTCCAGGTCAACTTGTATTACTATTCCTCCTGGCCTCAGTCCGACGTCGTTTCTCGAATCGCCGGTTCTTCTCTCGAACATCAAGGTCGCTGTTGTCTTTTTACTAATCGAGATTAATTTTTACACTTTTTACTTTTTGTTTGCTGATTTATGGAGAAATTGTGCGAGTAGTAGCTTGGAAGATTTAGATTCGGTTTCTATACCCAATTTGTGTATCAAGGCACTGCGTTAAACGTTGTGAACAAAGCTGCTAAAGTAGCAAAAATATTAGGAAATTCCGACCTTTTCTGTTACGGCCGTGCTTGGTAGACTCATCCTTGTAACACATTTCTAAGAAGAGAATAGCCATTTACTTATAAAGTCACAATCTAAAGTCTTATCTTAGCTTCTCTAAAATGCAAATAGAGCTGTACAATTAACCCCTTCTTTTAGGATTGACGTCCGCTGTCGCCGGGTGACTTCACAAAAAAAAAAAAAAAGAAGAAGCCTCATCCACAGCGAGTTACAGGAGTGTCTACTTATGACACTGGTTAGACTAATTGACTACATTGGGTATAGTTCACTCTTAATACTGGCTTGTATTGAGAGGGTGTCCCGCCAGTAATAACCTCACAAGCTATACTATTAACTTCACGTCCATCTGGGATGCAATTAGAGTAGTTACATTTTTTCAATGGAATCGTTAATTACTGATAGGTGAACTATTCTGGAATAAAATATCTGGTGTGTTGTTCACTTGTTCTTTATTTAGTGAAATTCAGATTTATGGTATTTGAAATTTGAGTTGCAAATTCAGAGCCAATACTTGAAACCAGTGGGGGCAGAATTTAACATGAGGAAAGAATTTTCAAACACAAAATATAACAATATTTAAAAAAAAATAAAATCATTGAGACAAATTTATTTTGGATTTCAGTCCTCTGGCATTAGTATCAACTGGTCATTTTGATGACATTAGAGTATTTGTAGGGGAAATTTCGATGATGTATTGACGTAACATTTTTGTACTATCATAGTGTGCATCAACCTTGTTGGCAAGACGTAATTGGGAAAAATCTGTTTTTTTAAAACTGTCAAATGGTAGCTTGACACGTGGCGGAGTGTACACTATGATGTACACCAAGCATGATTGGTGACTTAATAAGCGGATTTCATATTGATTTGATGTTAGGTTCTTTTTCAGCAAATACAGTTAGTTGTCTGTTTCTTTTTCATTTAAGTGCTCATTTGGAGAATGAGCAATATCATGCATGAGGATGTATAATATTGTTTTCTTTATGGAATCAACTTCAGCGCTTTTAAACCTTTTTCTGTAAGTTACACTTCAGAAAAAGATTAATAAGTTCCACTGGTGTTTCTTCACATAATAAATCTTCCTTTCATTTTTTGGCGCTTGTCATTTTTCCTTTGTGTTCTTCCTTGGTGAAAAAGACATTGCACTCAAATAATTGAGTTCTATGAATACGGCACCAGAAGAATTTATGCCGTCCTGATTGTCAGGATCACGCCTGACATTCGTCGCGCCTGACATTCGTCGCAATTGAGCATATCATTCAAAGCTTTCCCATTGTCATTGGAACTTGAAAAATTAATGACCTTTGAGGTTTTATGGTATCAATTTGATGGAAAATGCTTTTTGTACATAATGTTTTATATAATGATGAGGTGTCAAAATGTAAGTGGGGATGTTATTTGATTGACGTGATTTTGATCCAATTAAATCTTGTCACATCATTTGTTGGTAAACCGTTATATAAATTGTTATGTGCATATAGCATAACTCAAATTTGATTGCCCAGTTTCTAAACACATCTCCTTTATACACAGAGAGGGTAAAAAATCTCTTACAGGCATTATTAAAGGAAAAAAGAGTGAGCCTATTTGATGTAGAATAGAAAGTTAATTCCAAAATTTTCTGTTCTTTTTACCTTTGGCTGGTAGAAATATTTCCCCAAGTCATTAACTTTCTTTTGCAATTTTGCAGGCAGAACCTTCTCCCACCACAGGTTCCTTTTTCAAGCCCCATTTGATGCAAGGAAATGGTGAAACTTCGGTCCTGCCATTGGGAAAAAATTGTTCTGGTGGCAATAATATTGATGAAAGAATGCCCAGCAATTTCGAGTTTAATTTTCACGCCGGATCTAGTTGTGCATCAGGATTATCATCCAAAGGACTAATGGTAATACCCTAGAACTTGCTATTTGATTGATAGAATGCCCTTGTCATTGAAATAGTTTTCTGTTTTCCTTTTTCCAAAAAAAATCTTCTTGAGGGTAAAAAAGGTTTAAAAGCAAAATAGGTTTGAATGAAATAGTGAAATGATAACAAGGATTTATAGTGCTGAATGTTGGGCCAATAAAGGGCAAAATATTTATAAGATAAATTTAGCGCAAATGAGGATGTTAAGATGACTATATTGTCACGCTAGAATGGATAAGATAAGAAGTAATAATACACCCCAACAATCTGGAAGTAGCACCATTTGAGAATTAATTATGGGAATGATGTATTAGGTGGTTCAGTTTTGTTAGAGTGAACCTAAAGAAGATCCCATGCACAAGTCGAGCAATGTGATCTCACTATAACAAGTTATTAGAGGCTGGATAAAGCTTCATTTTATCTGTTCGTTTTTTCGAGATAAATTCAAATCCAACTTTTACCTTTTTGGATAGGTTTTCAGGACGTTGAAGTCAGAGCCCTTTTAACCATGCACTATTTGCTTCATCTCCCAATTCTTAATTCTTGATGATCATAGCAAAAATGCAAATTTTGAACCTTGTTTTACGAATATTTGTGCTGACTTCGGGTATTGATATTCTTCATTCTATTGTGTCAAAGACTCCTACAAGTTTGAACCAGCCGCAGACTGGACCTTGCAGTCGAGTTCAAGATCATTGCTCTCTGCAGCCTCCAGCACCTTCACATATGGCTACATGTGAGCTGCCAAGTTCAAAAGTATTTGGACTATCTGCACTTAAGAGCACACATTCATCGTCTTGTGGTACTGTTGATGAATTGAACCAGGGAGGTTACTCTGTTACAGACATCAAAGTGTTGCCTTCTGATCATAAAGATGGTGTCTCAATAACAGCTGAGAGAACATCAGATGATGGGTACAACTGGAGAAAATATGGGCAGAAACTTGTTAAAGGAAGTGAATTTCCTCGAAGCTATTATAAATGTACATATCCAAGCTGTGAGGTGAAAAAGATTTTTGAACGTTCTCCAATTGGACAGATAACAGAAATTGTCTATAAGGGTTCACATGATCATCCGAAACCTCAACCTGCCCGTAGACACAATCCTGGTGCCCTTATGTCCATTCAAGAGGATAAAATGGACAAGGATGTATCAGGGATTGGTCAAGAGGGTAACTAAACTAGCTCTTATGATGATTTTTTCCTTTGTTATGGTGCAAATTTTTGGTAGTCTTATCGTGCTTTATTCATGTCCACGTGCAAAAATGTTCTCTCATAATGTTATTATTATTATTTTTGAACTTTGTCGAAGACAAGTTGAGCACCAATAGTCTGACTGGTAACATGGACCCAAATATCTCCCCAGCGCTGTCTCCTCGGCAAGTAAATGAGGATGGTCTGAAAGGTGCAGGTTCACAATTTCAAGGCACTAATGATGACATCGATGAAGATGATCCCTTTTCAAAGCGAAGGTAATACAGTTTTACAAATGCCTTAAATCTATTAACCTTATTTTAAAAATAATATCTATTGCTTAAAAATCTGAGCAGGAAGATAGAGGATGATCTTGATATTACAACAGTTGTTAAGCCCATTCGTGAACCACGAGTTGTTGTTCAAACTGTGAGCGAGGTTGATATACTGGATGATGGGTATCGATGGCGGAAGTATGGGCAGAAAGTAGTCCGAGGCAATCCAAATCCCAGGTGTGCGATAATTTATGTTAAATCACATTGTAGAAGATTGAATATTGAGTAAAATCTCATTTTGGACACGTTAATTCAATATTCCCCCCTCCAGTTTTGAGATAAAATGCCGATGCTTGATTAGGCAATGGATAATTCACCGTTTCTGTTTTGGTATGTTCACAGTTTTAATTGCTGACCGAGTTGACTCGTCCAAATTTCAAGACAATTCACTTATCTACCATTGGTATCAACTGTACCATGTATTTGCAGGAATTTTCGAAGACACCACCATTTTCCTAAAATTACAAATCAATATCATGGGGATAGTCGTAGAAAACGGAGAGGAAATGTTTTCATGTCATGAGCTATAGAAATAAAGTAAAATCAGCCTTCATTTCATCATTTGTTATGGGTCTCTCTCCATTAGTTATCTCAGCTCTCCTGGAATTGACTCTACTTGCCAACTGCATGTGAGATATTTGATCTAGACATTATTAGGTACTTTAGGTTTCCTTGTTATACTTTGATAGAGCTTCGGATCGTCCATTGCCTCTCCTTCAAAACGCGAGAGAGTTTTCCTTGTTGAATTTGGCCCTTCTATCTTAGTTCTATTTTTAAGCAAATCTGCAATGTATTTGGATTGAGACAAGCATAATCAAGAGCATCCTTGTGAGCTTTTCAATCCAAGGAAGCAGTGTAATGATCCAAGCTCTTTCAATTTACTCTGAACTGTGTAATGGGGTTATTAGGATGTCTGACCTTGAGCCTTTAGTTTTCCCATATCATCGCCGAGACACCATCAATATGGCAATATCCCACACTCCAGTCATCGCTGTATCTTTTTTCAAGAACAATTCCATCCAGCAATATCAAACTAGGAATAAAAGAAGTAAAAAATGCCTGTGTAATTTTCCATATTGAGAAAGCTTCACCTCTCCCAAAACTGGGAACGCCTTAAGATGGTCTGTTGCTGTTAGCTGAATTATGGCTTTAATTCTCTTTATGATTCACATATACTACCTACCTTCTTTTTACCATCAACTACATTTCTGTTTTTTACTTCGTTTTCTTATCTCCCCTTGAGTGAAACAAGGCAAAAGAAAAGGAAGGAATCTACTAGTTATCCTGATACATTTTATATAACAAAAAAATTAACATAAATGATTATTTTCAGTAATATATGTACTTGATTGTGCTTTAAACACAAAATTTGTAAACATTGAGAATTGTTCTTTTGCCTTTTTTTCTAATGAAATTTTAAGAATAAAGTTGAGCTTGTAGGAATTAATACTAGCATATAGATTGGCCTTTTTCATTGTATTGATCTGTTGCTGATAACCATGCTAAGCGTGCTTAACTAATTCACATATTGTCCTGAAGTTTCGATAGGATCAGCTTTGCTTAAATTTACTCTGTACATGCAATCAAACCTACAATAATTTGTAGCACAAGAAATCAAGTATTTCTTATGCAGTTATACTTCAATCTACCATGCAGGAGTTATTACAAGTGCACAACTGCGGGTTGCCCAGTCAGGAAACACGTTGAAAGGGCTTCCCATGACCCGAAAGCAGTTATAACTACATATGAGGGTAAACACAATCACAATGTTCCAACTGTCAAGACCAGCAACCATGAATTTTCTGCACACTCACAGGTGAGTGTAACCTCAAGAACCAGGCCGGAGGATAACAATTCAATCAGCCTGAATCTTGGGGTTGGATATAACCGCATAGTCGAGAATAGAACTAATGAACAAAACCCAGCATGCTATGGTATTGTAAATGGTGGCTTGAATCTTTATGGAAATAGAGATGATAGTGTTGAAGCTCATATCTTTCAGACTCAGCCTACAAACCCTTCTAATCAATGTCCTCAAAACCAGAGTAGTTATGGGCCCACAAAATTGTAAACCGACTTTTTAGAAAATATTATATAGAAATGAAAATTTTATTTTTCAGTCGTTTCGTTAGTGAAAGTCAATATTTAGCACAATACTCTAGTGCTCTCTAATGCAAGCTAAGAAAACACTTATTCCTCTAATAAAATTTTACCTCATTGATCACCTATCTCAAAACATCCAACAAATACATCCACTGTCCAGTTAAGAGCTCTACATTCTACCATAAGCCTTGAGAGACCAAAGTACTTCTCATATACAAGATGTTTTCAGCAGTTGCAGAACATAGAGCAATTCTCTAGAACAATCTTTAAGCTTTTCGAGTTGCTTTTTAACTGAAGAGGTATTGTCTCACTGATAATGGCCTGCACACAAGATTATATGGACCTAGCTCATGATATTCTTCGGCAATTACTGATAATCAATTTTGTCATTCATTTCATCCACAAATATGAACATCACAACCTTGACCACTATTACAATAAAACCACTATAAAAGACATCGGGCATCAGAGAGCAGTAATTATGTCACAGATCCAGGAAAGGCGTAGCAGTCATTGATACAGAATTCTATTATCATTCCCAACATTGCAAGGATCAAGAGTCAAACCATAGGCAATAGATTCAAGAAAGTAACCATTGGTGTTCTAACACACAGCAATTTAAGAGTAAACAAGATTTCAAGAGGCCAACTAGTTCGGCAATTACACATTGAAATAACTGGCGTTTTCAAAATAAGCAATTCAGAACACAATTTGATTATTGAGAGTAGCATGAAAACTTGCAAATGCTCGTACAAAATAGCATAAAATTAAAGTAACTTGCCAAAGTTTTCTAAGCTTCTCATTGAAATTATGTAAAGTTGAAGCATCAGATAAACCCTAGAAAGCATGTTTCTTGTACTTGGCAACCTCGCCTTCGTTGGGGAAAAATCCCATGAGCCTCCCAGCCGAATTCTGGTACGCGTACATGAAACCTCCCATCACCCCTATCAAACCACCTGTCACCATTGATGGCCCCTTTATCCCTGGCTTAATTCCTAGTATCAATTTCAAAAGAAAAAAAGACAGTCAACAACACATCTTTTTGAATAATCAATCAATAGGGTAGAAAGAACCAGAAGTAAGTGCAAAAAGTTACGTTTTAAGTTACTCAATTTTTTTCTTCTAATTTCAAACTTATCGTCAAAGTCTCAATCTTGCTTCAGTTTGATCATCGATAACATTCTGTCACAAATATTTTCCTTTTCTTCTTGGCAAACATATTTTCTTACCTAGAAAAAATACGGAATTTAATGGAGCTTGTTATTCTCTTATCCACTTGTTCAACCTTTTTTAACTTGTGAAATTCCCCTGCTTATACAGCAGGATCCTGTTTAAAATTTGCAATTCTATAGCACGAATTTCGAGTTAAAAGCAAGAGTGCATAGGCATAGCCAATGCAGCAAACTATCGTCAAGAATAATTGACATACCAAAACATATCATGTAGGAAAGTTATCAAACAAAATTGAAACTTTAGTGATGAATTTAGAAAAAGTGACTAGAATCGAATTTCCAACAGATCTAAACGGAAAAGAATCGACAAAACGTTCCTAGAAACAGAATCCCGCCACTTAGACTAATTAAGGTACAAGGTTTTGTAAATTTCGCTCAAAGATGAGTGACCTCCAGTATTTTTTTTCTTCCCAATTAATTACGACTTGGAAATGAGGAATGAGTAGTTAGAAGTACCGGAGAGGTATCCGACGACGACGGAGACGCCGGTGATAGTGGTGAGACGGAGGTAATCGAGGGTGTTGAAATTAGCCACCGTCTTCGTAAAGGGAGGATTCCGATCTACAACTGGATACTCCGGCTTCGCCGATGCTGTAATGTCTGTATTCATGTTCTTACTCTCGATTGAATGGGATTTAGGTATTAGAAAATGGGGGTTGAATCCGCCATTTTTGTTCAGTGGTAAACGTAGTGAGCTGGGAATATGGGCTGGGCTTGGCTGGGCTAGTTTTAGCTAAAGTGTTCAGATATTGCCTTTGGGCCGCACGCCACGTTTGACTAAGGTTGAAAATGGGTAACAAGTTGTTGAGGAAATTAGGCCAGTGGTAATTACATGAAACCAGACCTTAAGTTTGACATTTTTAAAAATCAGGTTTTGAATTTATTTAATCAAAAATCAGGTTTTAATTTCACAATTAATAATAATAATAAATTTTTAAATTAAATTAATCTATATACCCACCCCCATCAAATTTATTTTAAATAGAAATCTATTCAAACCCTAATCCATTTCATTTATCCTCTCTCTATCGCCGCCTCCACCTCCCCCTGCTGCGAATCGGGCAGCAGCGTTACAGCAATGCTAGTTACGCTACTGCTGGTGAGATGCTGGGGCTCACGTAGGCACATGGCTGTGTCGCGAGATGGAGAACAGTTGGTTCTGTGTATCCAGCGCCCCATTCGCCCAATGAGTAAATCGTCAGTTGCCCTCATTTTACTTTTTGTAGCTCTAGTTGCTTTACCGGTATCGCTTGCTGAATCCAAAGATTCGAAACTGCTCAATGACTGCGCCGCCAGAAATGTCACTGCCGGTAATATGACTGCGGCGAAGGAGGACACCTTTGCTGACATGATAGACCGAGCACTGGAGAAAGAGTTCACTGAGAATGAGGATCAGAATGAAGGTTTTTTTAGATCTCAACTCTCATCTCGTTGTCTTATGTGTATAATTAATTAATCCCTTTCATTATTCGTCTTTGTGCTTGTTTTATGTGTATAACCGAAACCGAAACCCCATTTGCATAATACTCCAACCTAGAGCTAGTTGTGTGCGAGACAGAGAGATTAAAGCCTAAAGGGCTTTTGCAATGTTTCTCTAATATTATATGTAAATTAATTGTTGGTTATAAACTGTGCAGGCTGTTTAAGGAATGTCCACACTCGGATGATAAACAGTGCATGAAACTAAGCCAAGATCTTGGCCTCAAGCCTCGTCGGGTCAAGTTCTGGTTCACTATAATGGAACTGTGACCTAGAAATTGTGACTGTGACTCACTGTAATGGAGCTGTGACCCGTAAAAGTTTTGATTTTTTTTTCAATCTGTGACCTTTAAAAAAATTTAATTCATTGTTGAAAAATAACATGTAACCATAAAATTCTTAATTTGTGACGGGTGGGTGTCTGAGACCTAGAAATTGTAATTGTGACTCACTGTAATAGAGTTGTGATCAGTAAAAGTTTTGATTTTTTTTCAATCTGTGACCTATAAAAAAATTTAATTCGTAGTAGAGAAATAACCTGAAATTTATTTTTAACTAATTAAGAAGATATATGTGACCATAAGTTTTGACTGAAAATTAAATTTTTAACTAATTAATAAGATATATGTGACCAAATTGCATATAACTATGACCTTAACAATTGCTGAAATCGGAGCAGTCGTCGGAATTAAGCGACGGCAGAACGGTCATCGGAGTAGTCGCCGAATTAAGTGCGATCGGAGGACAGTCGCCGAAGTAGTCACCGGAGTAGTCGTCGGAGCAGCGGTGGTAGTGGAGATGGGGTGTGGGTGGGTTAATTATCTTAAATTACACTTAAATATTTAATTTAATATAATAATTGTGAAATATAATTAATTAATTCATGAAAAACCTCATTTTTGCAATTCTAAGCTTTGGAGCCTGATTTTTTATTTTGAAATAAATAAAGCTTGAGTTGTGATTTTTTCCCATTAGGCTAAATACGGCCCAAAATCAAGAGAATTGATTAATACCCTTAATTACTAATTTATCATTAATATTTTTAATTAATCGTAATTTCTACGTGAAAATAGATGAAAAGAAATCATATACAGCCAGCCCCAACAAAGTCATGACTCAATATGTGCTCCAACCCAACCTACAGATAATACTTTTGGTACACCTGCAGTTGAGCAGAAAACCTTAGATGTTGACACAATTAAGCCTCATAGTGGAAGCAAAAATCACTAGTCAATCATCTCGGGAAGATGATTCCTTTAGCGACGCGTACATTCGTGAAGGTAAACTATCTATTTCCTCCACTCGAGCAATAAACGATGGTATTTCTCACACATCTCCTCAAGTTCTTCAAATTCTGATAGTACACAGGATTCCATTCAACGCTCTAAACAACACATGAACATGGATATAAATAGATTTAAAATAGTCACGACGGGCCTATTAAATCCATTAAAGCAACTGTTTCAAAGTTTGGAGGAATTGTAGACCGAAAAGCCGTCGAATGCACACTATGGAGGTATAATCCTCTCCAACTCTATAATACTTTATTAGGTGTAGTCTCACTTTTGACAATGAAATGTGTTTTGTAAATCACTTGCTTCTCATATGTTTCATCTTCGTCTCGCTACGTATGTCAATTGTATTCAAAATATCAAGAAATAGGGATTGGTGCATGTTTGAATTCAGTGTTTTGTTATTTATATTGAACTTTTATCACTTTTTAAAAGTATTTTCACTTTTTTTAAAAAAAAATTCTGTCACTTTTTTTTTTTTTTTTATTGTTTGTCACTTTCTTGAAATTTCTATAATTTTTTTGAATGATAAATATCACATTTTTTTTAATAAAAGGGCATGGTATGTCATTGAACTTTAAAAAGTACATTGTAACTTTTTATTATTATTATGTCACTTTTTTGTGACACTTAATTTTATACAATTTTCAAAAGCCCTATAATTTTAAAGGTATTTTTGTAAATTGCCCAAAGATGTTTCCAAGTTTCTGCACAATTTTTTCAAACGTGGCATATGGTTACATTTACAAAGCATGTACAAATTGGATTCCACCTTTTATTGTTGCGGCTTAGCCCATTTGATTTTATTAAAAATTAAATTTTTAGCATATTTTGATAAAAATCGATAAATGATATGATTGAAAATTTGATAAAAATTGTTTATCCATGATATGTATGATTACAATTAATTGACTTTTAACTTAGATTTTAGTACGTGTGCACAACCTCGTATACAAGTTTTTAGTTAACTATCTTCAATTATATATATTTTTTTTTACATAACAAAATTGACACATGCACTAATTTTATAAATTGTTGAAGGCAATATTTAAATTCAAGATCTTCGTGTGATGCTCTAATACCATTTTAACCCTTACAGCGACTCGTAGTCTACGAGGCCTTTCCTCATAACCCCTCAGTACAATTGTACACAAGTTCAAGTAAAAGCCACAAAAAATGTGCTACTACATCAGGAAAAAAACCTCACTATAGTTATATTTCATCAAATGAAAGCAAAAAACCAACCACCATAGAATTATAGATGTTCTTCATATTTAATTACCATCGCAGAACAATGTAAGAGTTTCCTAATACATAATCCAGTGTACCTCAATCTTGCAATGCCACGCTATAAGAAAACGTAAAATTGCAGCCGTCTAGATTGTGATTAAAAACGAATAAGAGATTATCCAGTAGCATCGAATATTTACATTGGCATATAAAGAAATGTTTCAACATGAATTCAATTTGTTATGTGATGTTACTTAGGCTATTATCGACAAACTCCTATATTACATTCTTTTCTCTAGACATTAAGACATCTATCCTCCTTCTGTGAGTGAAATTTCGAAAAGAAAAGGCAAATTTAGGAGATTCCTTACTTCTGTGTCATATTCTTCTGATGTTTCTCTCTATACCAAATATGTACTTGCAGCATAAATTTTGATTCCTCGGAAAAGCAGAAAAAAGAGCTGTAATCTGTCAAACTAAAGACGTTGCCTTCTAAAACCCGGACTCTATAAACTCTATAGTTCTTGTGTGATTTATTCTGAATCTATATGACTGCAGAAATGCTGCTAGCAACTGCAGATGCAAAAGGGCTGTCAGGGAGATGCAGTCCGTGATTGCTGTAATAGTTAAAAAACCAAGAATAAGGAGATGGCAAATGTGAGAAAATAAAAAACTCTGCGATTTCTACATCTTGCACAAATTTTTTGAACTGTCAAGTCTCGGAAGGAAGCATAAAATCCTATTTATATAAAAACTTAGTTATCTACTAAATAAGTAATTTTTACTTTTAACTTTTTAGTCTAAGCCCAATCATATTTAGAAAAAGAGGCTTGCATACCTCTCTTGATCACTGTAATTTGCAATCAAGGGCTTGGAGTTATTATCACTCGCAGAGCCACTGTTTAAAACATCAAACAGATAGTTGAAACGCTCAGACAAGAACTTGGAATTATCTGCACAATTTTGATTTACGATCATTAAGGAACAACGTAGAATGAATAATGCTGACAGAAAGCTAATCGACTTTTGACAGGTGCTTATGCTCGTAAACTAATAAATGACCTTCAGGCATTTTTGGCGCATCCACTGAATAGCCCAACAAGGATTGATTGATCAGAGGTTTTTGTGCTATCTGGAGCTGTGAGAGACGTAATGCCTCGCGTTCAAGGATCCATTCACGCTCTTCCATTAGTTGCCTCCTGAGCAGCCTAGAGGATTCCCATTCTGTATTAAATAGAACAAAGACATGAGATGAGAAATAGGTTCAGCCTGTGGCAGAAAATTATACAAAGAACAAAAAGCGCAACGAGAAGAAAGAGTACAATTAATAGAAAAAAACATATCATATGCAATAGTTTAAAAACCAGACCGAGAATCGACCAGGAAAAGGTAAAGGTCGAACCTAGGTTGAACCGGTGGTAAAGAAATATCAAAAAAATAGAAATAAAAAAAGTTGAGTTGAACTCGGTAGTTCTTGGCTTGGTTTCAAAATTTCGAACTTTCCAATTTTTTACTTAAAACTGGACTGGTATTGGACCCTGTTCCCAGTTATTCCGGTTGGACCAGCCGGTCAGGTCCAGTTTTGAAAGTATTGATTATATGGGAAAAATGGGAGGATCATTGTGTAAGTACATTTAATGCATATTTTGGTAAGGTAGATTACATATGATAGGACAATATTCAAAAAGAAAAGAAGCTATAATTTGGTTGATTATAGTGTCCAATAAGATCTCACACTACGTACCAAACATTTAGTTAGAAAATTAAGACAATGAGGTTAGGAATTGCTTTACAAGCATGTGCTTCTGAAGTTCGATTCACAAAACTTATCTTTCCCATCAATTGAACATACAAAGAAATAATAAGACTTCATATTTCATAATTATTGCAGTCTCAAAGCTAGTAATGAGGAAGTAAACTAGGCTTGCAGTAGGTAAAAGCAAATGTCTCACTCTCTAGAAGCTCAGAGTCGATTTCTATTGGTTGCGAGTGATAATACATCGGATGCTCAAGTTTTACTTGGTATTTCCTGCATTTTATCAAAAAAGAAAATGTTAAGCATTAAATAGAAGCTACACATTTTCTTGATTCGAGCCGTGTCTATAATACATAGTCCCTACCAACAAATTGAGCAGGTGGCGTATAAATGGAAGATTAAGTGAATAGAGACCGTGTAGTCTATTAGATCAAGAAATTATTTTGAAGTAGAAAATATACCTATCAACAAGCTTGGACTTTTCTCTATAAGGTTTCACAAGAACACGAGCCCCACAAACATAATGTGGATTTCCCTTGGACAAAATTAACTTCACAGTATCTGCATCCACAAAAGTTACGAAACCAAACATCCGTTTCTGCTGGCAGGGAATTCTCACATCTTGAACTGGACCAAAAGTACTACGAGAGAACCCAGAACAAGAGAACATTAATGATGAAAATTGAGGACAATAAAATAAGCAACAATGCAGATTTAGATAAAATTACTTGAAGTAATTGGATACATCTTCCTCAGTAAACGTGCTCTCGGCTGGAAATGTTAGATAAATTTGTCTAGAGCCGCTAATAGTCGGACCAGGATCATTTATTTCGCCCTGGATGTCAAAGTACTTTGGAGCATCTTCAGCCAGTATTATTGCATGCTGTCCATGAGGCCTGCATATCAAAATTGGAAGACTAATGATTATTTATCGACATTGGATATACTAATACACAGACAACGAATGCCAGTAAAGATTTAAATTACACCTGTCAATGAGCCGAATACTATTCTTCAACCTAGCAAGAAGTTTAGTCAAACTATAACCAGCTTTTCCATTTCTTTGACTTTCAGTCAAATATCCTTCGGCTTGTAGATTTTTACCAAATTTCTCATAGTATATCATCGGCAGAGATGCAATGGAAACAGGATGACCTCTCCTGGATTTCAATAGCTCTGTGATTTCCAGTTCTAATTTCTCAAGGGACCCTGGCTGGAACACTTGATCTTTATTGTCAAATTGATAAGAATTAGGACCAAACATATGTTGATAGCTCTCTGGAAAATATTCTCCGTGAAAATACCTACAGTTACTTCCATGCTTACAAAAGCCCTTGTTGAAATAGTGACAAGCCTTAACCGGGTAATCCACTAAAATTGGAGAATTCCTCAAACCTCTGTTACTCAGATTATGGAATGCAGCTTCTGAACAGTAATAACCACTTAGAAAACCTGATGACCCAGAGTTTGCTAGCTCTAGCTGATCATCGAAACCCTGAAATTGGTTTTGAAAACAGTATTCTTCAGGATTTGAATCAGCGTAGGATAATACTTTGAAAGGTGAAGTATGCACTCGCTGCTGCTCAGGAACTACCTGAGGATGCAAATAAGGATCTACCTTCCGAAGTGAAGACAAAGATGGAAAAGGGCGTGGTGAAGCTGGTAGAGGGAGGGTCATGTGAAGGGACGGATCTGATATAGGGTTCGGGTTAATGGAAGGAGAAATGGGAGGTGAAACAACTGGTGCTAGCCTAAGTGCGGTTTTTGCTTTCTGTATCAATGTGTGGATTAAGCTATCCGGCCCTAAAGCTAACCGAATCATTTCCTGGTCAGGAATGTCTTGTAAATAAATATATCCAATAATCTTTCTTGCAACATTTTCTGGTTCCAATAATAAGATTCTGCCATGAACAGTTTTAACAGCCTCGAAAGAATCCATTTCACAACTTGCCACTGCACAGGTAACCATAAAATAACATGATTGAAAATGATATGCAGATATAATGAAAATTAAATAAAACTATAAGAATTAGAGTGGTATATCTACTGAAGAAACAAAAAATAATGCTAAGCTCAAATATGAATTTTCTACAGCAGGAACAGTCGATTCAGGCCCCTGCTTTGTCGTTCTCCAAACGAGGACTTTAAACCAGGTATCTCATGTCAACTGCAAACCAAGAAAAGAAAAACCTTTTAGTATGTTCATTAACAATACTCGACAAATACTAAATACGATAAAATCTTTGTCAATTGTACCAAACCTTTTAGTATGTACCATAATTTTTCTTATCCATCATAAATTGCATCAAACAAGAAAAATAAATGGCATTAACACCTTATTAACAAAACTTATGTACCCAGAAAAGAGTATTCTAAACCAGATAACGCAGAGAGAAACCATGACGACACCGTATTTTATTCTATGGTAGTGAAAACACAGTAATCAGTCTAAACCCACGAATAAAACACTGTTTTCAAAATAATCCATTCATGAAAAACCCAAACAGATTCAGCGTACACTTGTAATCTTAAAAGTACGATGAAGAAAATGAAAATACCAGAATCAAACTGAAACGACAACGCTACTCAAATTCCATGTCTCTCTACATTCACTTCTTCACTTCACTGTTTTTTTTAACTGACTTTCAACTCTCTGCGGAAACTTCTGAGCATTAAAAACAGAAACCGTTTAAGCCCACAAAGCGAAATCACAAGAATCGATGCTTTAAAGAGTCCTCAAATTTTGGCAATTAATTTATTTACTTTGAACACCCTTTTTTTATCACTTTATAATAAATTGTGAAAAAAGAAGTTTTTGAATTTCCAGCTGGCATCTATTAATTTCTTAACGACCAAAATAAAAATCCCTGTATTTACGATATGGACCATATGGTTGATGAAAGGTTGCATGTGTTCTTACAAAAATGCCCTTGTAATTTAGCAAAATCCCATCTAATATTTAAATGCATGTTAAAAAAGAAAAAAACAATATCGAGAATTACAATATAAGGAAATTAGTTAAGCTTTTTATTTATTTATTTATATTTTCATTGGTGATGGGGAAGTAAATATAGTACAAAATTTATTAAGATAAATTGATCATTATTACTTTAGGGTGTCATTTAACTACTTTCAACAAGATCAACAATTTCATCCAATTGTTTACGCATGCATAGAAATATTGTAATATATAAGCGATATATCGAACACTTGTATTGGATGTGTCAAATTATTTTTTTAAAATTTTTTATTCTTTTATTTTGAGGGCTTGTTTGAATTTCATTTTTGTAAAAAAAAAATGTATTTTTGAATAGTGTATTGATGAAAAATATGCGCTTAAAAAATAAGGAAATTTTTCGAATTTGCATGTAGTATTATTTCATTGAAGAATGTGGAGTTGAAATGAGATCAAAACACTATTCAGAAGTACATTTTTTTTTCAAAAGGGCTCAAACAATGGTTGAATATATTATGTTTTAAGGAGATTTTTTTCAATATGTTGTGCGTTTGATTATCAATATTTTTCATGAAAAATGTGTTTTTTCATCTTTGACAATTTTTTCTATGAAAAACATTTTCCTACTTTTAGTCACATAACCATATTTTCGTTGAAAACAAGAAAAATATTTTTTTTAGTAAGAGGTGGTTTTTATTTTCCAAGTAATTCACTCTCTCTTTATTTTTCTCATCTACCAACCAATAAAAAATGGACAAGTATAATATTTTCTATATTGAAAATTAAATCAATCAAAAACGTTTAATTAAAAATTTTCATACAAATAAGTTCTAGATAATTGAATTGCTTTAAATTTATTTTCTTTTTATGCAATTTTCATACTCACAATCAAACGCACTAATAAAATTTATTTTCTTTCTATACAAATTTCATACTTGCAATCATACACATCCTTAGTATAATATCAAAATACAAAAGGATACAATGGTAAGGTCATATTTGGTGTAGTTTAAACATTAGATTTTAGTGCGTTTTGATAACAGTTGTTGAAATGTATTGCTGGAAAATCGATAAAAATTGTAAGTCCCATAAAATGTATAGTTACAATTAATTGTTGACTGTTAATATATATTTTTATCAAATTTTTAATTCACACTAGACCGGGCCAAAATACAAACAATGAAATTATTAAGGGAAGTAAATAAATAAAAAATAAACTAAGGGTATTTTAGGAAAACTGAAGGTACCTTCTTGAAGAGGAGGACGGTTTCAACCGGCAAAAAGGTTGGGTATAACACGTCACCTAAATTAGAGGGAATTAGTTTCATTTATAATTTTTTTCATTTGTTTCTTCAGATTTTTTATTTTTATTTTATTTCTTGTTAAAATAAAAGGAGGGAATGGAATTTGAAATAGTGATAAAACGGTCAAATTAGATATCATGCTCACATGGCGGGTCGGATCGCTTTTGAAGCGGGCCATTAGTTATAAGAATCTCCACCTCTTTCTCAAATAATCTTTTTTGAAATTTTCTGAATGTATAGAAAAATCTTTACCAGAATTTATATAGATTCTCACATGTGGGTGGGTCTCATGTGAATTAAATATTGTAAAAAAAAATGTGGCCCACTCCGTATATGTATCCTGTATGAATTCTGGTTGTTTTTTGTATGTACATGTAGTAATGTTCATATTTTTATTTTGTTTTGACCACGAAGTTTCGTACTCTGTTCATCTTTGTCCCGAGTTTACTGTACAAGTACCCGTTGATAAATTATTGAAAATGTAAATATTGTGTATTCATATATGTAAGGAGAATAAGGTTTTGTTTGCCTGAGCTTTTGCCGGTAAAGCTTTTTTGAAAAGAGTTGTTAGTAAAACTAAAAGAACCAAACGAGATTGTTAGGGGAGGGTGTGACCCCTGAGGAAGGGGCATAATGTTTTGCCTTTTTTAATTCATATGGTCTCGTATGGATCCTATCACACGTGAGAGAATGTCAAAATGCACGTTAATTTTTTTTTGGCGAACTAGTTTAATCCAAATTAAAAGTTTTTAATTGTTTGCTTGTCAATTCAAAAGTGTTATCAACATATAATTAATTGTTAGACAATATAATTACAAAAGACATTTTTTTCTGTTTGAGTTGGGTAGAGTGCAACTCTCTTGAAGATATAACTCGCGTGACATGTAATATTGCAAGATTAGTATATTTTATCTCTATTTATACGTGTTTTGGCCAAGCTTGAAGAGCTTTTCGGTTGAGGTATTGTAGCAATATTTTTATCAAGGGTCAACTCACACTAAAAATGATCAAATTAGCCTCAAGGGTAGATATGATGTGATACTTATGAGACTAGGATAAATGTCACGAGCTAGATATTGAGTTTACTTTGTTTGCAAGTGATTACGATCTTTTATTTGTCGATTTGTGTCCAGACTCATCGAAGTAGGCCAATTAATAGAGGGATAAAAAGAGGACAACCTTCATACCTCAACTCATTCTGTCATTACACGACCTTAGACGGTCAATGACGATCCACCAGATGACTACATACGATGGGACAGATAAACCATTAAGTAAATGTCAATGCCATTAGAAAGATTCAAATGGCTTGTTTGGTCTTCGCATCCCTACAATTTCCGTCAAATATCAAGGAAATCCTATGATGCTTATTCCACATGCGCATAACTGCCTTTTGACATTTAAACACAATTCAAATTATATATAAAGGAAGTCCTGAAAGGTAAAATGACACTTTTTACTATCTAATATACTTTTTAACGAGTACATTTTACTCTCTGCACATATATAAAGAATTATCAACCGATTCTAACAATGGAGGGGCATCGGGGCCGAGCACCCAAATCCTTTTTTGCGAATTTTCATTGATCGATCGAGTGTCATTAGGATCGATAAGTCGATCAACATCATTAAGTATTTTAAATCTATTTATGAAATTCCCCTAACCAAACTCTCGAGATTCTGCTAAATTCGAAATAACTTAGAAAACAAAGCTTTAGATTCGAACTCAGGTAAATATTTGGAATGACTTGTTATGTAACTAAATTTAAGTAAAACTTGTGTGAATTTTGTCTAATTTTGACCACTCGAAAGTCTTGTCCAACAAGCGTCGAAAAGTCTGCATTGAGTTGCCCTTAGCGAGGCCTCTACCAATCAACCTTCAAGCTGCATCGACCCAATAGAAATTGTTACTAGTAAGAACTGAGTAACAGCTCGGAGTCCACGTGTTGACAGGGTGACGTGCCACACGCATCCGAGGCGATTGCGCAGAGGACGAGCTGTTTGCACCTGGTCCCCTTTTCGCCTCGCCCCTCCGCGTCCCGGCAAAGATCTCCCGTACAGAGATCTTTGCAGTCAAGTCCATGATTGATGGGATATGTGGCAGGACCCAAACGGTCAAATCAGCCAGAAGCACTCAATGCCAGCCAACCTATGGAAAGATAAGTTGACGCCTACGATGGGACGGGCCCTAATAATCTAGCTACACGTGCCTCCCAATCCAACGGCCCCCTCCTCTCACACCCGGTATAAATACTAGACCCTTACGCCGAAAAGAAGGGACGATCTCTTTTGATCTCTCTATATTGACACTTGTTTCCAAAGATCCAAAGGAACGGCCTCCGAGTGAATACTTGGAGATCGATAAGATAATTTCCGGCCAACCCTACGCTGACTTGACCGTCGGAGTGCCCGTGGCCATCCCCGCCTCCCATGGGAACGGCCACGTGTGACTGACGTTGTGTGGTTTATGCAGGAAAGGACAGACTCGAAGGTATCACCCGTTGGCTCGGTGACAGATCCGTTTTTTGAGGTCAACAGATTGGCGCCGTCTGTGGGAATCTCTGGGCAATGTAAACCACGACAACTTCCCACTAAAAAGCTTAGTCGAACTTCCGGCAAGAAATCCTTGAAAAAGGAGGGCGGCAGGATCGGTAGGACTCCAACTTGCCAAGAAGAGAAGAAGCCTTACTGCTTCGAACCATGAGTTCCAGTGAGGAAGAAGTAAACCCAAGGAGAACAAGAGAAGCCTCTGAAGAAGAGATCTCTCGAAATGTCACTCATCAGCGACCCCACCACAGGTATCGCAGAAGGAACAGAACCGCCCAACTCGCGGCTGAAGTAGCCACTATGGCCACAAACATGCGGAACATTGCGGCTCAGAACGCAGCCATGCAAGAATTCCTTGCGCAAGCTCGAAATCGAGACAACTATTCGGCTCAACCGAGTCGACAGCATTTTGCACATAGACGGTCTGGGGAAGGATCAAGCAGAAGGACCCAATCGGGGCCTCAGAACGACGCCCCTGCCGAGCGGGAGGTAGAAATGGACACGTCAAATTACACAGCTGCCCCAATCAGGGACACCTCGGCTGGAGAAAACAATTTCCCCCCGAATTATGAGGAGCAGCCCCAAAGATCCGCTAGCGTCTTCGACCGAATCGGACGAACGCCTAGGAACGGGGGTCAGCATATCCCCCAAGAGGTTCGACAGCGGCCGCATGTCCAAAGTCAGGAGGCTCAGGTCCCTCCGCCTAGAAATAGGCGGGAGAGGCGAAGCGCTATAGACTGGGGAAACAGAGGAGCAGCAGCTCAACATCCACCCCAGACCGCCGAGGAGGACGAGGACCCCCACGAACCGTGCAGATCATACGAGCTTAATGACGACGATGATAATCTGCCCTTTTCAAGGGAACTTCGTTCCTTCCCGATGCCACATAACTTCGTTCCCCCGAAGGTCCCGAAGTACGAGGGAAAGGGCGACCCGGAGAAACATCTCAACAAGTACAAAACGTAAATGAGCCTAAGGGGCGCCTCTCCAGCACTGAAGTGCAGGGCATTCCACCTGACCCTCGCCGGCGCTGCCGAAGTGTGGTACAGTAGGCTAGCACCTCTTAGCATCAGAAGTTGGCCGGACCTGAAAAAGGCATTTCTGAACCAGTACCTGTCTAGGAAGGAAGGAGAGGCGCCAATACAGCGCTTGCAGGACATGAGGCAAGCTGCAGGAGAAACTCTGAAGAGCTACCTAGCTCGCTTCACTGACGAGATAACTTACTGCGAACAGGTCACCGACAAAGAAGCTATGTCCGCTCTGAAAGGGGGATTGAATATGAATACGCTGTTCTGGAGGGATGTCCGAAGTAAGAATCCCTCAACGTACGATAAGCTGGTGGAAATGATGAAAGTCGAAATTGTCAACGAGGAAATGATTGACCATCGAAATAGGGCAGCCCAAGGGATCCCTCCACCTAGGAGACAGATGGGCAGAGGGCCCACGTCCCAAATGGTAAGTCAACGGTGGACCCAGGCCGGACATGCAGTGGCTCCCACCTCGGGACAAGCATTGGCTACCGCTACGTTAAACGCAGTGCCTACCCTAGCCTACGAAAATGATAGATTCCACGAGGGCAACTCAGCCAGGGGCTCCAGACGACCCTCAACCTCTAGGAATAGAGGGCGAGGTGGGATACCTAGCAATAGGTTCCAGGAAGACCTGCGGCCCTATTGTACTTTCCACCGCTACTATGGACATGACATAAAGGATTGCAGGGATGCCAACCGGCCATCAAACGCCCCTCGAAATACAAGAAACGATCAAAGTCAAAATATCACTCCAAGGCGTTCAACCCCCAGGAGGGGAGAAACAAGGCAACACTCGCCCCATAATAACAGAGATAATGACAGGAAAAGACCCCGCGGGGGCCAACGCCCTAGGAGGGATGTATCTGCCTCGGACGAGCGGTTCCCCATACGTGAAATTGACACCATAATTGGAGGGCCCCATATAGGAGGCGAATCAAGGAACGCTCAAAGAAATTACACAAGGGAGGCAAAAACTCCACCAATGGCCAGCTATATAGTAAGCCAAACCACCCAGGGCAGAACCGTAGAACCCATAACGTTCACCACAGAAGATGCTACAGGCGTACACTACCCTCACTGTGACGCCCTAGTGGTTCGGGCTGTAATAGCCCGCAATGGGCTTAAACGAATGCTGGTGGATAATGGCAGTTCGGTCAACATCCTGTTCGGCTCGTCTTTTGATAAAATGGCGGTAGACCATGAACTGACGCATATGGCCTCGTCCCTCTATGGGTTCACCGGAGACAGCATCATCCCCAGAGGTAAGATTACCTTGGCAGTAGAAATGGGGGCCCCGCCTCAGGTGGCACATCGCTTCATGGAATTTTTGGTAGTTGACCGTCGGTCAGCGTATCACGGGGTGTTGGGAAGGCCAGCCCTGAAAGATCTGTGGGCAGTCACTTCCATCCATCACCTATGCATGAAATTCCCCACGGATCGGGGGGTCGCGACACTCCGGGGCGATCAAATGGGATCTAGAGAGTGCTATCTCAACTCCCTGAGGAAAGCAGAGCCCCGAGTTAACATGGTACTGGATGCTGAAATGGCAGAAGCCCTTGAAGGATCGCCTGCGGTACTGGATGTCGAGATGACAGATGTCAGACCCAACATATCCCTTGAGGAGCTAGATCCCCGAATAATTGAATCGGAGTCGCAGACAGCCCCAATGGAGGAACTGGAAAACTTTTCGCTGGACCCTCAAGATCCTGCAAAGGTTCTGCAGATAGGGAAGGAATTGGAAGAGGGGACTAAAGAGAGGCTAAGAGACTTCCTGCAGAAGAATGCAGACATATTCGCATGGCGGCACGAGGATATGGTTGGAATAGACCCCGGACTCAGCTGCCACCGTTTGCAGATCAACCCCAATCACACCCCTCATAGGCAGAAGAGAAGAGCTCTAAATGCCGAAAGGTACGAGGCCTTGAAAGAAGAGGTAGAGAAACTAATCAACAGCGGTTTCATCCGCGAGGCCAAGTATCCGGAGTGGATATCAAATCCCGTTCTGGTGAAGAAGCATAATGGCAAATGGAGGGTCTGCATTGATTTCTCCAATCTCAATCAGGCATGCCCAAAGGACGACTTCCCCCTCCCCCGGATCGACCAATTGGTAGATTCCACGGCAGGACACGAATTGCTCAGTTTCATGGACGCCTATTCAGGGTACAATCAAATCCCCATGTTCCCAGGCGACGAGGATAGCACCTCCTTCATTACTGACAAAGGACTTTATTGCTACAAAGTAATGCCCTTCGGCCTGAAAAATGCCGGAGCTACCTACCAAAGGCTGGTGAATAAAATGTTCGCAAACCAGCTCGAAAAGTCCATGGAAGTTTATGTCGACGACATGCTGGTGAAAAGTCTCAAGACCGAGAGACACATCGAACACCTGAACGAGGCCTTCCAAATCTTGAGAAGATACAACATGAGGCTGAATCCTCTCAAATGCGCATTTGGCGTGGCCTCAGGCAAGTTCTTGGGTTACATTGTGAATCAAAGAGGAATCGAGGCCAACCCAGAGAAAATCGAGGCTTTGATTAATATGAAGTCCCCCCAGAAACCCAAGGAGGTACAACGACTCACTGGTAGAATAGCTGCACTTAACCGTTTCATATCAAGGGTCACTGAAAAATGCATGCCATTCTTCAAGGTCCTGAAAGGAGGAAAAACGTTCAGGTGGACCCCAGAATGTGAAGAAGCGTTCCAGGAATTGAAG
Source organism: Fraxinus excelsior (assembly GCA_019097785.1). Classification (NCBI taxonomy): domain Eukaryota; kingdom Viridiplantae; phylum Streptophyta; class Magnoliopsida; order Lamiales; family Oleaceae; genus Fraxinus; species Fraxinus excelsior. The sequence continues at coordinate 54,715,369 of CM032623.1, read as the reverse complement.
AACTACCTGGGACGCGCGCCCCTCCTCAGCAAACCCAAGGAAGGGGAACCCCTACTGCTATACTTGGCTGTAGCTGAAGCCTCTGTAAGTTCGGTCCTTGTGAGAGAGGAGGAGGCACACCAGCTGCCAGTCTACTATGTAAGCAAAGCCCTGCTGCCCGCCGAAGAGCGTTATCCGGACATGGAGAAGTTAGCTCTGGCTTTAATCACCGCTTCCCGTAAGCTAAGACCCTACTTCCAGGCCCACGGCATCCGCGTGCTGACGAACTTTCCGCTCAGGCAAGTCTTGCAGAAACCGGACGCCTCGGGGAGGTTGCTCAAATGGGCTGTAGAACTCAGCGAGTTCGACATAACCTACACCCCCCGGGCAGCTGTCAAAGGCCAAGCCCTAGCCGATTTCGTCGCTGAATTTTCAAAGGCTCCAGAAGTCGAAGTGAACATGGAGCCGGCAGAGCCGCCCACCTGGAACCTCTTTGTCGACGGCTCCTCAGGAGAAGCCGGCTCCGGGGCAGGAGTGGTGCTGGAAAGCCCGGAGGGGCATAAACTAAACTGCGCCGTCAGGCTCGGGTTCAGAGCCTCTAACAATGTAGCAGAATACGAGGCCCTCCGGCGGGACTCCGGTTGGCAAAAGAGCTGCGTGTAAAAAGAATCGCAGTCAGCAGCGACTCGCAGCTAGTGGTAAACCAAGTAAACGGGAGCTTTGCGGCCAGGGACAAACACATGGAAGCCTACCTAAAATTGGTAATGGGGCTCTTGCCCGACTTCGAAAAATTCGAATTGATTCAAGTGCCTCGTCAGGAGAACACACATGCAGATGCCCTATCAAAATTGGCTAGCAGCAAGGATTCCGAACTTCTAAAGGTAGTACCAATTGAACACCTACCTGAACCCTCTATCAAGAGAGGCGAAAAGCTGATGTGGGTAGAAAACACGCCAGCCTGGATGTTGCCTATCTTGGACCATTTAAAAGAAGGGACCGTACCAGATGATGAGAACGAAGCTAAAAGGCTTCGGAGGAGAGCTACCCATTTCATCATTCACGATGAGGTTCTATATAAACGTGGCTACTCTTCGCCCCTCCTCAGGTGCACGGGAGGAACAGAGGCGAACTACATATTAAGAGAGGTACACGAAGGCATCTGCGGAAATCATTCCGGCGGACCAGCACTAGCGCACAAAATACTCCGGCAGGGATATTACTGGCCTACCCTGAAAAAGGAAGCCATTGAATTCGTGCGTAAGTGTGACAAATGCCAGCGTTTTTCCCATACACAAAGACGGCCCTCGCAGGAGCTCATTGTTGTCTCGAGCCCCTGGCCTTTTGCCAAATGGGGAGTGGATTTCATCGGCCCCCTCCCCAAAGGGAGAGCGAACGCTCGCTTCGCCATAGTGGCAATCGACTACTTCACCAAGTGGGTGGAGGCAGAGCCCCTGTCCAAGATCACCGAAGCTAATACATCGAAGTTCCTGTGGAAGAACATCATATGTCAGTTCGGCATACCCCTCTCCCTGGTCTCAGATAATGGCAAGCAGTTCGACAATCGGAAAATCCGAAACCTATGTGAAGAGTTCGGAATCAGAAAACATTTTTCTTCACCTCATCATCCTCAGGCGAATGGCCAGGTGGAGGCGGTCAATAAAACCATAAAGCTAACCCTGAAAAGGAAGCTGGATGCCTCCAAGGGGGCCTGGGTGGACGAACTCCCCCAGGTCCTCTGGGCTATTAGAACTACTTGCAAAACGGCCACCGGGGAAACCCCATTCTCCATGACCTACGGGGCCGAGGCCATGAGTCCTGTGGAGGTTGGCGTCCCTTCCCACCGCCGCATCCACTTCAATGAAGTAACAAATGATGAACTGAGGCAATTGGGATTGGATTTGCTCGAAGAGAAGAGAGACGGCTCGCAAGTCAAACTAGCTTCCTACCAGCGTAAAATGGCACGTTTCTACAACACCAAGGTAAAGAAACGGATGTTTCGCATCGGCGACTTGGTACTCCGCAAAGTTTTTCCCTCTGCCAAAGACCCCGGCGCCGGAACGCTGGGACCAAACTGGGAGGGCCCATACAGAGTAACCCGAGAAATCAGGCCCGGTACTTATGCAATTGAAAACCTGGAAGGAAAGGTTACGCCTCATCCTTGGAACATTGAACATCTAAGAATGTACTACCAGTAAGAAGCCTATTGACCATGTAAATGTTGTTATCAAATGAAGAAAAGGTTGTTCTTATCACGGTTCTAGCCAGCAAAACTTAAAAACAAGCCCTTGACGAGGTGCAAGCCCCCCCAAGGGGTCACACCCCAAGGAGGATCTGTTTAGTCAGAGGCGGTGCGGGTGCCACCATTGCCAAAGCGAGAACGCGTAACTTAAAAACACAAGCCCTTGACGAGGTGCAAGCCCCCCCAAGGGGTCACACCCCAAGGAGGATCTGCTTAGTCAGAGGCGCTGCGGGTGCCACCTTTGCCAAAGCGAGAACGCGTAACTTAAAAACAAGCCCTTGACGAGGTGCAAGCCCCCCCAAGGGGTCACACCCCAAGGAGGATCTGCTTAGTCAGAGGCGGTGCGGGTGCCACCTTTGCCAAAGCGAGAACGCGTAACTTAAAAACATGCCCCTGACGAGGTGCAAGCCCCCTCCAAGGGGTCACACCATCTAATTAGAGGCGGTTAGATGGTCGAACATTTACGAGGCGATTTACTTGTCCCATTTTTATTAGATGGTCGAACGGTTACGAGGCAAATTACTTATCCCATTATTATGGCCGAACATTTACGAGGCGATTTACTTGTCCTATTTTTATTAGATGGTCGAACATTTACGAGGCGATTTACTTGTCCCATTTTTATTAGATGGTCGAACATTTACGAGGCGAATTGCTTGTCCCATTTTTGTTAAATGGTTGAACATTTACGAGGCGATTTACTTGTCCCATTTTTATTAGATGGTCGAACATTTACGAGGCGATTTACTTGTCCCATTTTTATTAGATGGTCGAACATTTACGAGGCGAATTACTTGTCCCATTTTTGTTAAATGGTTGAACATTTACGAGGCGAATTACTTCTGAAAAAACCAACTAAACGGAAAGGCTAGACAAGCAGAAGTAACAACACTTGAAACAAAAATCATTAAATTACAAAATCGCCGAAGCCTCCACAAAAACAGAAGTGCAAAATACAAAGCTAGTCTACATGGACTATGGCTTCTGCCTCTGCTTCTTCTCCTTCCCCAGCTTCTCCCCCCTCCTCTTCGTCAGGACCAGGGCGACCTCCGGTAGGCCCCCCGAACTCCTCCTCCAAGAAGTTGATGTCTAGCTCGGGATGCTTTTCGTGCAGACGCGACATCACTTCCCTGGCAGCCCAGGACGCCCAGTAATTGGCGAAGTCATCGTACTCCGGAGTCGTGTGGAAGTTCTCCTTGTACTTCTGAACCTCCGCCTCGCCAATCGCCCTCACCTCCGCCTTCAGGGAGCCAATTTCTTTGGCCTGGGCCTCGGTAAGGTCTTTCAGCCCGCCTTTCTCCCTGTTAGCCTCTTCCAGAGCCGCGGAGGCTATCCGTTGATGCTCATTGGCGTCATCAATCCTTTTCGTCAGAGCTGCCACTTGGGAGGCAGACTCATGAAGCTCGTTCTTCAATTGATTGACGCGAACCTCCGCGGTGTCCAACTTTGAGGTGGCCATCACCCACCTCTCTTCCGCCTCCTCCGTCTCCTTTTTGGCCTTGGCCACCTCAGCCTCCCAAGACCCCAGGGCCTTAAGCTGGTCCTCCAACTCATTATTTTTCTTTCGAAGGCCTCGGACCAAATCCTCCGCCGAAGCTCCCATACTTAACGCCCTTGCGACGCAAGCGTTGTTGGCAGCCAACAGGTCCTCAATCTCGCACGAGGCGGCGTGATTGGCCCAATCCTCGGTCCAGTACTTACTGTGGACTCGAACAGCGGAGGCGGTTTCGGGGGGGAGCATTTCCAGAACTGCCTCGGGTAGGTCCTCTTCCTTACTCCCCAGGAAGTTGGCTCGGTTCTCCTTGGCCGGGGCTCCAGCAGACTTCTTCAACCTTTTCCGGGGCTGCTCGCCGGTGAAATAGGCGGTTATGGGCACAATGGCCTGGGAAGTTGGCGGAGCTGGCGGAACGTCCTCGGTGACTTCTGCACCGACTTGTGTAGATGAGGAAGCCCCGGATGGACCAGTTCGCCTCTTTCTCCTCTGAACGAGGGAGGCACCTTCCTCCGCCATGTTCTCCTCAGTAGCCTGCTGCCCGGCCCGACTGAGGGAGAGAAGGCGCTCTGACTGCTTCTTGTAAGCAGCTGAGCTCGTCCGCAGAGTTTTGGCCTCGGCCACGCTGCGGCGAATGGAGGCGAGGTCAGGCTTCGGAGGCCTTTTGTTCACAAAATCCTCTGCACGAAAAAGGGAACAATAAGTTCCCTCGACTCAGAAGCACGATTGAAAGAACTGAGACTAAGTAATTTACCTCGGTTCGTCATAAGGCGTGTAGGACGAGGTGGTGGTTCTTGTCGATGAGCTCTTTATAACTCCTTTCTGACGGGGGAGTTTGGTAGATCTGGCTAATGATGTCCCACTCCTCCTCTAATATCTCGCACTTCGGAAGGGAGCCTGTATGGAGCAGAAGTATTAAAACATGAGCAAAACTGTTCAAGTAAATCGGTTCGGTTAAATGACTTACTGTAAGTAGAGTAGGTGGTGGGGATTGTCGAGGCGCCATGGGGTCGTTCTCTATGGTGTCCCACCTACCAGAGACCCAGAACCACGAGCTCTTCCAACCTTTGATAGAGGTAGGCACTCCGTGCAGGAACGGAGAATGGGACCCCCAAGGAGAGAGATAATACCAGCCCCGACTCTCCTCCCCCCCGGCTACGTTTTTCGAAAAGAATAAGGAGTGGAACACACTGAAGGGCATATCCGACCCGATGCTGGCCCGGCGCCATAGCATCCAAGTTCCCACCATTTGGGACCAAGAGTTCGGATTGAACTGAGTCGGAGCCACCCCGTAGGACCTAAGTATTAACCTAAAGAAGGGGTGGAAAGGAAGCCTCAGTCCAGCCCGAAGCAAATGATCGCTCACTGCCACACACCCGGGCCTAGGGTAGCAAGCTCTCTCATGCGGCTCGGGGACGATCATTTCGATAGTGTGGGGAATCCTACACACGGTCCTGCACCTCTCTAACTGTTCCGAGGTGACTGTAGAAGGGTAGTTTGAGGCCCCCCACTGGACAGACGTATCTACGGGGGAAGGGGGTCGCCTCCAGATATTCTCTCCGGCCATAATGGCCTTGCTAAGTTCGTCCGGAGACACTAATATGGGCTCCCTAAGGGTACTCTCCTCGCCTCGCTCCTCCCCACTCCCCCTCACTATCGACTGTTCACTCGCCATCACAAACGTTGTCGAAGAATCGGAGAAAAAGAGAAGGTGAATGAACTGAAAATGTGCAAAGTTACCTAACACACCGCCGGGAGCCGGTTTGACGCCGGTGTTCACAGAGACGTTGCCGGAAATTGGTGATGAAATTCGCCGGAATGCAGGGATTCAATATGCCTTGGGAGGTTTTCGCAAAAGTAAAAGCTTGAAAGTGAAACGGATGGGCCTTTTATAGGCACCATAGGACTGGCCCTAGCCGTTAGATCACCCAAGCAGCGTCTAGGCCGTTCGATGCTGAGGTGAAAGGATCACCGTTGAAGTGAAAAGTCACTGAAATCAACGGCTACGATGGAGCGGTGAGCCCCACGCACAGCCAGAGTGCGTCACCCCAAAATTCGTGGAGCCGTCGCCATCATTGCCATTTATGACGAAACAGGCGTGTCTCGGAAGCAGCAGAAACGCCCCCTCTGCATGCATTGGAAAGGCAAAAAGCTTTCAAATCATTGGCACAATAACCAAGACCGTCTCTTCGGAAGCCATCGGCTATCTTACCTCCTATGACCTCGGCACGATAGCTTCGTTCCGCAATGGCCCCTAGAGTTTGCAGCCCTGGTCTCCTCGGCCAGGGCGAATGGCAGAGTCGCTACGGCTCCCCCAAGAGTTGCCAACTCCTATGGCCTCGGCACGATAGCTTCGTTCCGTAAAGCCCCCTAGGGTTTGCAGCCCTGGTCTCCTCGGCCAAGGCGAATGGCACAGTCGCTACGGCTCCCCCAAGAGTTGCCAACTCCTATGGCCTCGGCACGATAGCTTCGTTCCGCAACGGCCCCTAGAGTTTGCAGCCCTGGTCTCCTCGGCCAGGGCGAATGGCAGAGTCGCTACGGCTCCCCCAAGAGTTGCCAACTCCTATGGCCTCGACACGATAGCTTCGTTCCGCAACGCCCCCTAGGGTTTGCAGCCCTGGTCTCCTCGGCCAGGGCGAATGGCAGAGTCGCTACAGCTCCCCCAAGAGTTGCCAACTCCTATGGCCTCGGCACGATAGCTTCGTTCCGCTACGGCCCCCTAGATTCTGCAACCCTAGTCTCCTCGACCAGGCGCGGACGGCAGAGTTGCTACAGCTCCCCCAAGAGTTGCTACTTCCTATGGCCTCGGCACGGTAGCTTCGCTCCGTAACAGCCCCCCGCGGGGGATGATAGGCCATTTCAAGCCCGGTCCAACCAAGAGCCCCGCACTCCTTCCCACACGCCCCGTTCACAGCCTTGAAAGTCCTCATAACGTATAAATACGTGTACAAGGACTTGGGGGACTATTGTTACTATTAAGAACTGAGTAACAGCTCGGAGTCCACGTGTTGACAGGGTGACGTGCCACACGCATCTGAGGCGATTGCGCGCAGAGGACGAGCTGTTTGCACCTGGTCCCCTTTTCGCCTCGCCCCTCCGCGTCCCGGCAAAGATCTCCCGTACAGAGATCTTTGCAATCAAGTCCATGATTGATGGGATATGTGGCAGGACCCAAACGGTCAAATCAGCCAGAAGCACTCAATGCCAGCCAACCTATGGAAAGATAAGTTGACGCCTACGATGGGACGGGCCCTAATAATCTAGCTGCACGTGCCTCCCAATCCAATGGCCCCCCTCCTCTCACACCCGGTATAAATACTAGACCCTTACGCCGAAAAGATTTTAATTCTACTATATGAACATTGTTTTCAAAAAGATCCGGAAGAAACGGCATCCGAGTGAAAACTCGAAGATCGATTGGATAATTTCCGGCCAACCCTACGCTGACTTGACCGTACGAGTGCACGTGACCGTTCCCCACCTCTTATGGGAACGGCCACGTGTTACTGACGTTGTGTGGTTTATGCAGGAAAGGACATACTCGAAGGTATCACCCGTTGGCTCGGTGACAGATCCATTCTTTTGAGGTCAACAGAGTGGCGCCGTCTGTGGGAATCTTTGGCATGACAACCACGACAACTTCCACTAAAAAGTTAGCCGAACTTCCGCAAGAAATCCTTGAAAAAGGAGGGCGGCAGGATCGGTAGGACTCCAACTTGCCAAGAAGAGAAAAGGCCTTACTGCTCCGAACCATGAGTTCCAGTGAGGAAGAAGTAAATCCAAGGAGGACAAGAAAAGCCTCTGAAGAAGAGATCTCTCGAAATGTCACTCATCAGCGACCCCACCACAGGTATCGCAGAAGGAACAGAACCGCCCAACTCGCGGCTGAAGTAGCCACTATGGCCACAAACATGCGGAACATTGCGGCTCAGAACGCAGCCATGCAAGAATTCCTTGCTCAAGCTCAAAATCGAGACAGCTATTCGGCTCAACCGAGTCGACAACATTTTGCACATAGGCGGTCTGGGGAAGGACCAAGCAGAAGGACCCAATCGGGACCTCAGAACGACGCCCCTGCCGCGCGGGAGGTAGAGATGGACACGTCAAATTACACAGCTGCCACAATCAGGGACACCGCGGCTGGAGAAAAAAAAAATTTCCCCCCGGGATTATGAGGAGCAGCCCAAAGATCCGCTAGCGTCTTCGACCGAATCGGACGAACACCTAGAAACGGGGGTCAGCATATCCCCCAAGAGGTTCGACAACGGCCACATGTCCAAAGTCAGGAGGCTCAGGTCCCCTCCGCCTAGAAATAGCGGAGCGAGGCGACAGCGAATAGACTGGTGAAACAGAGGAGCAGCAGCTCAACATCCGCCCCAGACCGCGGAGGGAGAGGAGAACCCCGACGAACCGTGCAGATCATACGAGCTTGATGACGATGATGATAATCTGCCCTTTTCAAGGGAACTCCACTCCTTCCCGATGCCACATAAATTTGTTCCCCCGAAGATCCCGAAGTACGATGGGAAAGGGCGATCCGGAGAAGCATCTCAACAAGTACAAAACGCAAAATGAGCCTAAGGGGCGCCTATCCAGCACTGAAATGCAGGGCATTCCACCCGACCCTCGCCGGCGCTGCCGAAGTGTAGTACAGTAGGCTAGCACCTCTTAGCATCAGAAGTTGGCCGGACCTGAAAAAGGCATTCCTAAACCAGCAGTACTGTTGGAAGCGAGGAGAGAGGCGCCAAAGGAAGACGCTGCAGGACATGAGGCAAGCTGCAGGAGAAACTCTGAAGAGCTACATAGCTCGCTTCACTGACGAGATAACTTACTACGAACAGGTCACCGACAAAGAGGCTCTGTCCGCTCTGAAAGGGGGATTGAATATGAAACGCTATTCGAGGGATGTCCGAAGTCAGAATCCCTAAAACGTCGATGAGCTGGGGAAATGATGAAAGTCGAAATTGTCAACAAGGAAATGATTGACCATCGAAACAGGGCAGCCAAGGGAATCCCTCCACCTCAGAGACAAATGGGCAGGGGACCCACGTCCCCAAATGGGAAGCAACGTGGACCCACGGCAGGACAATACGCTGTGGCCCCCACCTCGGGACAAGCATTGGCTACCGCTACGTTAAACGCAGTGCCTACCCTCGCCTATGAAAATGATGGATTCCACGAGGGCAACTCAGCCAGGGGCTCCAGACGACCTTCAACCTCTAGGAATAGAGGGCGAGGTGGGATACCTAGCAATAGGTTCCAGGAAGACCTGCGGCCCTATTGTACTTTCCACAGCTACTATGGACATGACAAAAGGATTGCGGATGCCAACCGGCCGCCATCAAAACGCCAATCGAATACAAGGAACGATCAAAGTCAAAATATCACCCCAAGGCGTTCAACCCCCAGGAGGGGAGAAACAATGCAACACTCGCCCCTTGATACCAGAGATAATGACAGGGAAAGACCCCGAGGGGGCCAACGCCCTAGGAGGAATGTACCCACCTCGGACGAGCGTTTCCCCATACGTGAAATTGACACCATAATTGGAGGGTCCCATATAGGAGGCGAATCAAGGACCGCTCAAAGAAATTACACAAGGGAGGCAAAAAATCCACCAATGGCCAGCTATATAGTAAGCCAAACCACCCAGGGCAGAACCGTAGAACCCATAACGTTCACCACAGAAGATGCAGCAGGCGTACACTACCCTCACTGTGACGCCCTAGTGGTTCGGGCTGTAATAGCCCGCAATGGGCTTAAACGAATAATGTTGGTGGATAATGGCAGTTCGGTCAACATCCTGTTAGGCTCGTCTTTTGATAAAATGGCGATAGACCATGAACTGACGCATATGGCCTCGTCCCTCTATGGGTTCACCGGAGACAGCATCATCCCCAGAGGTAAGATTACCTTGGCAGTCGAAATGGGGGCCCCGCATCAGGTGGCACATCGCTTCATGGACTTCTTGGTAGTTGACCGTCAGTCTGCATACCATGGAGTGCTAGGAAGACCAGCCTTGAAGGATCTATGGGTAGTCACCTCCATCCATCACCTATGCATGAAATTCCCCACGGATCGGGGGGGTCGCGACACTCCGGGGCGATCAAATGGGATCTAGAGAGTGCTATCTCAACTCCCTGAGGAAAGAAGAGCCCCGAGTCAACATGTTACTGGATGCCGAAATGGCAGAAGCCCTTGAAGGATCGCCTGCGGCGCTGGATGTCGAGATGACAGATGTCAGACCCAACATATCCCTTGAGGAGCTAGATCCCCGAATAATAGAATCGGAGTCGCAGACAGCCCCAATGGAGGAACTGGAAAACTTTTCGCTGGACCCTCAAGATCCTGCAAAGGTTCTGCAGATAGGGAAGGAATTGGAAGAGGGGACTAAAGAGAGGCTAAGAGACTTCCTGCAGAAGAATGCAGACATATTCGCATGGCGGCACGAGGATATGGTTGGAATAGACCCCGGAATCAGCTGCCACCGTTTGCAGATCAACCCCAATCACACCCCTCATAGGCAGAAGAGAAGAGCTCTAAATGCCGAAAGGTACGAGGCCTTGAAAGAAGAGGTAGAGAAACTCATCAACAGCGGTTTCATCCGCGAGGCCAAGTATCCGGAGTGGATATCAAATCCCGTTCTGGTGAAGAAGCATAATGGCAAATGGAGGGTCTGCATTGATTTCTCCAATCTCAATCAGGCATGCCCAAAGGACGACTTCCCCCTCCCCCGGATCGACCAATTGGTAGATTCCACGGCAGGACACGAATTGCTCAGTTTCATGGACGCCTATTCGGGTACAATCAAATCCCCATGTTCCCAGGCGACGAGGATAGCACCTCCTTCATTACTGACAAAGGACTTTATTGCTACAAAGTAATGCCCTTCGGCCTGAAAAATGCCGAGGCTACCTACCAAAGGCTGGTGAATAAAATGTTCGCAAACCAGCTTGGAAAGTCCATGGAAGTTTATGTCGACGACATGCTGGTAAAAATTCTCAAGACCGAGAGACACATCGAACACCTGAACGAGGCCTTCCAAATCTTGAGAAGATACAACATGAGGCTGAATCCTCTCAAATGCGCGTTTGGCGTGGCCTCAGGCAAGTTCTTGGGTTACATTGTGAATCAAAGAGGAATCGAGGCCAACCCAGAGAAAATCGAGGCGTTGATTAATATGAAGTCCCCCCAGAAACCCAAGGAGGTACAACGACTCACTGGTAGAATAGCTGCACTTAACCGCTTCATATCAAGGGCCACTGAAAAATGCATGCCATTCTTCAAGGTCCTGAAAGGAGGAAAAACGTTCAGGTGGACCCCAGAATGTGAAGAAGCGTTCCAGGAATTGAAGAACTACCTGGGACGCGCGCCCCTCCTCAGCAAACCCAAGGAAGGGGAACCCCTACTGCTATACTTGGCTGTAGCTGAAGCCTCTGTAAGTTCGGTCCTTGTGAGAGAGGAGGAGGCACACCAGCTGCCAGTCTACTATGTAAGCAAAGCCCTGCTGCCCGCCGAAGAGCGTTATCCGGACATGGAGAAGTTAGCTCTGGCTTTAATCACCGCTTCCCGTAAGCTAAGACCCTACTTCCAGGCCCACGGCATCCGCGTGCTGACGAACTTTCCGCTCAGGCAAGTCTTGCAGAAACCGGACGCCTCGGGGAGGTTGCTCAAATGGGCTGTAGAACTCAGCGAGTTTGACATAACCTACACCCCCCGGGCAGCTGTCAAAGGCCAAGCCCTAGCCGATTTCGTCGCTGAATTTTCAAAGGCTCCAGAAGTCGAAGTGAACATGGAGCCGGCAGAGCCGCCCACCTGGAACCTCTTTGTCGACGGCTCCTCAGGAGAAGCCGGCTCCGGGGCAGGAGTGGTGCTGGAAAGCCCGGAGGGGCATAAATTGAACTGCGCCGTCAGGCTCGGGTTCAGAGCCTCTAACAATGTAGCAGAATACGAGGCCCTCCTGGCGAGACTCCGGTTGGCAAAAGAGCTGCGTGTAAAAAGAATCGCAGTCAGCAGCGACTCGCAGCTAGTGGTAAACCAAGTAAACGGGAGCTTTGCGGCCAGGGACAAACACATGGAAGCCTACCTAAAATTGGTAATGGGGCTCTTGCCCGACTTCGAAAAATTCGAATTGATTCAAGTGCCTCGTCGGAGAACACCCATGCAGATGCCCTATCAAAATTGGCTAGCAGCAAGGATTCCGAACTCCTAAAGGTAGTACCGATTGAACACCTACCTGAACCCTCTATCAAGAGAGGCGAAGAGCTGATGTGGGTAGAAAACACGCCAGCCTGGATGTTGCCTATCTTGGACCATTTAAAAGAAGGGACCGTACCAGATGATGAGAACGAAGCTAAAAGGCTTCGGAGGAGAGCTACCCATTTCATCATTCACGATGAGGTTCTATATAAACGTGGCTACTCTTCGCCCCTCCTCAGGTGCACGGGAGGAACAGAGGCGAACTACATATTAAGAGAGGTACACGAAGGCATCTGCGGAAATCATTCCGGCGGACCAGCACTAGCGCACAAAATACTCCGGCAGGGATATTACTGGCCTACCCTGAAAAAGGAAGCCATTGAATTCGTGCGTAAGTGTGACAAATGCCAGCGTTTTTCCCATACACAAAGACGGCCCTCGCAGGAGCTCATTGTTGTCTCGAGCCCCTGGCCTTTTGCCAAATGGGGAGTGGATTTCATCGGCCCCCTCCCCAAAGGGAGAGCGAATGCTCGCTTCGCCATAGTAGCAATCGACTACTTCACCAAGTGGGTGGAGGCAGAGCCCCTGTCCAAGATCACCGAAGCTAATACATCGAAGTTCCTGTGGAAGAACATCATATGCCGGTTCGGCATACCCCACTCCCTGGTCTCAGATAATGGCAAGCAGTTCGACAATCGGAAAATCCGAAACCTATGTGAAGAGTTCGGAATCAGAAAACATTTTTCTTCACCTCATCATCCTCAGGCGAATGGCCAGGTGGAGGCGGTCAATAAAACCATAAAGCTAACCCTGAAAAGGAAGCTGGATGCCTCCAAGGGGGCCTGGGTGGACGAACTCCCCCAGGTCCTCTGGGCTATTAGAACTACTTGCAAAACGGCCACCGGGGAAACCCCATTCTCCATGACCTACGGGGCCGAGGCCATGAGTCCTGTGGAGGTTGGCGTCCCTTCCCACCGCCGCATCCACTTCAATGAAGTAACAAATGATGAACTGAGGCAATTGGGATTGGATTTGCTGGAAGAGAAGAGAGACGGCTCGCAAGTCAAACTAGCTTCCTACCAGCGTAAAATGGCACGTTTCTACAACACCAATGTAAAGAAACGGATGTTTCGCATCGGCGACCTGGTACTCCGCAAAGTTTTTCCCTCTACCAAAGACCCCGGCGCCGGAACGCTGGGACCAAACTGGGAGGGCCCGTACAGAGTAACCCGAGAAATCAGGCCCGATACTTATGCAATTGAAAACCTGGAAGGAAAGGTTACGCCTCATCCTTGGAACATTGAACATCTAAGAATGTACTACCAGTAAGAAGCCTATTGACCATGTAAATGTTGTTATCAAATGAAGAAAAGGTTGTTCTTATCACGGTTCTAGCCAGCAAAACTTAAAAACAAGCCCTTGACGAGGTGCAAGCCCCCCCAAGGGGTCACACCCCAAGGAGGATCTGTTTAGTCAGAGGCGGTGCGGGTGCCACCATTGCCAAAGCGAGAACGCGTAACTTAAAAACACAAGCCCTTGACGAGGTGCAAGCCCCCCCAAGGGGTCACACCCCAAGGAGGATCTGCTTAGTCAGAGGCGCTGCGGGTGCCACCTTTGCCAAAGCGAGAACGCGTAACTTAAAAACAAGCCCTTGACGAGGTGCAAGCCCCCCCAAGGGGTCACACCCCAAGGAGGATCTGCTTAGCCAGAGGCGGTGCGGGTGCCACCTTTGCCAAAGCGAGAACGCGTAACTTAAAAACAAGCCCCCCCAAGGGGTCACACCATCTAATTAGAGGCGGTTAGATGGTCGAACATTTACGAGGCGATTTACTTGTCCCATTTTTATTAGATGGTCGAACAGTTACGAGGCAAATTACTTGTCCCATTATTATGGTCGAACATTTACGAGGCGATTTACTTGTCCCATTTTTATTAGATGGTCGAACAGTTACGAGGCAAATTACTTGTCCCATTTTTATTAGATGGTCGAACATTTACGAGACGATTTACTTGTCCCATTTTTATTAGATGGTCGAACAGTTACGAGGCAAATTACTTGTCCCATTTTTATTAGATGGTCGAACATTTACGAGGCGAATTACTTGTCCCATTTTTGTTAAATGGTTGAACATTTACGAGGCGAATTACTTCTGAAAAAACCAACTAAACGGAAAGGCTAGACAAGCAGAAGTAACAACACTTGAAACAAAAATCATTAAATTACAAAATCGCCGAAGCCTCCACAAAAACAGAAGTGCAAAATACAAAGCTAGTCTACATGGACTATGGCTTCTGCCTCTGCTTCTTCTCCTTCCCCAGCCTCTCCCCTCTCTTCTTCGTCAGGACCAGGGCGACCTCCGGTAGGCCCCCCGAACTCCTCCTCCAAGAAGTGATGTCTAGCTCGGGGTGCTTTTCGTGCAGACGCGACATCACTTCCCTGGCAGCCCAGGACGCCCAGTAATTGGCGAAGTCATCGTACTCCGGAGTCGTGTGGAAGTTCTCCTTGTACTTCTGAACCTCCGCCTCGCCAATTGCCCCAACCTCCACCTTCAGGGAGCCAATCTCTTTGGCTTGGGCCTCGGTAAGCAGTCTTAGCTCACCCCTCTCCCGGTTGGCCACTTCCAGAGCCTCGGAGGCTATTCGCTGATGCTCATTGGCATCGTCAATCCTTTTCGTCAGAGCTGCCACTTGGGAGGCAGACTCATGAAGCTCGTTCTTCAGCTGATTGACGCGAACCTCCGCAGAGTCCAACTTCGAAGTGGCTGTCACCCATCTCTCCTCCGCCTCCTCCGTCTCCTTCTTGGCCTTGGCCACTTCAGCCTCCCAGGACCCCAAGGCCTTCAGCTGATCCTCCAGCTCATTATTTTTCTTTCGAAGGCCTCGGACCAAATCTTCTGCCGAAGCTCCCATACTCAGCGCCCTAGCAACGCAGGCATTGTTGGCAGCCAGTAGGTCCTCGACCTCACACGAGGCGGCATGATTTGCCCAGTCCTCGGTCCAGTACTTGCTGTGGACCCGAGCGGCGGAGGCGGTCTCAGGAGGCAGCATTTCCAGAACTGCTTCGGGAAGGTCCTCTTCCTTACTCCCCAGAAAGTCGGCCCGTTTTTCCTTGGCCGGGGCTCCAGCAGACTTCTTCAACCTTTTCCGGGGCTGCCCGCCGGTGAAGTAAGCGGTTATAGGCACAATGGCCTGGGAAGTTGGCGGAGCTGGCGGGACGTCCTCGGTGACTTCTGCACCGGCTTGTGAGAGGAGGAAGCCCCGGATGGGCCAGTTCGTTTTTTCCTCCTCTGAACGAGGGAGGCACCTTCCTCCGCCACGTTCTCCTCAGTAGCCTGCTGCCCGGCCCGACTGAGGGAGAGAAGACGCTCTGACTGCTTCTTGTAAGCAGCTGAGCTCGTCCGCAAAGTTTTGGCCTCAGCCACGCTGCGGCGAATGGAGGCGAGGTCAGGCTTCGGAGGCCTTTTGTTCACAAAATTCTCTGCACGAAAAAGGGAACAATAAGTTTTCTCGACTCAGAGCACGATCGAAAGAACTGAGACTAAGTAATTTACCTCGGTTCGTCATAAGGCCGTGTAGGACGAGGTGGTGGTTCTTGTCGATGAGCTCTTTATAACTCCTTTCTGACGGGGGAGTTTGGTAGATCTGGCTAATGATGTCCCACTCCTCCTCTAATATCTCGCACTTCGGAAGGGAGCCTGTATGGAGCAGAAGTATTAAAACATGAGCAAAACTGTTCAAGTAAATCGGTTCGGTTAAATGACTTACTGTAAGTAGAGTAGGTGGTGGGGATTGTCGAGGCGCCATGGGGTCGTTCTCTATGGTGTCCCACCTACCAGAGACCCAGAACCACGAGCTCTTCCAACCTTTGATAGAGGTAGGCACTCCGTGCAGGAACGGAGAATGGGACCCCCAAGGAGAGAGATAATACCAGCCCCGACTCTCCTCCCCCCCGGCTACGTTTTTCGAAAAGAATAAGGAGTGGAACACACTGAAGGGCATATCCGACCCGATGCTGGCCCGGCGCCATAGCATCCAAGTTCCCACCATTTGGGACCAAGAGTTCGGATTGAACTGAGTCGGAGCCACCCCGTAGGACCTAAGTATTAACCTAAAGAAGGGGTGGAAAGGAAGCCTCAGTCCAGCCCGAAGCAAATGATCGCTCACTGCCACACACCCGGGCCTAGGGTAGCAAGCTCTCTCATGCGGCTCGGGGACGATCATTTCGATAGTGTGGGGAATCCTACACACGGTCCTGCACCTCTCTAACTGTTCCGAGGTGACTGTAGAAGGGTAGTTTGAGGCCCCCCACTGGACAGACGTATCTACAGGGGAAGGAGGTCGCCTCCAGATATTCTCTCCGGCCATAATGGCCTTGCTAAGTTCGTCCGGAGACACTAATATGGGCTCCCTAAGGGTACTCTCCTCGCCTCGCTCCTCCCCACTTCCCCTCACTATCGACTGTTCACTCGCCATCACAAACGTTGTCGAAAAATCGGAGAAAAAAGAAGGTGAAGAAACTGAAAATGTGCAAAGTTACCTAACACACCGCCGGGAGCCGGTTTGACGCCGGTGTTCACAGAGACGTTGCCGGAAATTGGTGATGAAATTCGCCGGAATGCAGGGATTCAATATGCCTTGGGAGGTTTTCGCAAAAGTAAAAGCTTGAAAGTGAAACGGATGGGCCTTTTATAGGCACCATAGGACTGGCCCTAGCCGTTAGATCACCCAAGCAGCGTCTAGGCCGTTCGATGCTGAGGTGAAAGGATCACCGTTGAAGTGAAAAGTCACTGAAATCAACGGCTACGATGGAGGGGTGAGCCCCACGCACAGCCAGAGTGCGTCACCCCGAAATTCGTGGAGCCGTCGCCATCATTGCCATTTATGACGAAACAGGCGTGTCTCGGAAGCAGCAGAAACGCCCCCTTTGCATGCATTGGAAAGGCAAAAAGCTTTCAAATCATTGGCACAATAACCAAGACCGTCTCTTCGGAAGCCATCGGCTATCTTAGCGCCTATGGCCTCAGCACGATAGCTTCGTTCCGCAACGGCCCCTAGGGTTTGCAGCCCTGGTCTCCTCGGCCAGGGCGAATGGCAGAGTCGCTACAGCTCCCCCAAGAGTTGCCAACTCCTATGGCCTCGGCACGATAGCTTCGTTCCGCAACGGCCCCCTAGATTCTGCAACCCTAGTCTCCTCGGCCAGGGCGAATGGCAGAGTCGCTACAGCTCCCCCAAGAGTTGCCAACTCCTATGGCCTCGGCACGATAGCTTCGTTCCGCTACGGCCCCCTAGATTCTGCAACCCTAGTCTCCTCGACCAGGCGCGGACGGCAGAGTTGCTACAGCTCCCCCAAGAGTTGCTAATTCCTATGGCCTCGGCACGGTAGCTTCGCTCCGTAACAGCCCCCCACAGGGGATGATAGGCCATTTCAAGCCCGGTCCAACCAAGAGCCCCGCACTCCTTCCCACACACCCCGTTCACAGCCTTGAAAGTCCTCATAACGTATAAATACGTGTACAAGGACTTGGGGGACTATTGTTACTAGTAAGAACTGAGTAACAGCTCGGAGTCCACGTGTTGACAGGGTGACGTGCCACACGCATCCGAGGCGATTGCGCAGAGGACGAGCTGTTTGCACCTGGTCCCCTTTTCGCCTCGCCCCTCCGCGTCCCGGCAAAGATCTCCCGTACAGAGATCTTTGCAGTCAAGTCCATGATTGATGGGATGTGGCAGGACCCAAACGGTCAAATCAGCCAGAAACACTCAATGCCAGCCAACCTATGGAAAGATAAGTTGACGCCTACGATGGGACGGACCCTAATAATCTAGCTACACGTGCCTCCCAATCCAACGGCCCCCCTCCTCTCACACCCGGTATAAATACTAGACCCTTACGCCGAAAAGAAGGGACGATCTCTTTTGATCTCTCTATATTGACACTTGTTTCCAAAGATCCAAAGGAACGGCCTCCGAGTGAAAACTTGGAGATCGATAAGATAATTTCCGGCCAACCCTACGCTGACTTGACCGTCGGAGTGCCCGTGGCCATCCCCACCTCCTATGGGAACGGCCACGTGTGACTGACGTTGTGTGGTTCATGCAGGAAAGGACAGACACGAAGGTATCACCTGTTGGCTCGGTGACAGATCCGTTTTTTGAGGTCAACAGAAATAGCAAATGTTTGCTCTATTTCTACTTTTTTTTTTCTTGAATTTAGCGAAACAATGAAAAAGAAATTAAAGAATTTTCACAAATCGAACTGAGTGAGTCGCAATTCCTAGTTACATTAAAAGTCGAGACTATTTAGACTTGAAAATCCTGTCCCTATTACAGTCTTTGCGCTCCGTCCAGGCCACCCGCCCGCATTCTGAATCATTTGGGCGGGTCAGGTTCGATCAAATTAATCGGGTCAATACCCGATCCACCTGTTAAGTTGGATTACGTAGATTCCATCTTCTCCCTTGGCGGTGCCAAAAGTGATGCAAATTTCTGCAATCGAAGGCAAGTTTCTCTCTCTCTGGATTTATTGAACGCAAAATATTATTTTATTTCATGCTGTTGATATAATCATTTGATTTTGCGAAATTATAACTTTTTTTTTAATTACATGGAGCATCCTAATTTATGCTCGGCAATTTTTTTATTTATTTTTCGTGAAAATTCTGCTAACATCATAACATTTAAAAAAAGTTTGACATTTAAAGTGAATTTTCAATAATTGCTTCCTAGATCGTCCTCCTTGTACTATGCTTAAGACAGTGAGCGATGATATAATATCAAAGTATAATCGCAGCGAGAAAAAGAGCTGAGTCTGTTTGGACCTCCGCAGTGATAGAATTCTCAATGGACTGATTTAAATGGAGATGGATTTTTCCTTCATATCTCTTAAGTGATGGATTTTGTTCACGTGGATTTTATCTATAAACATCAATTAGTGCTTATACAAATGAAGAACAACTCTGTAAATTAATGAAAATAGCTAACAACTTGTTCTGAGTATTGTCTTTTAATTAATAATTAATAATGTGATGATTGTTGGATTTTCCTTCAGAAATAGAATTAGGAGCAGGAAGCTAGTTTAAATTGGTTACATGATACCCCTCGGAAACGCACTTACAAAAAGAAAAGAATAAAAGATAAACAAATTGTACCTTTCTGGCTTCAAAGTTTGAAGGTTAATGTATCTGTATATCTAACACAATTTCATTCAGATCAATAAGAAGGGTGAAAAGAAGAACCGTAAAATCTACATACATTGGTTATGTGGTATGTTTTAATTCTCAAACTTGATGTGCTGTTGGTTTAAATACTGGCATGGAATTGACAAAAATAATAATTTTCATGAGTTTCTAAGTCAAGTTGGGAATTTTCCGATTTCGTAAGTTGTGTGAGAGACAAGAGAGTAATTTTGATAGGAGATTTTTAATTATAACAAAGGGGCTGTGTTAGGTATAGCTCGGAAGCATGTGTGGAATATGGATGAAGTGAGCAAAGCCAAATTGTGGTTTTGAATTTTTATATGAAACCTTCTTTTTCCAGCCTATGCTACCACCAATTCTAGTATGGAATACTAGTTAAATAGTTTGTAGCAGTGATACAGCGCTTAATATTAACCAAATTAATGTCGTTGGACTCTGAAGAGTGGCTAAAAGGAATGGCAATCTTTTAAAATAGCTTTAGTGAGGCTTGTTGAAATACATTTCACAGTCTTTGATTTGAGTTTGACTAGTACTATTTCTAGCAGATCACTTGGTTGAATATTGAAGAACCCTGTCCAAGCTGTGTGTTTCACAACTTCAAGTTCTTGAAGAGTCTCTAAGCTGTGAATTTCACGACTTCAAATTTTCGCAGAGTGTTTCTGATTCTTTGGCAAGTTGCATTTCTGCTGAGCATATTGAAAATCATATAACCAGATTCTATACCATTTGATGGAAAATACAGAGCAAAGGCAAGCAGAGAATATCAACTGGGATGAAGCATTTCATCTCTATGCTAATGTGATTGCACATGAGAATGATGGTCTGCGGGTTAAGGCAACAATCAAGCTAGCAAGGATGTCCAACCGTGCCCCTGAAAATATTTTGTCAATCACTGTGCCAATCCTAGTGGAGCTTCTTGAAAGCCCATCTCACAATCCGAGTCCACCAGTTCAGGAAGCCTCTGCTTACTGCTTGAAATGCATTGCTTGTATAGGAGAAGGCAAACTAGCCATTCTTATTGGGCAATCAGGTGTCATTCCCATCCTTCTGAGATTATTACCAAATTCTGATGGGAGCTTTCGGAAAGGTTTATTAAAATGCCTCCGAAATGTTGTTACATTTGGGGAACCAAATCGCTTGATTGTAGCTAGTAATGGTGGAACTGAGATTGTTCTTAATATGCTGGATTCATGCTCAGACGATTCAATGTTAATTTTGTTAGAAATCTTGAGTGCGTTAGCTCTTAAAAGAGAGGTTAGAAAGCTCATTCTCAGTTCAGGTGGTGTCTGGTTTCTTGTTGAATCTGCTAGGCTTGGCAGCTCGATTTCTAGAAGTCGAGCTGCTCAAGCAATTGGCTTACTTGGATTAATTAAAGGAGCAAGACGAGAACTAGTCAATGCTGGTGCAATACCAGTGCTTATGGAACTAATAAACGACGGGGATATGTCAATGAGATTAGTGGCTGCTAATGCACTTGGTGTGATCTTAACTGATGCTGATAACATTTGGCCCATTGCTGAATCAAGAGTCGTTCCTCTGTACACCGAGCTACTCGAGGGGTCAGATCCCATTGGTAGGGAGATTGCTGGGGATGTACTGTATACATTAGCTACTGTTGAAGAAAATGCGTTTGCAATTGTGAAACACTTCACTGGTATCCTTACCGGAGATAATGGTGAAGCAAAATCTTTAGCTGGTGATATTTTGCGCCATCTCTTGGATTGTCACAAGCACTTCCTACCCTTCCTATTTAGGAGCCCTTTCTGGCAGGCAATTGTTATAAGATAGGATAACACGGGGCAGAATTAAAGCAAAAAAACATTTAAAATCGTGTTGCTGATACTCTATACCAAACTTGCTCTGTGCATTTTGGTCAAAGCATTTGAAGGATGAGAACACAGATAATGAAAGAAGTTGTAGGAGCTACTGCTTTTTTGCAACATTGAGTATCCCTTGCTGAAAGATATGTTTCGGGGACTGAGAGATGTGTTGCATAAGCTAGATTTAGAGCATCTTTAGGAGACTTTTTATTTATAAAGAGTATCTTATATATAGTAGATAAATGTTTATATATTAGATAGTAAATATTTTTTTATACATTTCAATTATAATGTTCATTTTGACTCAATAGTACTCTTCTGTCTTATGAACTTTTACGTTCGAGTTTGGTCCTCGTTTTTCAAAATTCATTTTCGATAACGTATTTTATGCGATTTATAACTTTTATCAACTTCTCAATCATATTTTATTAAAATTTATTAAAATTTACTGAAAATATAAATTCTCAAACAAAGCATGGGCTAAGTGAGTTTTCAAGCATACATGCACTTAACGCCGAGGTCCCCAAGTGTCAAGACATCGTGTAACACTTACAGAAGTCACAGTTTCTAAGACCATACATAGAAGTATTGTCATCGAAGAATATGTATTAATAACACGAGCAAAAAGTTTACTTATGGCTTGTTCGATCGTGCTTAAAATCCAATTAAAATTGAAAATATAGTCGTTATTGGATCTCACTTATCTAATAAAAATTAACAATAACGGCTAATTTTTTAATTTTAATCTCTACTAAACTACCCTTAGCTCCCTTTGGAAGGGATTATCTAAAATTTAATCAACTTAAAAGTAAACAATTAATTTTAATTACATAATTTATGGGATCCAATTTTCAACCGCATATTCATCAATTTTTATCAATATCTATTAAAAATCAAATTTGAATCCACCCAAAAGGGCCAATTTAAGAAAAAAGATGGTAAAATCACACTTAAAATAAAATAAAAAATGTTTTTTTTTTCTCCAAATACCCTAGCTAGTCCCCCTGAAGTGTTGCCCGAAGAAGGATTGGGTCGAGCCGCTCCAATGCCTTTCGAGAAGTGGTTTTTAAAGATTATAATTCGAAAATCAGATATAAAGTTAACTTATCCATAAATTAGGAGATAATTCAACTATTAATATTAATAATATTATTATAAAATCTACCCCACACTCAACACAACTCAATTTTATCCCAAACTATAAAAATCATTTCTCTCTCCTCATTCTCTCCACCTAACTCACACCCCCCTAATATGGTGCCACCGCCATACCTACGGCCGAAGACCACGATCGTTGTTGCACCCTACTCTCTCTCACCTAAGGCTGTAAATGGATATTTGATTGTTAAATTCATATATGTTTTGCTATATTATCGGATATTTGATCCGATAATCCGATTTAAAATTAAAGAAATTGGGCAAAAACTAATGTTGGAATTAATTTTTTTTCCAATTTTTTCAATTTTTAAACGGGTTTAGTAATTATAAATTTTTTAACGTTTTTATGTTGAATTTGATGACTTATTTAATTTAAATTTATTTATTTTAATCACAAATAACGTGACATAAAAATATTTTACCGACTCAATTATTTATAACAAATCGAATCGGATTTGTTATCGGATCAAATTGACTTATATCTAGTTTTGATTCATTTAATTAACGGATTATCGAATTCGGATCTTAATCGGATTAAGACACTAAATCCATCTCCCATTAATTTCATCGGATTTAGATCAAAATCAAATTCATTGACAACCCTACTCTCATCGCCAGAGACACCATGAGCTCACATCGGCGGTACATCACTCACTACGCATAACGATGATATTGGTGGTTTGGTTGGTTTTTTCTTGTTTTAGTCGTCGATGATTTGCTTGGTTGTTAGGATTGTTAGTGGTGGTTTGTAAATTGTAGTGATGGTGTTAGCCAGATTTTGGTGGTGGTGCTAAAATTGCGGTGGCTTACAATTTGTTCCCAGATGTCATTATGCATGGGTCACGTATCAATGTTTACAAGTCATAGATCAACTGACACGTCACTATAGTCACATGTTATGCATGTTGTATAGGTGACATATCAATGTCATCGGGTCACAAATCAATATTAATTAGTTACAGATCATATGCCACACGTCTTTGTGCACTAATAATATGTCACAAATTTAAATTCATAGGTCATAGTTCATATGTTACGAGTCACATGTAACAATTCATTTTGCATAGGTAATAGATCAAAGAGAACTAGTCACGAACCATTTGTTCAACCTCACATATAACAATTTACATGTAGTTTAAATCACACTGTCAAAAATTCGTCAATTCTTGTCGATGTTTTGCTAAGTTAAAAATCCAAATAAGTCGTTACCCTTTGAGATGTTTTACTCATGGATCTCAAATCGACGCCTTTTATAAAACCAAGCCGAGTGGATGCTGATGACTGTAAGAGGGGATGGGGCGGGTGGATGTCTGTGGCAGGTAGATGCCGATGATGGTGAGAGGGGACAACGACGGGTGGATGCATGTAACTATGAGAGGGGATGATGACGGGACTGGAGAGAAATTGGTGTGGTTCGAAAATAATTTGATATTTAATTTTATTAATTATTACGTGAATTTTGAATTTCTAAACTTTTGTCTTTTGAAATTGAATTAGGGTATATCAGTATATGGTATACTCAAGGCATGATATATGAATTTTTCCCTTTTGAGAATTCGCGAATAGCACTGGGCAGGGTTGACTAAAGAAGTATTGGGCCAGGCCGCTCCAATACCTTGTGATAAGGTTGCAAATAGAACAAGCCCATTACTGTGAGTAATCGTTAATTTCTTGATTGATGAAGACGGCGGGAATCACAATTGTACTAGAATTCCAAACCATTCACTCATCTGGTCTATTTTCATCTACGGCCGCCTCTTCATCTTTTGCGCTCTCCGTCGCATTTGCGTCCAGCGCTTTCTTCGGGTAAGCATTCTTTTCTTCTGCGTTTTCTTGATTGTTGATTCTCTATCGACCAAGTACAGCCATTCGTGACTATAAAACTTATGGCGCCTGGATTCACCATCAAAGCTCTAACTGATTGGAGTAAAACTGAAAGAAGTATCTAGCGCCTATCTGGATAGTTTTGTTGATGATATGGGAACTTTTACCTCGAGGTCACTTATCAGCAACAAATTCTCCTGCCATATATGCTTCTCTTCCTTTTGTCTTGTTTTGTTTTGTGTATATGCATTTTCATAGTTGTTAACTACAATTGTTTCTTTTCCTACCTCATTTTATAAAAGACCCAAAGTTTATGGATTATGTCAAATTGATTTTTTTTTTTTTTTTTTTCTAAAAAAAGGCACGGAGTGCACAGATTAAATTTGTTTCTTACATTTTCTTTCGTTTATTACTCGGTTTCTAAATTTTCACTTTCCTCGATTTATTGTGAAACTTAGTCCATGTTTGGTATACATTAAAATTTTCATTTTCAACTACACATTTTTCAATAAAATAATATTTTTATCATATCAATAACATTCTCCATCAATCTACTATTCCATAATACATTATTCCAAAATAATGTGGCTCATGAAAAATATTATTTTATTGAAATTTGTATGTTTGAAAATGAGTAGAAAAATGATAATGAAAATTTTAATGTGTACCAAACATGAGTTTAAGTTGCATTTTCCAATATGAATTCCTGATTAAAATTAATCATTTATTTTGATTTAAATTAAAATTTAGATCTTAATTCCTATTTTTATTATTTTAAAAAAGTGGAGTTTTGAATAATGATTTTTTGAAAAATGTTTATTTGAAAAGTAGGAAAATATTTTAAATTTACGTTCCTGTTTGAGCCACATTATTTTTTTTTTATATTCTTATTTTTCTACTCATTTTCAATCACGTATTATTCAATAAAATAATATTTTTCATCACATCAATAATTTTTCCTTCTTTTTTAATCATATATTTTTCATCACATCAAATAAAAAAAAAATTCTTGAATTCAAATTTCAAAATGCGCATCAAAGAGGGCGTCCATATAAATATTTTATTAAATAAATACATTTTAATATAAAAATTAAAGAATTTTGTTAGTCTAAATGGCCGTCATAAGTCAACGCTAATCGGCCTAGTGTGGTAGTATATAGTCAGGAAAAGAACGTTCAAAAAGAATATAACCGTTGATTCAATTCAAGGCGCCCATCCAAAACGGCACTTCAGCCGTCAATTCAGTTCACGTTTCAGAATTGCGCCACGTGTCTCCCCACCCTCTCCCCCGCGCGACACGCCATTAAACTCGATTTGGAATCCGAGTTTGAAGTCCGCGCTATAAAATCCTACCCGAGAAAGTGAGATTCTGGTTCGAAGTGTGAAACGTTGACGCAAAGACAGAGTGAGCTGTGATTGGATTTGGAGCTCCAGTTTCTGGAACTGGAAACGTTGCTTAAATTTGTGTAAGGTTCTCGTTTCACTGGAATTGTGAATTTCTGATGCTTAATTTCGTGTATTTCCGTTTCTTTTTGTAATTTTGAGGGTGAAAATTATTGTATTTGGAGGTTAGGGTTCTGCGAATTTTCGGAAATTTTTATGTTTTTACTTATTTTGTTGCTGCTTGAGGAAAATCTTTTGTTTTTTAGAAGTTTTATCACGGTAATGACTTCGGTGAGATACTGTTGGCCTTGTAGCTCTCTCCACGAGTCCATGTCCTAGAATTAAGTTTAGATACATGTAATTCACACACACACACGCGAGTACTTGCCCAAGCAAAATTAAATGTATGCATAGGTATAATTCGGTAGTTTTCTCTTTTATGCTTCTACAAGTTATTGATTCACAGTTCTGGTTTGCCAATTAAATTTTCAATATTAGACTTTCTTTTCTTAATTGATTAATGGAGTTTAGTTTTATCATAAGGGAAGGTTTTGGTGAAGTTCTGAACTGTGAGGTTAATGGGTGAAGGAGAGGTGTCTGAGAAACCCGAGGCAGCAGATGTGAATGAGCAGAAAAATGGAGTGACAGAAATTGTTGAAGATAAAAAGGATGATGGGAAATTTGAGGCGCAGAAAATGGATGCAGACAAAGAAGAGATCAAAGAAAGCAATGGAACTGAAGAAAAAGAAGTGGAGGAGGAAAATTTAGCAGGTGGAAGCAAAGAAGGAAATGAAGATACGGGAGAGGAGGAGCACGGAGCCACAGAAGATACAGGGAAGGAAGCAACCAAGAACGAGGCAATGGAAGATGACTCTGGGGAGATCCTCAAGGAGGAGACTGAGGATAATGTTGAAAAGGGGGTTGGTGGAGCAAAAGAGGAAGAAAAACTGGAAGAATATAAAGAGAAAAGAGGCTTGAAGAAGCGTCCGAGAACAAAAAGTAGTACTGCGAAAAAAGGGAAAAATAAGACAAATGAAGCTGAAGAGAAGAAAGAAAATTATCTGAAAACCCCAACCCAGGAAAAACCAAAAGAGCGGAAAACCCTTATAGAGACAAAAGAGCCAATAAGCCCTACAGCTTTTGCAATTCAACGTCCTGTACGTGAACGGAAATCTGTAGAAAGGTTGGTCGCCATTGTTGAGAAAGATAGTGCTAAGGAATTCCGAATTGAAAAGGTGTGTTTTCTTAATTTTTTCTCTCTCGTTTTCAGGCACTCAATGGATTAAATTTACTGTTGCAATGCATTCATGAAGTTCATTGACTTTTTCTCTAAAGATTTACTTTGTGACATTACCAGTGTTCGTTTGCAGGGCCATGGAACTGCACTGAAAGATATTCCTAACGGTACACTTTTTAAGTATTTGGATAACTTCACTTCATCCATGCATATGCATCAGCTTATACCTTCATGTTGCAATTTGTCAAGACTCAAGAGTTCCATTCATATGATTTTGTCATAGCGTCCCCACTTCTTAATTACACTTCTTAGTAAACCTGTATAATGAGAGTTAAGTTTTGGGCATCATCCAAGATTGTTTATGAGGAAAAATAGAAGTTGAACAATTGTAAAGTTTGATTTTGATACACCTTGCTGGCTTCGTGCATTTTTTCCTTGAATTCTGGTGCAAATCACAATGTATAGATAATTTAACCTAATCACCAATCATAGTAGAAGAGAGTTCTCAAGTCCCCCTCTGAAATACTAAACACTACCACAGCACATCAATCTACCAAAACTTATGTTTGTCCACCCTGTGTATTGTGTCGGATTTCACGGTCTTTTGGAGTAGCTTTTCTTTATCTAATTATACGGAATTTTCAGATGACGAAGGAAGAGGGGAGAAAAAGCGGCAAGCCAATTTTAATTAATCATATTCATCAACTGTCTAAATTACAACGAAAAATCCAATAAATAGTGAAAACCTAACGGGCTTGGGTCAACCCACTACTACAAGCCCAATAATAATAATAAATAGAAAATATAAATAATAAGGTCCAATAACGATAAAAAAAAAATAGATCCTAATGGGTCCAATGATGTCCGCATCAACTCTCCCGGGGTGGGAGAAAACTCGACCCTGTCGAGTGGATGAACTTCGACCGGGGGGACGATCTTTTGTAAGAACCAAATATCGAAATTCTGCTCAATAGTAACGAAAACTGCAGCTTATTCCCAAGCATATCATTTAGCCAGGGAGGACGATCTCTCCATCTAATGAGGTACTGATACTGGACTCCGAATAACAAACACTCATGTAACTCATCTTCAGCATGTTCATTTGATTGCGCATAATGAGGAGTATGAGGAGCTAGCATCGCAGACTGGCCTGTAGAGAAAAATGGTCGCAACATTGAAGGCTTGAATGGGCCCCGATTAGTAAACAATTTTTCTGTATCGAAAATATAACTTTCATTCAAGTGTGATGGCCAATCAAATCGAAAATCATTAAATGAATTATCTAAAGACTTTTTCTTCACTTTTTTGGAAAATGGATAAGAGAAATGCGCAATAACATATAGTAATTTGCAATAGGGTACTCCAACATATATTGCGCCTTAAAAGTAAGTTCAAAAGTTTCATGATTAAAATTGATTTGACCTCTTAATTTGGCATGAAATTTAGGAACATTGTCAACAAGATCAGTAACTAACAAAGCATGTCGATAATTAGTGGACATCTTAATGTCGACAGGAAGAATGTGCAATCGAGTAATTGCCTTAGAAAACAATGTGGCAATCCGTGGAGTTTCATGTAATTGAGGGAAAACTAAAATAAATTCAACATGGGAGTCATATAACATAGTAGACACAAGATCTAGGATATCTGAAATGCTTGACGTTGATGGGATTGCCTTAGGTAATTTCTCAATTATGTCAATGTTGCGTGTATCGACAATCGATGCGGTCACGATAGGGGACACAACACTCGACTTCTGTGACAATAGAGGAAATAACTGTACTATAATCATTTAAACAAACTCCTAAAGATTTTATAGCTCGTGACAAGTGAGGTTTGATCGTGTCAGCATAATTTTCAAAAAGTCTTTCCACCACACTAAATTTAACAGGAGAATCCTCCCTGTGTTTATTTTGAACACTATTCAAAAGAAAGGTAATCAAATCTAGAGGAATATTGTCACTTTCTTCCAATGTAAGGGTCATGATAGCCTCTATGGATGTGAAGACATTCCTTAAATGATTTCCGTTTAAAGCAATAAGGAAGTGTTGGAACATGTTAATTATCGTACGTTCACAATCCATGTCCAACATAATAAGATAATATTTCGCATAGCCATAGTTTCTAGTATCCTAATGGTCGTAGCATACAAATTGATGGATGTTCTTGTGAGAAATGCAAATGAGGATATAATTTAGGGGAAAATGTCTTGCATTATTTCATCACGGAAAGGAGGATCGGGTGCAGTGATGCGGAATATTTCACCAAGGCAAGAAACAACTGCTACTTGTATAGCAATATCAGGGTGTCTTAATAGATTATTTGAGATCAATGCTGTTCTAAGTGTATTAATAGATGTGAGCATGGAAACAGCAGACATTTGGTCCACTTTGGCATTCACGTCATAACTTTCTTTTTTCAAATTGACAAGCCAAAACACTAAAATAAAAGTATATGCTCAATACAATAAAATTGTTACCTCCCGAGACTCAAAAGACTCCATCAATGTCCCAATCAAGATTTTCCATGAGGCACTGCTATGGTGGCAAAGCGGCAACTGAATCGTGTGAGCGGTCGTCAAACAACAAAAATCCACTGCAATTAATGTTAGAAAATATATATATATATATATATATTTTTTTTTTTTTTTTTGCACTTTCTTTTTTTTTTCCTTTTTTTTTACCTAACAGTAAATAACAAAAACATGGCCCAAAATCGAGCCCAAAATAGAATGGAAATTACAAATTAGGGCCCAAAACATCACGTCAGACCGCATTGAAAATATAATATAACCTTAGGCCCAAAATTGAGTAAATTACGGGACCCAAAACCAAGCCCAATACTATAGACTTGGCCCAAACTAAGATAAATACAAATCAACCCCAGGCAACTCACTGGAGACGAACGGCGACGGCGTCTGAGTGGTCGGGGCTGTGGAGATTTTTGGGCGTTGTCGGCGTGTGGTGGCGGCGTGCGGTTTGGCTGGTGGCGACCGTTTCCTCTTCTTTCCTTTTTCTTGGCTTCGGTTGGATCGGGATGTTGGTTCGATTTTGCGCATAGATGGGTGGTGGGTTTGTGTTGGTTGTAAGAATAGGCGGCAGCTGCGGCTTAGGGCGATGGTGGAAGGCTATTTCGGCTGCGGGCGGTGGTTATGCGTGAGGCGGCGGTGGAGGGATGGCGGTTTGGGCGAGGAAAATTTCTGGGTTTATGGGTGGGATGAAGGCGTCGCAGCGAGCGGGTGGTGGTGAAGCCTCCGGGTTGGTAAGGTGTTTCGGTGGTGGTGATGCTGGGAATTGCAGGTTATCTTTGGTTGTTTTGAGGGTTTTGTGGTGGTGGTAGGGTGGTCGTGATTGGAGTTCGTCTTGGGATTTCTGTGTATGGGGTTTTTGCTACGGATTTGGTGGTGGTGTGTAGGGAGGTTGAAGGAGGTTGGGTTGACGGTAGGCTGTGGATTCTAATTTTGCATCGTCTGGTCAGCGAAAAATTTCCAAGGTTAGCTCTGATACCAATTTGATGCAGGACGATTAAAAATTTATGGCAAATTAGAATTAAGAAGCTAAAAGAAAAAAGAAGCAGCTAGAAGAAGAGGGGGGAGGAAGAGGGGAGAAAACGGCGGCAAGCCAATCTTAATTAATCATATTCATCAACTGTCTAAATTACAACGAAAAATTCAATAAATAGTGAAAACCTAACGGGTTTGGGTCAACCCACTACTACAAGCCAAATAACAATAATAAATAGAAAACATAAATAATAAGGTCCAATAACGATAAAAAAAAAAAAGATCCTAATGGGTCCAATGATGTTCGCATCATCTTCCCTCATAATCTATTGCATTTGTGCTAGTCATTCCTCTTAATAGACAACCTCCTGTAATCAAAGTTAAAGTTGGTAGTTGAGTTGTTTCTTCCCGTCAATCCTGTGCTTGATTTGTTACAATTTTGAGTATTATGTTTCTTCTGTTCCATTTGTACCAAATCTTCATTTAGGGCGTGTTTGAGCCACATTATTTTTGAATGTATTCCGGAATAGTAGATTGATGGAGAATGTGTGATTGAAAAAGAAGGAAAAGTTATTGATGCGATGGAAAAAATTATTTTATTGAAGAATGTGTGGTTGAAAATGAGTAGAAAAATGAGAATGAAAATTTTAATGTGCACCAAACATGTGCTTATTTTACATTTTAATCAATTTTTCAATGATTTTTGTTATACATGGCTGTACGAACGAACTTTCTGTTGCTTTCTGAACCACATTTTTGTTTCAGTGGCATACAAGTTGTCAAGAAGGAAGAGCGATGACACTTCCAAGTTGCTGCATACAATTCTTTTTGGAAGGAGGGGAAAAGTAACGCTTTGAGTTCATACTTAATATTCTGGTGTTCCTCTATGGTTCATATGGGCCTAGAAATGTTTTTCTTAGTTCACAATGCAGCGTTCCTGTCAGTTTGATAATCGGATCATGTTGAAAATGGCTGGAATTTTCATTTCCTTAAGTTTTAGAAAATATGTCCCGTGTGTCATGCATCTGAAAAACTTTGAAGTTGTTGAGCATATCTGTGTCTTCCGATACCTTAATGCGTTTTGAATATCATGGTAATATTACCAAAGTAAATAAGTCACAATTAGTTTTACTTGCAAAAAAATTGGCACCCTTAGTGTGTCTCCAAATTCCAAATGTGGTGTAAAAATTGTTCTAAATTGGGATTTAGTTCTCTAAAGTGGCTGAAATCCTCTCCAATGGAGAGATGCAAAGGAAACGCAAATTGCATTTTGCGGTAGAAGATGTAAAACATCACAAGAGACAAAAAGTGGATTTAGATCTTCTCATTAGAGCAAAATTTGAATTTAAATCCACCGAGATATAAATGAGGACCAATTGTACACCTCCATTGGAGATGCTCCAAGTACTTGATTGGACCATTTTCTTTTTTAAAATGTTATTTTCTATTATTTTTGCGTGATGTTGATATCGAAGTTGAGTTATATAACCCTGAGTTTTGCTTAAACAAATGGTGTTAGCAACAATATTCATCCACCTTTTGCGAGTTCCTGCCAATTTACTTCGGTATTTAAAGTAAATTTGGTGCTCCTAATGTGCTTTTCTGGCAGCTATAAAATGTTGATATGCTGTAGTTGGGTCCATTTCATGCTTTTGTTGATAACTTCCAATAGTTGACTCGTGCTTATACTCCTACCTAATTCTGCAGGCAGCTGATGTCAAGAACAATATATCTAGATTTTCTGGATTTGTGTGGCATGATGATGAGGAGGTAAAGAAGAGATTATATTAAGTTATCTGGTGATTGTAAAATATCTATTTAGAACTTCTTTGAAACATAGGCATAGCTCAGCACTTTGAATGTGCGTGTCTTAGGAAAAGCAAATGAGGAAACTAAAAGAAAAACTTGACAAGTGCGTCAAAGAAAAATTGGTGGAAGTCTGTGACGTTCTCGATATATCAATTTCCAAGTCTACTACAAAGAAGGTATGCAGAGATCTCTCTGCTTCACATTCCTGGAAATTATACATTTTCTTTCATACTTGCATAGCTCCACCCCTCATTGCACATTTCTTCACATATGCATTCATATTCTGGGATACGCTAGTGCATGTGTGTTCTAGATAAATTGTTAACTATATGGTACTGCTGCCATTTTATAATACTGCCATTTTATAATAGTCATGAGATGTACCATCTCTCTCCTGCATTTCTTCTTCTCCAAGATTAAAATTCAATTTGTTGTTCATCATGCATCCAGGAAGACATAATCGCAAAGTTGATAGATTTTTTGATGGATCCTCGTGCAACAACCACTGAATTGCTTGCTGAAAAAGAACAGGTTCAACACGAAGTTCAACCTTTCTTTTTTTCTTTTTTTCGTTTTTGCTCGGCTCTTTGTATATTTACAAATCTCATGTATGCCAACCAGTCGGGCAAGGACAAAAAGCGGAAGAGGGTCAGCAAAAGCACTGTATCAGCATCTGGGAATGCATCTTCAAAAGGCTCTGCCAAGGTATTCCCTTTCTCATTAATTGTAGGTTTGTACTGTAGGTTTGTACTCTGCCAAGGTATTCCCTTTGTTTGTAATATTTCTCGCTTTAGATATGTACTCTCTCGTTCCAAAATACATAAATAAATAAATGAAAAACACACATGCTTATCGTTGACTATATATTCTTTGTAAATGGAAGCTCAGTGGTCAATCAAAGAAAGCACAATTACTAACATTGTGGAAGATGTATTGGAATTTAGATGAAAACTACCCATTATTAAACTTTATTTCTGGCGTATTTTCAGACTCAAAAGAGAACTGATAGTGCATCTGAAAAGGGTGGGGAGAAAAAGAGCATGCCTGAATCTGATGACGAAACAGAAGAAGAGGAAGATGAAACACATGAAGAGGAAACCGTTAATGGTGTTCCCAAAAGATCAGAAAATGAGTTGTCTGATCAAGGTGAAAGTGAGAAGGAAAGTGCATCCGAAGACAAGTCCGATGATGACAAAGGAAATTTAAAGCGAGGTAAAACAAAGTCTCCAGCGAAGAGGGGATTTGGTGAAAAAGCCAAAACTAAGAAAGTTACGATCTCTAAGAAGGCTACTCTACCTAAAAAAGCACCTGCAAAATCACCATCAAGTCGCTCAAAACCCGATAATGATACAAATGCAAAGAAGTCTTCGGGTAAGAAGAAAAATGAAGCAGTTAAGAAGAAGACATCAACTCTTAAGAATTCCGCGGCAAAAGAGACGACTGGTGAGAATTGTAGTTTATTTTCCTATGATTGGACTTCTATGGTTGCAAGAGAATCTTGATAGTTAAATCATTTACCATCCCTAAATCTGAACATCCTGAACGGCTTTATGGTTCAGACCTTCTGTGAGGGCCTTTTCATGAGAATCCATTTTTCTAAAGCTTTCTTGTTTCTGTCCAAATGAAGGGAAGAAGGTTGTGAGGGCCTTTTCTTGAGAATCCATTTTTCTAAAACTTTCTTGTTTCTGTCCAAATGAAGGGAAGAAGGTTGCGAAGGGTAAAGCCAAGTCCAAGGAGGACAAAGTAAAGCCAAGTGACGATGAACTTAAAAATTCAATATGTGAGATTCTAAAAGAGGTGGACTTCAATACGGTGAGGATCTGAAGTTCTCTGTTCCATTGTCATATGGTTTTGATATCAATATATCCTTCCCTCTCCTGTGTTTATGTGGGAGAAGAGAGAACCGAAGATAAGATTGTCTTGTGAACTTCTTATACTTTAGATTTGGGCCTCCGCACAACAATCTAAACCTGAAACCTTCACGTGGGAAACTATGCTGTTATTTTGCATCCTCAAATTTTGATTGGTTGCCTTTTGGAGAACTTACAAGCAGTGCTGCATTTGTTTCCTGAGAAATCATCTAAAAGAATTGTGGACTTCTAATCTTCAATCTGATATTATGCTTTTCTTTGCAATTGAGTTAAGAGGTTAAATGCAGGTCCAACTTGTTTGCATGACATTTATTTGTGTTATTCAAGTGATTTCTTAGTTACCGCGTCTTTTTGTTCTGCTTCTTACATACGCCATTTACTTCTTTTTTTTTGCAGGCCACCTTCACTGATATTCTAAAGCAACTAGGTAAGCTTTCAATATTTAATTTTACTATCTTTAAGCCATAAAATAGGTAAGAATCCCCTGCACCTTTTCATTTTCCCTTTTCATTTTCTTTTTGTTTAGGATGGGTTGGGCGTAGACAGAGATTATAGGATGTTAGATTACTTGAAAAGTGTTTTTAGTGATTATGGCACCAATTTGACATGTGCGCAATTGTGCTGCTATGAGCCGAAATTTTTCTCATTTACGGCGGCAATAGAATCTGAAAATTTCTTGTTTTTTCATAGTATTTTGTACTGGTTAAAATTATGAGACTCCTCACTGTTTCAGCAAAGCGATTTGATGTGGACCTGACGCCAAGAAAATCATCAATAAAGCTCATGATTCAGGATGAGCTAACAAAACTAGCCGAAGAACAAGACGAAGAGGATGAAGGTGATAATGAGAAGATCGTTGAACAATCTTCTAGCCGAGGTGTACATGCCTGACAACCTACGAAGAGAACAAACACATGAAGCATAGGGTACCATCTGATCTATCATTGTCTATAGCTCCATCGTCATAATTTATGTTGATCTTGCCACTAATGTTCTATACCCACATCTCCAAAAGTTAAGCCAGCTATAATTTATGTTGATCTTGCCGTTGTAGTTCTATAACCGCATCTCCCAAGTTAAGCCAGTTGTAATTTGTTATTAGTGTTTTTAACCGGAAGTTTCTTGTTCCTTAGAAATTCATCGAACTAAATGATGCAGATTGTAGCTTGCTATGTACAATTATCCTTTTCTATAGTGTACTGATCCTTGAATCAGTGTATCAACACTGATTGTAGTAGTTGTCTCCACATACTTGTATACGGTTTTGTGTAGATTTTAAAAGAGGCTTGGAACATCAACTCTCTCTCTCGTTTTTAGGCTTCTGGTTCATATGATCTCATGGCAAAAAGCGTTTGTAACAAATCTGTCTGGGAAATTTTGTGTTTTCACTGAATAACATGGCAGTATCAGTAAATTAATTTATAGTAATGAAGTCATTTCTTCTTTCGTTACTTGGAACAATTTTCCCAAACAGTTGCTCAAGATGAAGAAAATTACAAAATTTGACTGCCAAGTTCTTAATTATTCAACGTGATATAAAGTGCTGATTTTAATCGGACTAGATGTTCGATATAAATAAAATCCGAAAAGAAGTGTTCTTAAGCTTAGTGGATTAACTGTGAAAAGCTTAAGTGGAGCACTCTTGAATAAAGACAAACCAACTTTTGTACGTGTTACAGCATACTAATCTTCAGTGGAGGAACATCTACTAATCTCCAGTGGAGCCAAGATTAGACCAGGCCACCTATCATCTTTAAACCTCATTTGTCTAAAATAATTTTTCCTACTTTTTAATCACATTTTTTTCCCAAAAAAAGTACTTTCCACTAGAAATTTTTTTTCTCCCTGACAAGCTCTATAATTAAACATAACATAAAAAAGTAAAAGAAGTCTATGCAAGTCTACGCCAAAATCTTGGAACAAGAGGGCTAGGGCCTTGTCAATTGCAGTAGTTCAAGTGGTGGCCCTGCCCTTGTCTCTTTGCAATCACTCGGTATCACAATTCTAATGTACGCCTACCACCATTGCTAAATGTACAAGGAAGAATGCACAGATAAAATTTACACAACATTTGTTAAATTTTGGACAAGAAATATAATTAAAATAGTCAATTGGATGCTGCCATCTCAACGCATAAAAGGTAAGCTCGAGAGGTACTTCAATTCCCAATAAGTCGCAGCATAATAAAAACTATTATTAAACACATGAAATATGATTAAAATAAAATTTCCATTTAAAAATCATATGATGTGTCACCAAGCACATATTTCACTCGAAGTCAACTAAAATAAAGAAT
Source organism: Fraxinus excelsior (assembly GCA_019097785.1). Classification (NCBI taxonomy): domain Eukaryota; kingdom Viridiplantae; phylum Streptophyta; class Magnoliopsida; order Lamiales; family Oleaceae; genus Fraxinus; species Fraxinus excelsior. Next base: position 54,679,364 of record CM032623.1, on the reverse strand, counting down.
TTGAACCACCATACTAGTTACACTAAGAATCCGTTTGATTGCAGATGTGAAGAATGAGTGGAAAGAAAATAAATTTCAGGAAATTGAATTGCATAAAAATTGTTTTATTGAAAATTGTAATTAATTATATTTTATTAGAATAATTTTTCAACTGAAAAATGTTTAAAATTTGATGTCCGTCTGACTTTATTTTTTCACTCGAAGTCAACTAAAATAAAGAATTTTAACCACCATACTAGTTACACTAAGGATCCTTTTGATTGCAGATGTGAAGAATAAGTGGAAAGAAAATGAATTTCAGGAAATTGAATTGCCTAAAATTATTTTATTGAAAATTGTAATTAATTATATTTGATTAATATAATTTTCAACTGAAAAATGTTAAAAATTTGGTGTCTGTCTGGCTTTATTTTTTATGAAAATTGTCCATAAAAGTGATATTTTTTCTACCATTGGGTCTAAATTTGTATTTCAATTGTCAACAAGGAAAAAAAAAAAAACCTAAAAAATCAATTCCAAACAAACCAATAAGAAAAAATTTTCCTCCAAAACTTGAAAAATGTGGAAAGGTTTTTGCTGTCAAACGGTGCAAAACCTTTGGTATCAAATAGGGCCTCAATATCCATGGACTGCAATTACACTAGTCTGAGATGCCGTGACAATTTTGAGTCGACTGTTTGACCATGTACAGAACCAGTTGCGCATAACTCAGAAACTATAATCCCAAGTAACAGAAATCAATGAAAAAAACATCTACTATAATGTCAAAAAACCAAACTCATAGATACACATATATAAAGATGGAAGTACATATAATATATGTGGGAATACCGTAATTTCATATTTCAACACATACTACTAATGTTACATCATTATCCAATAGAGGAAGCAAATCAAACTATTACCTTGGTCTCCCCCTGGCAGCTGAAGACCCGGATCCGATATGGTAACCCGACCCAACTTTTCCGGATCCATTGCCACCCATCTGATTGTACCCGTAAACTTGTCCCTGCTGCATCTGATGCCCCATCATTCCATACATCCCCTCATAACCACCCCCAGAACTCCCCATATTTACCACGCTGCCATTTACCCCGCCGCCGCCGCCGTCCTTCTCCCCTCTTCCGGCCATTGCACTCTTCTCCCCCTCCATATCACGAAACCTCTGCAAGTAAATCTTCAACGGCTCGACATATTCCTCGAATCCTAAAGTGGTCATCGCCCAAAGTAAATCATCGCCGTTGATTGTCTTCCTTTTCTCCCTCTGGCACTTATCGGACGCCTCTCCGGTGATGAAGCTGATGAACTCGGATACGCACTCTTGCACTGTTTCTTTTGCATCTTTCGATATCTTTGCGTTCGCGGGAAGTGCTTTTTTCATGATTCTGCTCACGTTTGCGATTGGGAGAAGCCTGTCTTGCTCTCTTGGGGAGGCCTCGTTATGCGAGTTGTGGTCTCTGTTTCCTCCCGATTCATTATCAGAATCTGCCATTTCTTTCTTCCAAGAATTCACACGACAGTGAAAATTGAGGCGCTGATTTCTACTGTTGGAAAACAGCAATTCGATATTTAAAGGAGAATCTACAATTTCGGATATGATTTTCAGTATTTTGGCATTAGTGAGCTACTGAGATACCAAAACTGCTTTGAACTCAAAATCGTAAGATTTAATTGATCATTCACAGTGTTTGATACCAGAAAGGATGTTTAATTCCACAGAAAATAGAAAAATATTTAAAATTTTTGAAAAATAAAAAAAAAAACGGATGAAGTTCAGATGCTTTGGTTTATATATTCAATTATAAACTCTTACATTCCTAACAGGAAATAATATATATATAAAACACGAAATTCACAACTATAAAAACAAGAATCTACTATAATCCCTCTGGAATACCAAAATAGGTAATCAAGAATCTAAAACAATGGAGAAAAACGCAAAATAAAAAAAATGGAAAAATTCAACAGAAGATAAAAATCAGGCCAAATTTATTTAGAAAAAGACTACACAGCTTTCAAAATTAATATTGTTGAAACAAGAACTCCCTATAATCGCACTAGTAATACCAAAATCAGGAAATATTTTAAAGTTTAACCGTAGAGCAATCAAGAACCTAATAAAACCATAACGAACAAAAATATACCAGAAAAATCAAACAGTAAAGTACACAAATAGCTAGGAAAATTTTAAAAAAGAAAAAAAGAAGAAGAAGCAAAATCGGTGGAAAATACTTCAAAAATCCAAAAAAGGGTACGAAAAATGAAAATTCAGAAGCTAATTTCTCCGGCGAATTCGGAAAAAAAACGGAGTTCTAGAGAGAACTTTTTTAGAGAGAGAGTGAAGAGGAATTCGGCGTGGAGAGAATGCGAGGTCCGTTGGATCAAATGCTGCAATAATGAGATCTAAGAGTACACGTGGACGTAACTGAATCGCTGGTTTGTCGATAACTATAGGGCAGGTTTCCCATCTTACGATCGATCGTGAGTGGAGTAATCTGGACCATTGATTTCACATCTAGTACGTGTGTGGCTGTTAATGGATTTCTATTTACCCAATGGGAATTGTCATCATAGCACCGCTCTTCATTTCTTTCGTCAGCCCTAATTTTCATTCTTTATTTTATTTTATTTTATTTTTAATTTTGGGAGTAATACTATAGCGATTAGTGCCAATAGCAGGTTAGGCATCAATTAAATGATTTTAAAATTAATAATTATTTTTTACTTCTAATTTTACAAAACAGCATCTCACACCTACGTTTGTTTAGGATGGTTGGTCCAAAATTCGAGTGGTTGACAATTAACATAAATCTTCATTAACCTTATAAAATGAATCATGTCGTTTTCTAATATTGACGCATCTCTAAGATCTCATTGATTTAAATCTTTTAGCGCATCTATCAACGTACACAACAGAACAGTGATGAAGCATCACCTAGTCGACCCTAAAAATTGCTAAGAATAAAGCTTAGTTTCTTATGATATATAATACTAATCTTTTTCTTGCTTTTGAAATAATGAGGTCTCATATGTTTATGCAACAAGTTTTTGAATTATAGGATAATACAAAAGAAAAAGCTTCGATATATATATCTATATTAAAAATGTTGATACAATGTAATATAGTAAGATCTCCAACCGACTCACCAACCTTAATATTGTTTCCTTCATAGAAACTTTCCTTTCCTTTTAATGAGAGAGAAAGTGATTCAATTGTTGTAAAGTTCTTATTCAAAAGTGATTTTTTTGTCCTTGTAATTCTTAGTCTATAAGAAACTTAAAAGTTGAGTTGATATTTTTTTAGTTAAAGAATAAGTTCTTTCGTCAAAAATTGCATATTCCTTCTTTATCTTTTCCATAAATTGATGGTTTAAAGGAGAATTGATGTATTTGAATATACAACAGTTAATTTTTTCAATGGTCTATACAAAAGTAGTCTTTTATTTGATGTAACTATATTTAGATCACTTCAGCCGAAACGAATGATGCATGTTCTGATCTCATTGTTACAACTTATAAACATAATGAATACATTCAAATATCATTCATTTTTAACACGAGCTTATAAAAGAAGAGTGTCTGACTCAGCCCACTAACAAAGTTTTATTTAGCGATAAACTCAATAGAGTCGATCATGTCTACACGTAGAAGGCCTCGTTGTTGCCAAGTCATACTTCTAATAGTATCAGCATTTTCTTCATCAAAGATTATTCACAAGTCAAACTGAGGAAATATATATAATGGAGACATAATCATAATTTGGATGAAAAGAAAACTTTCTTGTTCTCATTTTTCGTTTTACTTTGTACTATAGCTGGACCAAAAATGTGGTTTTAATAAAATTCCCATTTTTGGCACATACTGCAACTAGAATTGTCAATTAGATGAGCAAGCCCAGTCCAGCCAAATAGAAGACCGGGAGTAACATAACAAGTTACGTACTGGAGATAAGAGCTCCCTTAGTTGGTGACTGTCTCGTCTATTCCTGATTCTCAGGTCTCTTTCATTTTCACCGTTTACAGATTTTTGAAGACCCGGTCATCCTATTCCAAAACAACTTGGACGAAATATGAATCCATCGGAAAACCTTTTGTATTATGTTTAGAAAAATGGCTTGTTTCACCCAACTTCCTCCAGCTTACAGCCCACAAGATCAGTGCTGGATGTCGATGGCAATATCGCTGGCATAAACAGGAGATATAATTACTGGTGGTGGAATTGGTGGCAGCAACGCCGGCAGAGGATTTGGAACCGGCAGTGAAGTGTCATGGTGGAAGGTGGAGGAGGCAGAGAGAATTAGGTTTTGTTATGAACTATATTAGGTTAATGTTTGTCAAATGTTTATACAACATAAAAGAGGGTATTTTTCAAGTAAAATCTCAGTAGGGCAATTATCAATAAGAGCAAACAGGGATATATCAATTTTTTTGAAAAAAAAGTGGGTACATAGGCTAATTTTCCCATATTGAAAAGCCCGAACGAGCAGGCCGCAGGCTGGGAGTGACTAGGCTTAGCCGATTTCAGCACCACTATATACTGAATTTTGCGAGTTAAACCTCAAGGGAAAGAGGAATGTAGGACAGCACAACTAACGACTACATACAAGCACAGAGAAAATGATGCAAAAAGTACGATATCTACTACTACATTACTGAATAAAGATTAATTTGTGTAATATATACATGTAATTTAGACGTACAATTCGTGGGTTAAATAATCCCCATTATTGTATAGTCAGCATTCTACATAATTTTGACATAAATGGCATGTTTGACACAGTACGCCTAACAAAAAAAGGGGGTAAAATTACAAAAGAAATCATACAGAAAAGGAGGTACATACTCAACATCCTGCTTCTTCAATCCTAATACATCACATTCAAATAGCAACATTGTAAATTATCCACCCGATCTCAACACTTCAGCGTTTCAAGCCATGATCATCATCCACAACATTATATTGTTCAAGCGACATTATACTAAAAGGCAAATGAAATGTTTGAATACTCAAATAAAAGGTTCGACTAGCAATGCAATCTTGGATAAGAGGTTTCACCATGTCATATCATCTTCCAGACTAAAGCTTTGCCCATCCATCCAGACTTCCAGTAGAACAGCTTCAGAATCATATCCTTCCATCTAAGAATTGAAAGAAAAATATGATATAAATCAAATGTCAATAACTCAATTAAGCCTCCGTTTGGGAAGGATTTATAAACTGTTTAATTTATAAATAGATAGAAATGTGGTAGATAAGTAGATACTACTTGTGAGTCCATTGAATATGTAGTTGAAATGAAGTTCGACCATTTATAATGATTTATAAACTTTGCCAAAAGTCTAAATGTAAATAACAAATGACCACTTCTGCCTAGAAATATAGTTCTCAAAGTAGTGTACTTCATATATAGAAAATCTTCTCAATAGCTTTTGACTTTTTTCTGTTTTGGTGGTGGTGGTGGTGGAATAATAAACAAAAGACTCCCAAATGAAAATCCCCCTGAAATAAAGTGGTTCACAATTAATAGAAGAAATTGTGCTTCAGTTACACCACAACATTGCCAATTTCCCTTAACTCGTCATTTGTATTTTCTGATTTTCCTGCCCTTGTTTCAGCTACACCATGCTCAAACACAAATCTACTGGTGTATTATTCCACTGCACTGTTTGGTGAAAGAAAAGAGTTCGCGAAGGGGAAGGGAATGAGAAATTGAGGACGAGTTTAACATTTTTTTTAACTTTCTGTCATACCCTGGTTATCTAACTATATATACTAACAGTTAATTTAGCCTTTGTTTGGCTCCATTTTCTAAAACTCATTTTTCCTCAATCTCATTTTTAACCACACATTTCATCAATTTTTTATCAAAATCGACTAAAAATCAGTTTTTTAGCTAAACCAAATAGGGGCCTAGTATTATTTGGTCCAATCACTTCAATTTGGAAGGTCCACTTCTATGTCACGCCCTCTTCTGTTTCTTACCAGACAAACTATATGTGGTTCATTTCCACTTTCCCTCCTAATACTAGTCCAACCAAACATGCTGTTCTTCGGAGGCCTTTGCACTGGAGGAGGGGACGCCTATGGATTGAATTATGTATTGAATGTTTTTATTCTGGAGTGCAAATAAAAAAGAGAGATTTCACTTAATCCTATCAACTACATATCATTATGAGCTTTTCACTTTTGAGGTTTCTCATTGGCGAAAAGATATTCGTCTTCTAAAGTTTTGTGGGTGAGTAACATGCATTCAATATAACGAGAGAGAAGAAAAAAAAAAGCTATGTCGACGAGCCAAGCCGAAAAAAAAAGCTCGGGCTCGGCTCGATCCTTTTTAGGCCGAGCTTTTTTGGGCCCGAGCCGGGCCGGCTCGGTTTTTTTAATTATTATTATTATTATTTTTTACTGCTGCCTGCTAAAAAGCAGGTAGCAGTAGCCTGCAGCTGCCTGCAACGTATGTTTACTATTTTTATTAATTTTTTTTTTCTAAACACGGGCCGGCCTGGGCTCGGCTAGAGCTTTTTACGGGCCGAGCTAGAGCCGACAAGCTCTTTTTTGCCATCCCTAGAGCCCCATTTTGATGTGAAAATGAGTTTATGTAATAATTTTTGAGAGAATGTGTTCTTAAAAAGTAAGGAAAAAATTTTACGGGCAAAATTATGTTATTTGAAGAATGTGTGTTTAAAAATGAATTTTTTGACAAACAGGGGCTAAATGTACACAATGACAGATCAAAACCAATGATAGAATAAATAATCATGGGCAGCTAATATTAGACAAAAGGATACCTCCCAATTTTGAGTAAGCTCCATGAGGATTAGTTGCATTTGTACTATGCTCAGGCTAAAATGTAATTTCCTCCCCGTTTAACCCACGATTTCTATGAAAGAAACGAATATCCATGCAACACCAAGAGTAGAAAGAACACAAGATATTTCCAACATAATTTACTTAACAAGGAAAGAAGTTAGACAACAAAATTTTAGTTGGTGCAGTGCACAAATTTTCAAACTGCTACACAAGCCTTTATTTGGATAAGAATCATCAAGACTTAATAGAGACCTCACAACTATAAGCAACCAATTACATAAATGTTAATGATGTGCAATCACTGACTTACAGATATGACAAAAGAGGAAGTACAGTAATGATGAACATATTTGCTAGTGGTAAGGATCCAACATTATGTGCAAAACATCACATTTTGCAAGATATTAAACTCTAAAAATAATGTTCATATGGATAGGTCACATTTTGGTTTTGGCCATGCAGTGGGATTTGGTTTTCATTTCTATTTTTCAGGAGTAGGGTGGGGGAAGAGTCGATCAAAATTACATTATCAAATGAGGACAGAAACAAATCCATCATTTCTGTTTTTTAAGGTACACGTATCTGCTTGATTGTGCAAAGCTATGGCTTTCTCAGTGCAGTACCAGAAATAGAATATCTTCCCATTTAATCAAGGAAGTCGTGCAAAGCTGAAGCTAACTGCCAAAGAGTTCAAATTATTGTATGCAAAACATAAAACAGATGCATGTAATGAAACAACTTACTTGATTAATGTGCTGAGAAAATCCATAATCCTTCAGAAGGAGCCATCACAGATTTCACAACATAGAAACTATGGAAAATATTGAAGAGCATGACTCTTCGCTGTTAACTGAAGCCAGGCATCCAACAAAGCAGCTAGTAAAAGAGTCTGAATGATCATGGTTAACCAAAGTTTTCCTAGTGCCTAATCAGTTTCTTTCTGAACTACAATACTGAGAGATGCACTGAGCACCTAATTATTCAGAGGTTAGGCGTCGCCTCTTCCCATATTCGGCATCCCTTGATCTTGACCTATGTTCTTCCTCGTGTGATAATCTCGATTTGCTGTGAGTCTTGGATGATCTTACCCTGTCCCATTCATCGTCATATTCTGGCTCACGGTCCCTGTACCTATGATGATCAGCATATCCAACTCTGTCATCCCGATGGCGATCATGATCACGTTCCCTCCCACGATCGCGCTCGCGGGCTCGGGAATGACCAGGATCTCGGTCCCGATCCCTGTCTCGTCCACCAACACTGCCATCGCGATGCCTCCTTTCTGACCACTCATGATCATGCCCCGTATCTTTTTCTCGAGGCATATCTCTGTCATAGCCTGGTTCTCTATCATCTCGATACCTCCTATCTGAAGAGCCAGACCTATCCCTTTCTGAACCTCTGTCCTTTTCTTTCGTAGCATTTGTCCAAGGCCCTTTATCATGACTCCCTTCTCCATACTGATGGTCAGATGCAGCTTCTTCTCCATAACTAGACTCTCCTGCTTTCCCACCATGCTCCTCGCCTGTCCACGTGCCCATATTAGGATCCGACCAGCCCATATTAGGCCCCTCAAATCCAGGAGCAGGCATCATGCCCATGCCATTCATGGGCATCCCTCTCCCAAAAAATGCCGGATTCACATGGGGAGCAACACCAGGCAAACCAACATTTCCAACAGGTCCAAATGAAGATAACATTCCTGGAAAGGGTGGGGTAGGTGCACCAGGAAATCCTCCATAACCACCCATTCGCCCCATGGGGCCTCCGAAAGCAGGATCGAATCCCTGACCCATCATTGTTTGAGGATGTAATAATGGAGGAGTGGCACCTAGCCCCTGCGCAAATCCATTACCATTTCCCATTAAACCACGACCACCTATTCCACCACCCCTGTTCCTCATTGGACCCATAGGCCCCCTATTTCCCATAGCTCCTTGACCATTACCTCTACCCCAATTCCCTCTCCCAAAACCTCTGTGACCATCACCATTGCCTTGATAATTCCCACTAATAGCCATGTTGCTGCCGCCGCCACCAGATTTACCTGTCACATCTCCAGGTCCTCCAGGCCCTCTTCGCGGTTGATTAACTGCTGGCTGGGCTGCATTTTGGTTTCTATTCAACTGAGCTTCACCCATTTTCTTAATACTATAGGGCGAGGCATATGCAACTACACATGGCCGTCCATTAAACAAATGCCCATTCATTCCTTCCTTACAGGCAGTGGCACTACCGGGGTCAAAAAATTCCACCTGACAGTAACCTTTTGACTTCCCACTAGCTTTCTCATCAAAAAACTTTACCTCCTTTACTGGCCCATACTTGCTTAGCTCCTCCTCCAGCTCAGCATCAGTTGTCCACCAATGCAAATCACCAACAAAAAGAATTGTTCCACCACCCCCACCACCTGTCACGCCGCCAACACCACTTCCAGGCATGTATCCTCCGGTCCCAGTCACATTACCCACGATTCCAACATTTGCTGGGCTTGCTGCAGCTCCAATACTAGCAGCACGTGGCTGCTGATACTGAACCATTGGTTGATTATTTTGAGCACTGTTATTCACGGTCTGCTCTACGAACTCAGCTGGTTTATTGGATGACTGCTTTAGCTCAACCCTAAGCCCCCCAACACATGGCATCCCGGATCCATTTCCAGCTGTCACTCCCGAACCTCTACCAGACCCAATCTCGTTACTGCTGTCATTTCCCCTAAACCCCATATTCTGATGCGCCTCTACTCTAACAGGAACCCTTGCCGACTCTCCCTCGCCTTGTATAGCCACACCCTCACTTTTCCCTACCGGCTGCGGTGATTGACGCATCGGATGAGTCGGCTCAGCCTTGTTCTCTGACACTTGCTCATTTCTCTGACCTAGATTATCCTCGTTCTTTCTAACCGACTGGAGGAAGTTCTCACCAACATTAACATCATTATACAGATCTTCGTAGTCATCTTCCTCTTCGCCAAGGAAACCCTCGTCAGCTACAGCGGAGATGGCTTCGTTCCGATGATACTGCTCAACGGCTTCATTTTCGTCCATTTCTTCACTGGAAACCTAGAATTAAGCTTAGGGTTTTTCCTATTTGGCAAATTTATTTCTTTTTGAAATTTCGTACGCGGAACAACCTCAAAATCTTCATAAAAATTGAGGAAAGCAAGGAATTTCTAAAATCTGTTTTAGAGATCTTACCGTAAAATTTGCCCTCTTTGTTTTAGGCGTGTTGAGCGAGGAGAAACCCTAACCTAGAAATAGCGTATGCTGCGCCACTTTCAACCATTTCGGCTTAGGTGCATGCATATACCGTCGAGAAGAAATGAGGCGAACCAAGCAAATTAAGAGTGTGTTTGGCAAGATTTAAAATCGAATTAAAATTAAAAAATTAGTCGTTATTGTTGATTTTTATTAAACAAGTGAGACTTAATAACGATTATATTTTCAATTTTAATTGGATTTTGAGCTATACCAAACACGCTCTAAACTTGTGTTTGAATCTAGTTTTGAGGAGAACGAGAATTTTGAAATAATGATTGATGTGAGAATGTGTGATGGAAAGTTTTTGATTTGTGTGTAATATTATTTTATTTGGAGAATGTGTGATTGAAATGAAGAATAAGAACGAGAAATTAACGGGTGTCAAACGGGGGCTAATGCTTGTTTTAACCTCCATTTTATTTTGTAATTGTGTTAGAATGAAAAATGTGTAGTTAAAAATGAGGAAATTATTTTAAGTTTGAGTGCAATATTATTTTCTTAAAAAACGTGTAGTTGAAAAAAGATCAAATCACTATTCAATAATACATTTTGATAAAGTGTCTCGACTCATTCTTTGGTAGGATGAGTCGAGACGGTTCGAGTAATTTTTTACTGAAATCGTATATTTTATTCGTCATAACGAGTCGATTCACAAGTCAACTCGTGAGAGCTAAATCTATCTTGACACGTTATTGGGAGAGTCGAGCCAACTATAGTTCATGACAATAGGGGATGACAATTCGAACTATTAAAATCGAAAATCGCAGTTAACCAAACCAATGGTGCAATGGGGTGGTTATGATTTTGATTTTAATGAGTCAGTTCAGGGTGGGGCGGGAATGATATTAAGCAGCAGTGTCCCGCCCGATTACCCGTTAAAAAAAAAAAATTGGACAATGAGACTTCCCATTATTCTTTTTCAAAATTAATTGGACAATTTTGACAATTAGGCTTCCCCAAAATTATGGCTTAGTTAACATTACTAATAAACCCTTAACTTAGTAACTTAGCTCTGACCCTATACGGCTATACGTTCAAATTGAAAATTGGAAACCAAACTTACAAAACACTCGTCCACTCAACCAATGAACCAAATCAGATTCGTCGGCGCTCTGCTGCCTGTATCTCAGCTTCAAATTATAATAATCAGCAACGAAGTCTACCATCTTGTGAGCACACTCCCTGAGTTGTTCTGCATCCATTGGCTTCAAACCATATTCCATGTACAATTCAACAAAACGCAAATACATTATATTTGATTGCATTTTTTATAATATTATTTAAATATATGATGCGTGGCTCGAAAATTGTGATTTTTATTATGTTTTGTTTTCTAGTTTATGTGTTCTTCAGTCTCTCTATGTTCATAAGAAATAGATAGTCGAATTATTAATTTGGTTACAAAATTAATGTGGCTTTTTACTGATGTTATTAATGAAATTCTAAAATTCAATATATATTTTGGATTATATTGTTTGCGAGAACTTGATAATTTACCAATCCAATAAGGAAGAATTATTTTTTTATTTCTACTTTCATTTTTCATATATCTGTCAAGTAATTTTTATTTTTATAGTTATTCTCGTTTGCATTTCTCTATTTGGTATGTACGAGGGATGATTTCTTTATCCCTTTTTAGTGGGTCAGAATAAAGAATTTTGATTTTCTACAAATGCAGAATATAAATTTATTTTTTGTAATAGTGTATAATAAACTCTTGTTTTACCGCTTTAAGCATGTATTTTCAATTTGTGCAGTAAATATTTCTTTTAGAAAAGTGATTGAAAATACTATAAATACAAACCTCAATTGATGTGTTTTATTTTTTCATGTAATCAGATGTCTTGCCGGGGGTCGGCGTCTTCTGTTTCGATTCCTCCCGCTTCAGTTGAAATTGGAGATACCGCTACTGGCATTCGAGATGATGCATCGAGTACACCGGGTACTTCACAAAATCCAAGTGTGGTAAATGCAAATCCTACTCATATAGATTTAGGTGATGATGAGGAGCCGACTGAGAAAATTAGAAAAAGAATATTGACCTCTACAGTGTGGCAACATTTCAAGTTATAGAGAATTAACAACATGCCCAAAGCAATTTGTAAACACTGTAAGAAACATTTAGGTGGTGAGTCAAAAAAATGAGACAAGTCATTTACGTGCTCATTTGGATAGATGTCCCCTTCGAGGTCAGAAGAATGTCAAGCAGGTTTTTTGAATCAATTTAAAGAACCTAGTGGTAGGACTGTAATGTGGACATTTATTTTTTTATCATGAGAAAGGTAGGACATTGACGAATATGTACATTTTTTTTGTTTAAATTTTCAGTTAAGACCATTCTTAATTAGGTAGTGTGGCTGTATTATTACTCTAATTACATTTCTTATTTATTATATAGGAATCAATTTTGAATTTTGACTCTTGACCTATGCTAGTAAGAGTTGTGGGGAAGAATAAAGATTGACCTATGCCAGTAATAGTCTTGGCCTATGTTGATAATATTGTTCGTTAAATTCAAATTTTGCATTTGAAAGTTGGGATATTGTTTACATTTTCATTTGGGATGTATTTTGCTAAATTGGTTTAGTATCGTGTTTTTGTTTTTATTGACTTTTCTTCATAAATTTTTTTTTTTTTTTCAATTTGACGGTTGGAATTTGGACTTATAAAAAATGATTTATTTTCGTGGTTATTAATCGAACCGAACCGACTTACGTGGTTATGGTATGATAAAAAATTTGGTGGTGCGGTTATGACTTTGACCGAATCGATCCCAAACCGAACCGTTGTCATCCTTGCCAACTTAACACCCGATTGTACTTGTGAAATTTTCGATTTTGTGAATAAAAAATGACTTTCGTATTTATATTGTTTACGTGCCACGTAACGTCTTGATTTCGAATTTTAAAACCAAATAAATTGGCCTTTGATTTCAATTGAAATGATAAATAAGTAAGAGGGAAAACTAAAATGAAAATAGGAGAAGAGAAACAAAACAAGGCAAAAACAAAAAACAAACAAACAATAACAACAACTATGGTTGTCATTGTCATCGCCAAATCATGCAGATGTGAAATAACGGTATGGAACAAACGAGAATAGGGGGATCAAAACATATACTGTGGCTTGAACTACACAATTCATCAATTTTTATTAAAAGTTATTAACAAAGCCAAATATTGAATTAGCGTAAAAATATAAGTTTTAACATTATCAAGCTCATCTCAATGAAAATGAATTACTTTAACAATAATTTATGCAACAAGTTACGCATTCGACTTGTTGTAGCATGTTTCGCATACGTTAGAATGATCGGTTAGTCTTTCATTTATTTTTTATCGATACGAGTGTATCACGATCTCTCAATTTTATCGGTATTTATTCTTTTTAACGAGAGAATGTTCTATCTTACATAGAAGATGTGGGCAACATTGGAATGACAGAGTTTTTTTTTACCAACCTCATGTTTTGCAAGAAAAAGTAAGATATTACCTTTCATTTTCCGTCCATTTTTCCCTTTTACAAGTTTTTTTATAATGACTTAGCGTTCTTGTTTATATGTGTTATTGTTATATTGTTTTCTGCTTTAATGGTGATTTTTTTCCTTCTCTGCAACAGTGTATTTGGGTATTTCCGCTTGATGTTTAGGCCATTATGCACTTGGATAACCTGTTTGGGGATTTTAAACTGTTCTGTGTAGTTCATTAACGAGGTCGTATTTGTGGGTATTTGCATTTGGCTGTGGAAATAATTGGATTTTACGTTCTGAGCTATTTTTAGGTCGAATTTGATGTCTTAAAGCATTTCTGGTGCATTAATCAAATGCCATTGAACCCCAATTATCTTTAATTGATCAGTTGCCTGTTTATTGGAAGTCGAATGTTATAAATTTGATTGGAATAATGATTAATGGTTATGGAAGGATTTGGCTGATCATGACAGGAACTGGTGATGTAAAATGAAAGCATGACTGATTGTGCTTTTCTTAGAGCAATTTGTGGGATTGGGAAAGGGGCCTGGCATTTATGATACCCAGGGGAATGGTATTCTCGATTCTATAATATTAGGTTTTGTGTGGGCACGCTTTTGTATATAGAAAAATCAATTTTCCTCCCGTTAAAGCCCACCATTTTTGACCCCCTCTCTTTGTGGTGAGACCCGACTGTCTCCTCAAACGGTTATATTATTGCTTTTAATTCATGAAAATAGCAACACTAGACAAGGCCTTATTATTTTTCCATTGAATGCACATAATCTGGTTCTTCAAAATTTGTGTCTAAAATCTGATGCACCGTATTCTTATCATAGTAGTACCTATACGATGTAAGGAGATATGTGGAAATTATGCTGGAGGGTGAAGTGATGGCCACGAAAGAAATAACAGCTGACATTAAAAGCCTTATAATTATATAGAGTTGTAAGGATAGCGATCCTTCGTAACATTCTAGAGACTAGGCCCCTGTTTGAGGTGCATTATTCAGACAATAAAATGAGAAAACCAACTGTTTGAACCGCGATGTTTGACTTTTTATTCCACATCAATTCAAATTTTTTGAAACTAATGGTCACATATTTTATTTTTCTTTGCTATTAATGCCCCTCAAACAGGGGCTAGATCATTTTTCTCTACAAGCTGGTTTGTCGACAAATGGTTTTTTCCACTTCTAAGAAATTTATATTTAATTATTTATGACAAAACAATTTTCAGTAAAAGAATGTTGACAGGTACAGAGTATTGCCATAGCTACTAATCTCAAGTTGATTCAGACCTTATATATCCTTCATCTCTCAACAACTTCTGATGTCTCATGTTTATCTTTTGACAAATAAGTCCCTTCTTACCCATTGAATATGATTCAAGAAATAATGTTTGATATTCTATTTTGAGTGCTCACAGCATTGACTTTTTATGTCTTAAAATTGCAGATTGAAAGGCTCAGCATGATTATCAATAAGGTCTGACCAAATACTTGTTTTATAGTCTTCCTTTCAATTTTCTGCCATCTAAAACACCCTGTTCCTTCATGCAGAGTAAGCACTTCGTGGTATTTACAGGAGCGGGAATATCTACTTCTTGTGGCATACCCGACTTTCGCAGGCCCAGGGGCATTTTGACACTTAGGCGAAGATTGTAAAATTTCTCAATTCAGAGCTCCCTATGCTTGTTGAGAACCAATTTTTACAGGCTTTAATCCGTTCTGTGAATTCTAGAAAATGCTGAGCACCTGGCTATGGTGGTTTTTACTACTGATAATATGAGCATGTTTGGCTAAGCTTAAAAAGTTTACTCGTAAGTTCTCTAATAAAAAAGTAAGTAAGCTTTATAATACATAACTATTTTATGGATCAAAGTGGAGGTGATTTACTTACTATCTTAGCAGGATAAGAGTTACTTTTATAATAAGCAACTTTTTTTCACTTGAACCAGCTAAGATGTGTGTATAAGTGAAGAATTACTAACCATTTCCCACTGAAAAAAAAAAAAAAAATGTTTTCTTGGAATTCTATTTCAAAGTTCACCTTGGCGGGGTGTGCACACAGGATGGGGGGGGGGGGGGGGGGGGGGGTTTCATTGTCTCTTGAACTTGCAGCTGTGCTTGTGGTTCCGTGCCTTGTCACAAGTGCCGGTTAAGAACTAATTGGTTTTGCAGCATGAATATTGTGGTTTGATTTTGTTGCAGCCTTTGTTACTTTCAACTGATATCATGCAAGGTTAGGAGCCTCAAGAATTCAACGGAAGCAGTAAAATATATTCACCAAGAATGAAACCAAGAACATATTTACACCAAGTAAATACAATTTCAATAAGGGGCTCAGAATATCAAAATCATTGTACCCTTCTATTCAAGAAACGGCCGATAACAACCCTGTTGGATTTTGATGCTCCAACTTCTCTTTCCGGGCTCAGAAACAACCACAATCGATACCACACGGCTCAAGCTCGACCCAACACTTCCCTCCACTTGGTTGCCACAAGTTTCACTCTCCTATTAACCCACAAAGGATCAATAATAGGTGGATGCAATAAACCACTAAGGAAGAAAGAAAGAAAAGGGAAGCAATGGCTCCAAAATCACCAAGAACGGCTCCTCTCTTCTCTTCACACACTGTTGCACCACGCAAGACTAACGGTTCCAAAAGGGGATGGATATATATATGAATAGATGGAATTAGGTCACGTTATTGGGCCAAAAGAAATGGGTCAACTTAATACCAATAAATGGGCATAACAATAAACTTAAACCACAAACCAATCACGACCCCAACTTGGACCTTCCAAAAGTGTCGGTAATATTTGAGTCGAGCCAAGTTTATGGTATCGATAAATTTCCGACAACTGTTTTAAA
This sequence comes from Fraxinus excelsior, assembly GCA_019097785.1. Classification (NCBI taxonomy): domain Eukaryota; kingdom Viridiplantae; phylum Streptophyta; class Magnoliopsida; order Lamiales; family Oleaceae; genus Fraxinus; species Fraxinus excelsior. Next base: position 54,662,947 of record CM032623.1, on the reverse strand, counting down.
TCATCGCCCGGATTTATTGAGTATCAAAACCTAACAAACCCAAAACCCTAAGACAATCAAAATAGCTACTACAATGGACAAGATTGAACAAATCAACCTATAACTCTAAAACTCTCCTTCAATCACCAAGATAATATCATGAAGAATATTCAATTAAAACCAGAGGTTTTAATTCGATCACTAAGATCAGAACATAAGAGAAAAGAAAGAGCAGAATTGCAAGGAAAAACCACGAAGAAACCCTTCTCGCACACAACAGAAGAGATAATGAAAAATCTGGCTTAATAATAGACGGTCCAGCAGGTATATATAGGATAACACCATCACTGTTGATCTAATTCCATACAACGGTCCAAAGTAGCTTACTAGATTAGTCTTTTGGGCTCGAGTTGTGGGCCTGATTCTTAATTGCGTTATGGGCAATGTTTTCCTTCACAAAATATTTCCAATAGTCTTGGGCCAAGCCCATTTCATCATTGCCCCAAAATGTTAGAATGCAAATGATATAAATGGCATCAAATTCGAACAAATCTCCCCCTTGATGCCAATGTCATAAACCATCAAACACATTAGTGATTCATAACACCAACATCAAGGAGGTTAGTACCTGCAAAACACAAAGTTAACCAGTATCAATACTTAGAATTTGCAAATATGATTTAAACTTGGAAAGATGTAATACCTTTGTTCCCATATCCGTGGGATTGAATTGTGTAGAGATTTTCTCAAGTAAAATAGATTCCTTATGAACTATACCTCTAATGAAATGCAATCTAACATTTATATGTTTAGTCCTATCATGAAAAAAGGATTTTTGTATAAATGTATATCTTTTATTGCTTCGACATCAACTACATACTTAGCTTCTGTAGTAGATAAGGTGACAATATACTGTAATTGAGACTTCCAACTAATGCAAGTACCACATAAAGTAAACATATATGAAGTTGTTGATTTTCTATTGTCCTTATTACTAGCATAATCAGAATCCACATATCCTTTCAACACAACACCCTCTTTACAATGTTTAAAATGCAATCCTAAGTCAGCAGAACCTTTCTAATATCTTAAAGGCCATTTTAATGCAGTCCAATGATCAGGACCAGGGTTTGTCATAAATCTACTCAAAATGCTAATAGCATGCGCAGTATCAGGTCGAGTACACACCATAGTATACATAACAGATCCAACAGCATTAGTATAAGGCACCTTTTGCGTGTATTTAAAATCAGACTCATCATGTGGACATTGTTCTTTACTCAACTTAAAATGACAAGCAAGAGGCAAAGTAATAGATTTAGAATCATGCATAGCAAATTTAGATATCACTTTTTTCACATAGACAAATTGAGTTAAAAGAAGTAATTGTTGTGATTTATTTCTTTTAATATCCATACCTAAAATCCTTCTAATATGTCCTAAGTCTTTCATTTCAAATTCAGCACTCAAGGCCTTTTTAATGTCATTAATATCACTCATTTTATGTCCAACCAACAGCATATCATCAACATACAAAAGCAAGTAAACAATCACATCATTCTTATCACTTCTTTTAAAATAAAGACAATGATCAAAGGCACTTCGCACAAAACCAATAGAAGATACATAATTGTCAAATCTAATATACCATTGCCTAGGTGATTGTTTCAAACCATACAAGGATCTATTGAGCAAACAAACATGATTAGGCTTTTTAGAATCAATAAAACCATGAGGTTGTTTCATATAAATCGTTTCATCCAAGTCACCATGCAAGAAGACACATTTAACATCCATTTGTTCATGCATTATAAACATCTATATTTTGCACTCATTTTTTTTTTTTAATTTTTTTTGTCATTTGCATGTTTGTGATTTAGCTCCTTTTTATATGAATTAAAATGAAAATTTCAATATATTTTGATAAAAGTTAATGAAATTTATGATTGACAAGTTGTGGGTCATATGCAATATGTGATTAAAATTAATCGTTGATTTTAACTATGACTTTAAAAAATATATATATTTTAACCTCACCAAATAGGGGCTTAGTCTAATATCTAAGTTTTGATTCTTTTAATATGTTATTATACATACACTCGTGCATTAATCGTTTATTGCTTTTTTATAATATCATTTTAGAGATCTGGCAAAAATAATCCAAGTAGCTCCTCGATCGACATTAGTCGTGAACTTGATGTCATGCAACTTGCTAACGTGACTAGAATCATGAAAAGTATTCTCCCCAAGGAAGTGCGGGTTGGCCAAGGAGCAAAGAAAAGTGTCCAACAACTTGTGACCGAGTTTATATTGTACGTCACTATGCATGCAAGTAAAAAGTGTGCTGACAAGAGTCGCCAGACAATCACCGGAGAAGACTTGATCGAGGCCATGAAGGCCTTGAAATTTGATGACTACATAGAACCCCCACTCTTCACTTGAAGAGGTTCCGTGAAAGCCGCCAATGAATATAGCGACTAAGGCCATTCGTTATTATACAAATATGATGCCTTTAGAAATTATTTTTATAGTGTACAATTTTCTCAATGTTAGAACCTAAAGTTAAATTATAAAAGATTTAAACCTTGAATTATTTTGGCTAAATAATATTTAATTTGAGTCTTAATGAATAAATAAAAAATGATTGTAGCACCCATTCATAACCTTACATTTTGTTTAACTAAATGAATAGGAAGAAAAACGAGTTTTGGGATTAATATGTAATCAAAATACAATGATTTCGTGTACAAAATCGTGAATAGAGTCTTGCGTTTGAATGCCACTAGGGAGGACTGCGGAGCATGTCGGTCGAATCGGGGTAGTCATTCCCGTCCTCCGTTCTGTCGGGTGTTTTTGTCTTCGTAGCCAAATCGCATATCCAATTACAAATCTTAAAAGTCATCCCGAATTTGTCCAATATGCTCTTAAAGATAAACCAAAACTGAAACAAGTATAAAACTCTTTAGGTCATATTTCGCCGCTGTCTAGCGCTTGAATGCTCTAGCTTTCTTGTTAAGTCCTTGAATCTTTTGGTCCCTGAACTTTTGAGCTCTGCCACTTTGGTCCCCAAACTTCTCATTTGGTTCCTGAGTCGAATTTTCTCATCTTCTTCCAAGTTTCCTCATTCGTCTTATTAACTATATTCTCAACCTCTTTTGACCTCGTGTTATTGCATGAGTTCTCATCCAAATTCACGATCTACCTTAAATAAACAAAAAATTAGAATTAGATACTTAATGATTGTTAGGTAACTTATAAATTTAAAAAATAAACTATTTATCCATCCTATATATATATAGCCACAAGTCCATCGTTAGGCCATGAGCCTTATTCAAATTTATGTATGTTGACCTCGTTTTTTTGTACCGTAGACGTGGACAACAGATATCGGGGCTCACTCGGGACCACGCAAACTAATTTCAACACGTGTGAACTAGTCGATGATATTTTGGATTTGAATTATGGGAAGCTTTATAACACGAGACAAATATATTCGGGTGCCGACAAAATATATGAGCGAAATTGCAAGATAAAGAAATGATCCACAAAAATCAGACTAAAGATCAAGATTTAAAAAAAAAAAAAAAAAAATGATTGTAAAACTTCTTACCTCACAACTAAGTTTCTTACAAGAAAACATGTTAGCTAACCCAAAAGTGCTCTAGTCAATTTTTTTGTATAGCTTGTGTCTTAAGAAAAGAATAAATTGCTTTTTTTCGCATTAAGTTTATCCTTGCACCCTTGAAGAAGGAAATAAAGCAATTACTTCTTATTCCCTTGCGCTAAACTTGTCAGAAATATAAAAAAAGGAGCTTTATGAGGAATGAGTTTCCTAAAGTAACAAGAAAGTAGCAATTTGTGTTGCATAGTGCTGAGAATCTCGGCTTGTTAAAATTCACGAATTGTCTTATTGATGACTTTGTTAGATTTTTAATTTTTTTTCTTCTTTAATTTTGGTCCATCCAATCAATCTTATCAAATATTGGTGTATTATTTTTTTGAGGGATTAGTATAATGTGGGTCCACATCTATATTCCTGGAAAGTGCATGAACGTCATTTTAATATTTTTATTGTACCTAGTCAAAATGCGTTACACGTTATAACAAGCACGTAAATAGTGAAATGCATGCTGAATGTGAGTACTAGAATTACAATTAAATGCATAAATGAAGATAAATGACAAATACGATACATAAATTAACGTGAACGTTAATTAATTTATAATTGATACCAAGGAATGTGTGTGTGTGTGTTAAATCATTTATATTAAATGAATATAATTTAATTTATGATTAATTGAAACCGGATGCTAATTAATTAGTATACATGGACGTGAATAACGAACCACATTCTTGAATTTGAAATTTTATTTAATATTAATTAAATGAAAATTAATAATAGAGATATAGACGTGAATATGAAATTCTATTTAATATTAATTAATTGAATGTTAATGTTAATTAATTGAGAATTAATTATAGTATTTCCTATAGTTTGTAAATTAAATACATATTGAGAAACTAAAAATAAAATATTATTGAAATAATCGAATTATAATAGGGCTATAATTGTCCAAAAAATTATTATCACTCGATGTGATATTTAATATGCTTGTATGTGACACTCATTTTGAGTGTATTATAAATTTTGGAATATTGATTGATGGAAGAACGTGTGGTTGAAAAGTTATGAAAATTTTTAGATTTGTGTGTAATATTATTTTATTTGGAGAATGTGTGGTTATAATTAAGAAAGAGAATTTTTTTTAAAAAAATTAATGGGTCCTATACACAAGCTTAGATTAATTTCACTTCTAATTAGTTTATGTGGAAATTACATGAAGGCTTACTTTTAAAGATTGCATTTCAAATATCAGAAATATAGTTTATATATACAAAAATCAAATGATAATACAAATTTTAATATTAAATAATAACATTATAAAATTCAATTAATTATACACCCACTCCCAAACTCTAATATTCATTTCGTTCCTCATTTACAATCAATTCTCTCTATCTACTCTGCCACTTCTTCTCTCCACCTCACCAAGCGCCACAGTCGGTAGTGATATGCACTCATATCACCCTCATCGTAGATTGAGTGGTGTGTCGCCACTGTGACAGCTTCATCCTTGCAGTGATATGCGATTCGCATATTACTGCGATGCACCGCAGGGTGCAACAGTGCAATGGTATTGGTGGGGCGAGGTGAGGTGGGGTGTGTTGCACTGTATGGCTGTGTTAGTGGTGGTGTGTGTGTGTCTATATAAGGTTGGATTGTTGGTCTGTGTTGGACTTGGTACGTCTGTGTTTGGTCGTGTTTGTGGGTGGTGGTAATGCTATGGTGGCGAGGAGCCTCACGCAGTGAATGGTGGTGGCGGTGGTTTACATGTTTTGGTGGTGGTGGATCTAGTGGTAAAGGTGGGTTTGTTTTGGATCAACAGTGGATCTGATGGTGGCGGTGATTTTGTTGATGCAGGGGGTGGTGTCGATGTTTTTTGTTGATGCAGGTGGTAACGACGATAGTTTTTGTTGACACGTGGTGGTGCTACCTGACGACATATTTGAGAATCTTTTTTGTGGGGGTGGGGGAGGAAGTGGAATGGGTTGGGGTGGTGTGGTGTGGGGTGTGGATGAGGTGGTGTTTGTGACCAACTATTTGAGTGATAGTAACCAAAAAATTGGATAACATGTGACCAATAAATAATTTATGATCAATTATTTGGTAGATTATGGCCAATAAATTGGTTAATTTTTAATTAATAAATAATATGTGACCTATAAAATGTGTTTGTACCTCACAATTTATTAAGTTGTGACTAAGAAATTACTTGTGACCAATTCATTTGATAACATGTGATCGTTAGAGAAGTTGTAACTTATAAAATTTGTGATTTTGTGATCAATAAATAAATTGTGATCGAAAAAAAATTTGATCTATGATTGATAATAATTTGTGATTTATAAATTTTTTGACCTGTAACTTAAAAAAAAAAATTTGTGACCTATAAATTTTTTTTATTTCTGTCTCTAAAATAATTTGTCCTGTGACCAATTAATTCAATAATTATGACCAAATTATATAGAATTGTGACATCGATATATTTAATCAGTGAAATATATTTTTAATTATTATTTCATAAATAAAATGTAATTAGAATTTGATTTTTGAGATTTTAAAATTTATTCCTTAGTTTTGAAATAAGTAATACTTAACCTTATGAAATTTTTCCTTAATTTATTTGGACCTAAAGTAATTAACAAATATTCATCTTTAAGTGTCATTAAACAAAAGGCTTATTTTATTATACAAATACTTAATCAGATTAAATTTCTATAGTTTACTTTTGTTGCATGCCTAATAAAGCAATAACCATTCACAAAAAGTCGTTTCAGGATTGAATTGTCCAGTTGTATAACTATGCAACTAGACTTTTACTTGGGTGCTAAGGTTCGAGTAAATTTGGTTTTCAAAAATAAAAAAAAAATAATAATATGGCAATTTAGAGAACGCGGACTTGTTCACCTAGAAACATTAAAGACAAATCAACTTGACCCAATTGGACAAAGGTATTTGAGATCGAGTAGGTTTGTCCATTTACTACGTTGAACAATATAATCTAACTTTCACGAAGTACGGACTCTATAGGTTGAATCAATTTGTTTGTTGAAAAAACCAACTATTAGGTTTTTATGCGAAAAAAATTGAACAGTGCAACTGAATTTATAGTTCAATTATAGAAATTACTATCAAGTTACGTGTACATAATTTATATAATTCATATTATTTTACAATCCGAGCACGAGGCGAGAGTTAACTAAGAGGCCTTCGGAACAATTCAAGTACTTATTCCTGCATCCATTCATTATTTGTTGTGACTATCCACTTTGAAGATTATACAAAATGTAACAAAGTTCTTTTTGTAAGCCCCTGTTTGAGCCATATTTTTTGAAAATGAGAATGAAAAATATAGCTGTTATTGGACCCACACAAGAGATAGAGAATTTGAATTTACATGTTGATGTGATGGATAACGGTCATATTTTTCATTTTAGTGAGGAAAAAATATGGCTCAAACGGGGCCTAAATAAGTGCAAGTTTCAAGAATACTCTTTTAACTTTTATTATAATTGATATTCGCCACCGCAAACTCTTGTGATCGTAACGTCTCCGTATGTAATATCATCTTCAAGTTTAGCTAAGACTCAATTATAATATCATCTTTAAGGTTAGTTAAGACTCAATTCATAAATTTATGAAATCCACTAGAAAAATAAAATTGCAGCTTTTAGCTATGAAAAATTACCGTTGACTTTTCCTCCCACGAAGACTAAAAGCCCTGAAAGGACAAACTTTGGTTTCTTCTTTTAAAAAAAGTTAATTCTCTATTATGGTTATTTAAAAGGGCCCACTCTTACTTTGGTTAAAGGATATTTTTCTTAGCTTTAGGAGTCATTTTCTAATACAAATGTGTAAATATTTTCTGCAGAAAAAAAAAAAAAAAGCTATTTTCGCGAAGAAGGGCATCGGAGCCAAATTATGTGTATATAATTTGTTCTATTTTACACTTTAATTATTATTAATTACTCACGATTTTTATAAGAGAATATCCAACAATAGCTTTTATATACGTAACATAGATATGAAATATATAATGTTATTTACATCCATTTTTAGCAATTATAAGTATACTTAATATTTATTTTGAACAACTTGTAAAAATTACATTTCGTCGGTGTCGATTCATAATTTCATGTGTATCATCTATACAACTTTGATTGCAAATTGAAACAAGACCACTATCCCATCAAAGGGAGAATAACATTGAAATTATTTAACGACAGTATGTTTTGATAATTTTGAAAATAAAGAAAAAAGATTTGTTTACGTGTTTTTCCACTACTATCGTTTTCCAAACGGTATTTTTTTTTTATCATCTCGGTCTCTTGAAAAGTTATTTGTGTCTATCAGAACCAATTTTATTATCCAATATCTCTTCTGTAACGATAGACGAAAGTAAAAATGAAATAAAATTGACCTAGCTATAAGAAATTGGATCGTAGTAACAAAGAAAGCAATCGGATTGATCACCTTATTCTCCTCACAAGACACGTGATTAAAAGAGTCAACGCCTACTCCATCTAACAATGCTATAATATCCTACAAGATTCTAGCATTGTGTGCTAAAGGGTAAATGTGAGTCAAACTTATAACCGCTCTCTAAGCATTAGACTCCACCACGGCCACTTGAAAACCATTGTCTCTAGCAAAATGGAATCTATATTGAGCAATAGATTCAACGCATCTCGAATAAAAAAAAAAAAAAAATCGGCTCACTTAGAGCTAGTCGCCAACATTGAACTCGGACGATCCCAAATGATGACTCCCAACTAATTAAACCCTCCTAAATTGCAGTATCGATTTTCAAATATCATTTGTCCCTTATACGACTTCCCCCTACAAGGGTTAACACACGGCCTTGCACCAGCATACGACCCCAACCATTTTCCAAAATATGACCTCTATAACAACTCGATATGTAATCTTTAAAATGACACATATTGTTCCATAATATTCCATTAGTGTTGTATGAGTAGTCTCGTTGAGTAGAAAAAGTTATTTGACTATTAATATAATCGATTTTTTTTTTAAAGACTATTATAAAAAAGAACAAAGTAATAGAAATGGAAAAGGAAAATAAAAGGGAGATGAAAGGGAAAGGGAAAATGAAAAGAAGAGTATATAATAATATAAAGAAAAGAACAGTGAAAACTTAGAAAGTTTGGATGACGGATGAGGAGCAAGGTGCTTAGGTGACGTTGCTCACTACAATTTATGTCACTTAACAGAGCTCATGTGAAAAAAAAATTTCAATTGCATATTTTATCAATAAAATATTTTACATGTGAATCCATAATTTTTTTCTAACTTTTAATCACACGATCTCTAAAAAATCACTTCCACAACATATATTTTTATTGCTTTTGTTAAAAAACTCGTAACTCATTCACAAGACATAAGTGTGGTGACGGGAACTTTTATAAAATAAAATAATTACAATAATATTGTACTTGTATATAAACGACTGCGTAATGATTTACATATAAATGATGTGTCATAAAGTGAATGCAATTTTTTTTTTTTTATTTAGTTGGAAAAATTATAACCCAATCATATATCATCATATTATATGTATGTAACCATTATATGAATCTATTATATACATGTAGTACAATTCAAATAATTATACGCACATGTTACTATTTATCAAAAAAACTAACCATTATGAGACTAAGCCGTCTATAAAAACCCATTTTAATAATATTTGTCTCGATAAAATAATTTTACACGTAATTTGATTTTTCCTACTTTTAATATCCAAATTTTCAAAAAATAAATTTTTACAAAATCTATTATAAAAATACTCAAATTACATAAAAAAACCGACAACACCGTTTGAGTCCCATTTTTTGTGTGTATAATACGCCCCCGTTTGATACCCATTAATTTTTTTATTCTCATTCTTCATTTCAACCACACGTTCTCCAAATAAAACAATATTACATCTAAATCAAAAACTTTTCATCACTTTTTCATCACACTAATCACTATTTTAAAATTTCTATTTCTTTAAAATGGGTTTCAAACGGGGGCCATTTTGAAATGAGTTTTGCTACACTGACAAACTCAATGACGAATTAAAAAACGGTTGAATGCATGTCAATGTATGATTGGGCGGTTTGAAAAAGAACACACGCATGACTTGTCACTCCACCCTGTTCAATGAACATTTCTTTTGGAATAGTAGATTGATGAAAAATATATAGTCAAAAATAAAGATTTTTTTGAATTGCGTGTAATATTATTTTATTGAAAAATGTGTAGTTAAAAAAAAAAGAGAAAAATATATTTTGAAAAAAAAAAAAATTGGAATAAAAGGCTTAACTTTTTATTAATTTTTATTGAAAAATGCTATTCATCCCCAGTGGGGATGCATCCCCAGTCTATGTAGCTGTAAATGATTGGTTAAATGATAGGTGAAATTAAATGACTTATTTAATTTCACCTATCATTTAATGCCACATTAACGCCACATGGACTGAGGATGCGTCCCCAGTAGGGATGAATAGCATTGCTCATTTTTATTTTTATTTCCATTGCCACTGTTTATCTATTTTACCCTTTTTCCAGGTTCCCCATACAACCGATATATACACAGAAGTCCCCTACTCCAAGTATTTTCTTCTCTATATCTCTATCCTCCCTACGCGATCACCTATCGCATACCAAAAACCTCCTGAGGAAACCCTAGAAATTCAGATCTTTCATATCTTGTGTATCTATATTTTTAATCCATACATCAAACCTTCTGTCCCGTTCAAAGACTTAATCGCTTTTCCAATTTCGCAATTCTCCACCGTACAATTCTCCTCCATTTATTTTTCTTGAAATCCGACATCTCCTACTTCAGTTGGTATCGATTTCGATCGGCTTTTGAATCGGTCGATTTATTTATTTTTTATTTTTATTTGGTGCGGGAAATGTTTTCATTTGGTTGATTTTCAGGAATGAAGTTGAAGCGCAGGAGGGCACTTGAAGTGGTCAGTGGAATATTTTTTTATGTTCCGATTGTTTATTAATGGGGATTTTAATTGTTAAGAAGTGGGAAATTTTATTGGGTTAATTTATTTGTTATTTCTTTTTGAAGTTTTGTCATCAAAGTGTTTGTCATGGTTTTGAGTGATCGTGAATTACCATTAGTTGGGTTTTTGGAAAATATTTTGTTGACATTTGACTTTTTTTTTTTTTTTGTTAAGATCCTTTTCTCTCTCAATTCTAATATGAGGTATTTTTAGGTTTTTTATATTTTAGGGTTAACGTTGATTTCTTTGCTGTTTTACACGTGTCAATTTCATGTCATCTGATAGTCGAGCTTTAAAGTTTTCCGTACCCACTTCTGGTAAAGAGGATAATTGTTATTTCTGATGGAGAGGGTGAAAGGCTTCTTGTTTGTGATGGGATTTGGCTGCTGATCATGTATTGGCAGTTTGTCTCTTATCCTTTGTTTGATTAATGTTTATAAACTATTTATAATTGGTAAAACAATTTATTATCCACACATTTCATGACACCCACAGGTAGTATCAACTTATCCACATATTTTGATCTGCTTCAGCAAGTTTAATACTTTTCCTTGTATTTTATGGCGTGCTTGTTGTCATGTCAAGAGGCAAGTGTTTGCGCAGCATGAATCATCTCGTGAGTTCAGAAATCTAGTTCATGTTGTCTTGAATGGATCAAAAGATGAGAAAAAGAAGATAGACTATTTTTCGAGAAAAATACAAGCTTTTTTAAAGATATTTTACAGACAATTGAGCCATGATTCAGACTTTTTTTTGTTGAGCTTCTAAACATGTTTTATTAATATTATAAATCCAGGGATATTTCTGAATTTGAGCTGTCGTCTAATTTGTAGGACTTAGCTAAATAGACTCAGGTTGCATCAAGACACAGTTTTAGCAATTCATTGTAGGTTATAATTCGTTTAGTTACAGTTAGGAGACATATGGCGAATGGAATTGGGAAAGATAGGAGGTCTAACCTCTTTCGATTCAGGGAAGGTATAGCTTTCATGGCAATTTTAAGAGATTTCGAGCTGTGTGAAGGAGTCTTTGGAATTTAGGTTTGATCCCTAGATTTCATTTCTTCCTGTTTCTCTCATTTTCTCTCTTTTTTTTTTTCCAGGAACTGTTCTTTAGCACCTTAAGTCTTAAACTATTTCTAAAAATCAGACCTCCCTAAATCACTGCATGATAGGAGAGCCCCGAGGCTTTCATAAAACAGTTGTGCTTCTAATTTCTCAGATTTAAATATTTCTTTGGAAGTGGGCCCGTAGCCCACTGAAGTTGAATTTTTTTTAGTTACTCTTACTGCAACAAAAATAATAGTAATAGTATTATAATGAAGTTCACCACCCAAGACAAAGCAAAGAAAAACTCTTCTATTACAATTCTTACTGCTCCACAGCTGCACAACTACCAAAACATAGACAGAGACTTTCCCCTGCAAAAATTTCAGCAACACTTGCAGTATCTATAGCGACTCTGTAGCTGATTCTCTTCACTTTTAATTTTAATTTTTTGTTCTTCTCTTCTTTCCCCATTTTCGTTTATTTCAATTTTTCTCCTTCCATCTATGTATTTAGAGTGTGTTTGAGTCACATTATTTTGGAAGAATGTATTTTGGAATAGTAGATTGATGGAATATGTGGTTGAAAAAGAAGGAAAAATTATTGATGTGATGAAAAATATTATTTTATTGAAGAATGTATGGTTGAAAATGAGTAGAAGAATGAGAATGAAAATTTTAATGTGGCTCAAACAGAGGCTTAGTAAACGTTTTTCTTCCTTTCATCCACGTCTTCACCACGGGGCATTACCAGGTTTTTTACCCTTTTCGTCTGTCTTCAGTTTTGTGAGACTCGATTTTTTATTCTTTACCATGTATCCATAAATTTATTAGAAAAACATCAAGTCCAAACTAATTTTGTGAATAATTGTTGGGTCTTAGTTTGTCATCTACTCATCTATTCTGTTGCATAGCTTTATTTAAACCAAGGGGACGCTTTGTTGCGTGGTTCTTTTGTACTTTTTTTTTTTTTAGTTCTTTGACATATTTTTTGGTATGCGGTGAGGCTTATGGCCTGCCTCACGTAGGAAAAAGCCTCAGAACCCGATTATGACTTTTTGAATATTAATTATGGACGGAGAAAAGTTGGTGGAAACTGTGTTTATAAGCCATACAACTTAGCTAGACACTTAGTGCTTTTTCAAGAAAGAAACTAATTGGATTTTTGCACTTGATTATTTTAGATTGTAGAATATTTCCCCAGTTTATACAAATCCTGTCCTGGCATTGTTGATAAAATCTTATTTTCTAATATAATTTCATTGCCATTGTTTCTTCTCTCTACTTGTTTTCATGTTGTGGCTATGCTATCAGAATCAAAATCCTCAACACTTGGAGATAATAAATCTTTTTTCCGTACTTTTTGCAGCCTCCAAAGATTAAATCCTTCATCAGCAGTGTTACGGCTACCCCACTTGAAAATATAGAAGAACCCTTGAAAACTTTTGTTTGGGAGTTTGACAAGGTGCATTTATAAACTCTGCCTAACTCTTTAATTATTTCATATGCTTTGATTGATATTGATTTCCTATGGATGCAGGGAGATTTCCATCATTGGGTTGATTTATTTAATCACTTTGATACCTTCTTTGAGAAATACATAAAATCAAGGAAAGATTTGCAACTTGAGGACAACCTTTTGGAATCTGATCCTCCCTTCCCGAAGGATTCTGTTCTTCAGATTCTCCGCGTCATTAGAATAATATTAGAGAACTGCAGCAATAAGCACTTCTACAGCTCATATGAGGTACTTAGTCTTTATCTCAATCTCAGCTTTTATTCAAGGCATCAGATTTCTTGTAAAGAAAACTGATATACTTTTGACATCAATTGGTATTGTTCCTTCTTTTGTCAGTCTTTGGGCAATTATTGTCCACATATCTGAAAGCAAAGTATTCTTGCATGACCTGGAAATGTAAAGATGACCATGATACCTTAGGTGGTAGCGTATAAATAGTTTGTGTATATAGAACTTCTGGTAGTGTTGGGTAAGGTATTGCCATGCTGGTTGTGGTGCTGGAAGTTGGGTGACTGGTGGTGTTGGTGGTAGGGCAATGGACACCAAGAAAAGTGAAAACAGGAAGTAAGAACAACTGAAGAGTAAATGATTTTAATTGCAACTTTTGGCTTTAGTGTTGTGAATTTGTGCGTGTGCTCTCTCTTGCTTTGAATCATTGGAGGTCACATGAATGCCATCACTTCCTCATTTTTTGTTCAATATGTTTCATTTTACTTACATGTTACTTATCCAATCTTTTCATATGAATGCAGCATCACTTATCGTCTCTGCTTGCTTCAACTGATGTGGATGTTGTCGGGGCATGCCTGCAGACTTTGGCTGCTTTTTTGAAGAAGACCATTGGAAAGTACATTATAAGAGACGCATTTTTAAATTCAAGATTACTTGCTTTTGCACAGGGTTGGGGAGGAAAAGAAGAAGGTCTTGGATTAATTTCTTGTGTGATACCAAATGGAATTGACCCAGTTGCGTACCAGTTGGCTTGCACTCTGCATTTTGAGTTTTATGCAGTGGATGAATCTTCGAGTGACACTATTTCAACAGAACATCCCACCAAAGGCTTACAAATCATTCATTTGCCTGACGTTAACACCAGACTAGAGTCTGATCTCGAACTTTTGAATAATTTAGTTGTAGAATATAAAGTTCCTCAAAGTTTGAGATTTTCTCTTTTGACAAGATTGCGATTTGCTAGGGGATTTAGCTCCCTTGCTTCACGGCAACAGTACACATGCATCCGCCTGTATGCCTTTATAGTTCTTGTTCAAGCTTGCGGTGACACTGATGACCTGGTTGCTTTTTTCAACACCGAGCCAGAGTTCGTCAATGAATTGGTTGCCTTGTTGAGCTATGAAGACACAGTTCCTGAAAAAATTCGAATTTTGAGTCTTCTTTCCTTGGTTACCCTTTGTCAAGATAGGTCACGCCAGCCTACTGTATTGACTGCTGTAACATCTGGAGGGCACCGTGGTATTCTATCCAGCCTCATGCAAAAAGTTATTGATTCAGTTGTTAGTAATTCATCAAAGTGGTCTGTTGTTTTTGCCGAGGCTCTGTTATCTCTTGTTACTGTTTTGGTGTCGTCTTCATCTGGTTGCTCAGCTATGCGTGAAGCAGGATTTATACCAACTCTTCTTCCTCTACTCAAAGATACTGATCCACAGCACTTGCATTTGGTTAGCACGGCTGTACATGTTCTTGAAGCATTTATGGATTATAGTAATCCAGCCGCTGCACTTTTCAGAGACTTGGGAGGTTTAGATGATACAATATCACGCTTAAAGGTAGAAGTGTCTCATGTTGACAATGCTTCAAATCCTCAGAGTACTTCTGTTGACCTAGACAGTTTGGAGTGTACTGGTTCTCAAGTAGTTACAGATACTTCTCCTGAGCTAGATAGTTTGCAGCCTCTTTATTCAGAAGCCCTAGTTGCATATCATCGCCGATCATTGATGAAAGCCTTACTTCGTGCTATATCTTTGGGAACCTATGCTCCTGGAACCACTGCTCGTATTTATGGTTCCGAAGAAAGCTTGTTGCCCCATTGCTTATGTATAATTTTTAAAAGAGCCAAAGATTTTGGTGGTGGGGTATTTTCACTTGCAGCAACTGTTATGAGTGATCTCATTCACAAAGATCCTACCTGCTTTTCTGTCTTAGAAGCAGCTGGTATTCCTTCTGCGTTTATGGATGCTATAATGGATGGTGTTCTTTGTTCCGCTGAAGCTATTGCTTGCATACCACAGTGTCTTGATGCCTTGTGTTTGAACAACAATGGGCTTCAAGCTGTGAAAGATCACAATGCTTTGAGGTGCTTTGTGAAAGTTTTTACTTCCAAAACATACTTGCGTGCCCTTACTGGTGATACTCCGGGTTCCTTGTCCAGTGGTCTGGATGAACTAATGCGTCATGCTTCATCATTGCGGGAACCAGGAGTTGATATGCTGATTGAAATACTGAACAGTATTGCAAAAATTGGATCTGGACTTGAATCTACATCTCTGTCCATAGATAATCCAAGCTGCTCTCAACCTGTTCCCATGGAAACTGAAGCTGAGAATAGAGATATTGTTTCTTCAGATGACAGAGATTCATGCAGGGCTGAAAGTTGTGAGCAGTCACTTGAATCATCTTCTGATGCCTCGCTGTCGAATGTGGAATCTTTTTTACCTGATTGTATAAGCAATGTTGCTCGTCTACTTGAAACAATTCTTCAGAACTCGGATACATGCCGAATTTTTGTCGAGAAGAAGGGAGTTGAATGTGTTCTACAGTTGTTCACTTTGCCTCTTATGCCTCTTTCAGTTGCTCTTGGTCAAAGTATATCTGTTGCATTTAAGAACTTCTCTCCTCAGCATTCTGCTTCGCTTGCTCAGGCAGTTTGTGCCTTCCTGAGAGAACATTCGAAGTCAATAAATGAACTCTTGACTTCCGTTGGAGGGTCCCAGCTAGCTCAGGTGGAAGTTTCCAAGAGAATGAAGGTCTTAAGGTGCCTCTCTAGTTTGGAAGGCATACTCTCTCTTTCCAATTCTTTGTTGAAAGGGACCACTACGGTTGTCTCTGAATTGGGTTCTGCAGATTCTGATGTATTGAAGGATCTAGGGAGGGCTTACAGGGAAATTCTGTGGCAAATTTCTTTGTGCTTTGATTCGAAGGTGGATGAGAAGCAGAATGTTGAAGCAGAGCCTGGAAGTGCGGATACAGGTGTATCTAATGTGTCTGAAAGGGAGAGTGATGATTCTGTTAATATTCCCTCCGTTAGATACATGAATCCTGTTTCAATCAGGAATAATTCTCTCTCGCAATGGGGAGTGGAACGTGAGTTTCTATCAGTGGTTCGTTCGAGTGATGGTTTCAGTCGTCGCAATCGACATAGTTTGGCACGTCTTCGGGGTGGAAGGGCTGGCAGGCATTTGGAAGCTTTCCACATTGATTCTGAAGCTTCAGCAAATAATGCAGAGACTCCTCCTCAGAATTTCAAGAAGAAAAGTCCTGATGTGCTGGTTTTAGACGTCTTTAATAAACTTGCTTCTACACTGCGTTCTTTCTTCACCGCTCTTGTCAAAGGTTTTACTTCACCAAATCGTCGAAGAACTGAAACTGGATCCTTGAGTTCAGCTTCAAAGAGCATTGCGACTGCCCTGGCAAAGGTTTTTCTTGAAGCTCTGGGTTTCCCTGGATATCCTAACTCTGCTGGACTTGAGATATCACTTTCAGTCAAGTGTCGATATCTCGGGAAGGTTGTGGATGACATGGTGGCTCTTACATTTGATAGTAGAAGACGTACTTGCTACAATGCAATGATTAATAACTTCTATGTCCATGGAACCTTTAAAGAGCTCCTTACCACATTTGAGGCTACAAGTCAGTTGTTATGGACCCTTCCTTGTTCTATATCCTCTCCAGGTGCTGATCAGGAAAAGAGTGGTGACTGGGCCAAGCTGTCTCACAGTTCATGGCTACTTGATACATTACAGAGTTATTGTCGCGAACTTGAGTATTTTATTAATTCTGGGTTACTTCTGTCCTCAACCTCGGCGTTGCAGGCTCAGCTTCTTGTTCAGCCTGTTGCAGTTGGTTTGTCTATTGGGTTATTTCCTGTTCCAAGAGACCCAGAAGCATTCATCCGCATGCTGCAGGCACAAGTTCTGGATGTGATACTTCCAGTTTGGAATCACCACATGTTTCCCAATTGTAACCCAGGTTTTATCACTTCCATCATTACACTTTTTACTCATGTGTACAGTGGTGTTAGTGACATGAAACGAAATCGCAATGCATTATCTGGGAATGGAAACCAACGTCTCATGCCCCATCCTCCTGATGAAGCTACTATCACCACCATTGTTGAGATGGGTTTCTCTAGAGCTAGAGCGGAAGAGGCACTGAGACGCGTGGAAACTAATAGTGTTGAGATGGCGATGGAATGGTTATTTAATCATGCGGAAGATCCGGTACAGGATGATGATGAGTTGGCTCGTGCACTTGCTTTGTCCCTTGGAAGCTCATCGGAAACACCTAAAGTTGATGGTGCTTTAAAATCATTGGAGGTCTTGACACAAGAGGGACAAACAAAGGCTCCTCCTGTTGATGACATACTTGCAGTGGCAATGAAGTTGTTTCGAAGTAGTGATTCAATGGCTTTCACGCTGACAGATCTGCTTGTGACTCTATGCAGCCGGAACAAAGGCGAGGATCGTGCAAAAGTAATTTCTTTTCTTGTTCAGCAGCTAAAACTTTGCCTCCTTGAGTTTTCTAAGGATGACAGTGTATTGTGTATGATCTCGCATACTTTAGCATTGCTTCTTTCAGAAGATGGAAGTGCTTCGGAAATTGCTGCACAAAATGGGGTTGTCTCGATTGCAATTGATATCTTGATGAATTTTATGGCTAAAACTGAGACTTCAATTGATACCCTCTTCCCTAAATGCATCAGTGCATTACTTCTTATCTTGGATAATTTGGTGCAGCCCAGGCCTATAATTTCTGTTGACAGTAATGTTGGAACAATAGGTAGTTCTATACATGGCTCATCTGAAAATCATACTTCATCTGAACCAGTAACAGAGAAAAGTTTAACTCCAGTCGCCGTTGATAAAGAATCAGTCCCTGCTTTTGAGAACATACTTGGAAAATCGACTGGTCAGTTGACGATGGAGGAGAGTCGTAAGGTAATGTCAATTGTGTGTGACTTGATAAAAAGGCATGTACCACCTATGGCTATGCAGGCTGTTCTTCAGATATGTGCTCGATTGACAAAATCACATGCTCTGGCTGTGCAATTCCTTGAAAGTGGCGGCATGACTTCCCTTTTTGGTATTCCAAGAAGTTGCTTCTTTCCTGGATATGACACCTTGGCGTCGGCTATTGTTCGGCATCTTCTTGAAGACCCCCAGACATTGCAATCAGCCATGGAATTGGAGATACGACAAACTCTGAGTGGAAACCGTCATTCTGGTCGTATTTCTGTGAGAACGTTTTTGACATCAATGGCACCTGTTATATCTAGAGATCCAGAGGTCTTCATGAAAGCAGTAGCTTCTGTTTGTCAGTTGGAGTCATCTGGAGGAAGACATATTGTTGTGTTATCAAAAGATAAAGAGAAGGAGAAAGAAAAATCAAAAGCATCTGGTGTTGAAGCATCAGTAGCTACCAATGAATGTGTTAGGATTTCTGAAAGTAAGACACATGATGGGTCCATCAAGTATTCCAAAGGCCACAAAAAGGTTTCAATGAATCTTACTCAGGTGATTGATTACCTTCTTGAAATTGTATCGACATTTCCTACATACAAAGTGGAGGAAGGTTGTACAGGTTATCCAAGTGCCATGGTTGTAGATGAACCTACTACCAAAATGAAGGGTAAATCAAAGGTTGATGATACAATACCGATGGGTTCAGACAGTATATCGGAAAAATCAGCAGCCCTAGCTAAGGTGACTTTTGTTCTCAAGTTATTGAGTGATATTCTTCTGATGTATGTTCACGCAGTCGGGGTTATCCTAAGACGAGATCTGGAAATGTGTCAACTCCGTGGGTCTAGTCACTTAGACTGCTTGGGACATGGGGGAATTGTTCATCACGTATTACACTGTCTTATTCCCCTTTCGGTAGATAAATCTGCTGGCCCTGATGATTGGAGAGACAAGCTATCTGAAAAAGCTTCCTGGTTTCTGGTAGTCTTGGCTGGGCGCTCAAGTGAAGGAAGGAGAAGGGTGGTTAATGAACTTGTGAAAGCCTTATCTTTATTTTCACATGCCAAAAGTAATTCATCAAATACGATTCTGTTACCAGATAAAAAGGTCCTTGCTTTTGTTGATTTGGTATATTCCATTTTATCCAAGAATTTTTCTTCTGGCAATTCACCTGGTTCAGGTTGTTCTCCTGACATAGCAAAAAGCATGATAGATGGAGGAATGGTGCAGTGCCTATCAGGTATTCTTCAGGTAATTGATTTGGACCATCCTGATGCACCAAAAATTGTGAATCTCATACTTAAAGCTTTGGAAAGTTTGACAAGGGCAGCCAATGCTAGTGAGCAAATTTTCAAATCTGATACACAGAATAAGAAAAAATTAACAGGTCCAAGTGGAAGGTCTGACGCTCAGACTGCTGACACTTCAGTTTCTCAGGAATTACGATGTAGTGAGAACAGGAGTGGTGAACAGGTGGTCGCTGATAATACTGGTTCAGAAGCGCATCCATTGGATGACTCTCAGAATGAAAGTGATCATCATGCAAATCCAACCCAGTGCATGGAGCAAGAAATGAGGATTGAGGAGGCTCCTGTTACTGATCCACCTGTGGATATTGGGATGGATTACATGCGCGACGAGATGGAAGACAGTGGCGCTTTATCCAACAGAGAACAAATTGAGATGGATTTTCATGTGGATAATAGAGTAGAAGAAGATATGAATGATGAAGATGATGACATGGGTGATGATGGTGAGGAAGATGACGACGATGATGATGGGGAGGATGAAGATGAAGATATAGCTGAAGATGGCACTGCTCTAATGTCTCTGGCCGATACTGATGTGGAGGACCATGATGATGCCGCCTTGGGAGATGAATATAATGATGACATGGTTGATGAAGATGATGACGATTTCCATGAAAATCGTGTTATCGAGGTACGGTGGAGAGAAGCCCTTGACGGTTTAGATCATTTGCAGGTACTTGGACAACCTGGATCTGTGGGAGGGCTAATTGATGTTTCAGCTGAACCCTTTGAAGGGGTGAATGTTGACGACTTCTTTGGCATTCGAAGGTCTTTTGGCTTTGAGCGTCGACGCCAGACTAATAGAACTTCCTATGAGCGACCAGTTACAGAAGGGAATGCTCTTCAACATCCTCTCCTCTTGAGGCCATCACATTCTGGTGATTTAGGTTCAATGTGGTCGTCGGGTGGGAATTCATCCAGGAATTCAGAGGCCCTATCGGGTAACCTCGATGTTTCCCATTTCTACATGTTCGATGCTCCTGTTCTTCCTTATGATAATGCCGCATCTCGAATATTTGGTGATCGGCTGGGTGGTGCAGCACCACCGCCACTGGCTGATTTTTCTGTTGGTTTAGAGTCACTGCGGGTTTCTGGTCGAAGGGGGCCAGGTGATGGCCGGTGGAGTGATGATGGCCAACCCCAAGCTGGTGGTCAAGCTGCTGTTATTGCTCAGGCAGTCGAAGAACAATTCATCGTTCAATTAACAAATGATGCTCCCACTGAAAATCCTGCTGAAGAGCAGTCACATAACCCAGGATTATCAGAGAGACTGCAAGAAGATTTCCCGGCCCTAGGGGGTGACGACACTGGTACTCAACAGAATAGTGATAGTCATGATAATGGTAATCAAGTTAATCAACTAGATGTAAGGCAGCTCTCTCAGGAAGAGATCAATCCAGAGGTTGCTTCTGAACACGCGGGTGAATTTGCGCAAGGGATTGAACCTATGTCCAATCTGAATGGTCATGCTAGCATGGAAGTTGGGAATGGAAATGCCAATGTCAGCGAGCAGTTGGAGACATCACATGGTTTGGTTGCTCAGCCTGAAGTGCTCTGTGGTAGGAGTGTTGATGTACTTGTGAATCCTCATAATGTACCAAATCAAGACGATGGTTATACTAGATCCTCAGAACTAGATAATCAGTCTAGTTGCGATGCATTGATGATTTCTGGATCAGAGATGTCAGATCCTGGTGTTCATCTTGCTTCTTCGGTTCCAGAAAGTACCGACGTCGATATGAATAGTGCTGACGCGGAAAGAGATCAGACTGACCAACAATTACCTATGTCTGAGTTCAATCTAGAGGAGCCGTCATTACAGCAGGACAACCTTGTCCAAGATGCAGGTCAGACAGATGAAAGTAGTTTGAATAATGAGGCTCCTAATGCAAATAGTATAGATCCAACATTTTTGGAGGCACTTCCAGAAGATCTTCGTGCAGAGGTTCTTGCTTCGCAGCAAGCTCAGTCTGCTCCAGCTCCTACATTCACACCACCTGCAGTTGAAGATATTGATCCAGAGTTTTTGGCAGCCCTTCCTCCTGATATCCAAGCTGAAGTTCTTGCCCAACAACGTGCTCAAAGGATTGTGCATCAATCAGAAGGACAGCCAGTTGACATGGATAATGCATCAATTATTGCCACTTTTCCTGCTGATCTACGTGAAGAGGTTTGTGTTTTGAACTCTGCACTTCATAATTATTCCCTGGTATACTTACTTTTATTTGCTTCTGTTAGGTGCTCTTGACGTCTTCAGAGGCAGTGTTATCAGCATTGCCATCTCCATTGCTTGCAGAAGCACAGATGCTTAGGGACAGAGCAATGAGTCATTATCATGCTCACAGCTTGTTTGGAGGTAGCCATAGGCTTACTAGTCGGAGAAATGGTTTGGGATTTGATAGGCAGACAGTGATGGACAGGGGTGTTGGAGTTTCCATCAGCAGGAGGGCATCAGCTCTGGCAGAGAACTTGAAGTTGAAGGAACTTGAAGGAGAACCATTTTTGGATGCTAATGGGTTGAAAGGATTAATCCGGCTTCTACGCTTAGCACAGGTAGTTTTATCCTTTGAAAGGATCCTATAGATAGCCTACTGGGTAACTACAATGCTTGGCAAAAGGAATTTCTGTTTAACAGATCCCTTATTTATTTATTCTTAATTATCTTGTTTTTCACAAGCACGCGTCCTACAAATTATCAGAAACTCAAGTCATCACGTATTAAATTGAATCCTTTCTTTTAAACTGACACGGGTTTTTGGTGAGAGTTGCAAAGGTGGATGATTTTTTAATTTTTCATTGTCACCCTCGAAACAAATGCCAAAGAAAAACTGGTCATCCAAGTCAGTGTACTGTCATAAGAAACCTGTACAATGAGACTATTTGTGGATATACCAGAAAGAAAATAGGAGCATTTAATCATGGACAGGTAAATACAAATTTAGATCTGTACTTCTGTGTTCTGAATTTTCTTGCAACAAGTCCCCGATTAGTGTGAGTTTGTTGACCATGTAACATGAGCAGCCCATTCCTAAACCTTCACAGAGGTGCTTAGGCAGACTTATCATAAAGGATTATCTTTTTAATCCTCAGCTTGAAATGGATTCTTTTTGAAGATAAGGAATAATTGATTCTAAATCAAGGGATAAGAATGGAACATCTTAAAAACTGGTTAAGAGGGTATCAAAACGACTATCACAAGATGTTTTAGATTAATATCACAAATGGCAAAATGGAATCTTCAAAGCTCTATGTGCTGAAAGGAAAAGTCTAAGCAAATAGAATTCGTTGAGAAAGATAATAAATTGTTAAAGAAAAAGTATTTTGAAGTATTGAATATAAAGAATTATTCTATAAAAATTATAGTATTTTATTTTATGCACACAGTTATGTATATAGATGGAACTCATTTAGAGGGAGATCTTTTAATTTTAAGTAAAAATTTGATGTATTGGGGATTGTGAGTTGGAACTGAGGTGCTTATCTTTTTTCTGCTTTTAGCCTCTGGGTAAAGGTCTATTGCAGAGACTCCTGTTGAATTTGTGTGCACACGGGGATACAAGAGCAATTCTGGTTCATCTTCTGCTTGGTATGATAAAGCCAGAGGCTGCAGGAATAGTTGGCGGTTTGACAGCATTTAATTTTCAGAGGCTTTATGGATGTCAGTCAGATGTTGTTTATAGTCGATCTCAATTGTGTGGTGGTATGTTTCTATTTTATTCCCCGATGATGCATAATATTCTTTTTTTGATTGGGTATTGGTTTTTCAGTGATGGTTTTATTCTATCTCAGGTCTTCCTCCACTGGTGTTGCGGCGGCTACTCGAGATTCTTGCGTATCTGGCTACTAATCATTCTGCTGTTGCTAGCCTTTTGTTCTACTTTGACCACTCTGTTGTTTCTGAGTCTGCAAATATAAATAGTTCGGAATTCAACAATGATAAAGGTAAGGGAAAAATCATAGAAGAAGATCGTCTGAACTCTTCTGCAAGCACTCAAGAGGGGAATGTGCCATTGATTCTGTTTCTTAGACTCTTGAGTCAACCACTTTTCTTGCGCAGTATTGCACATCTTGAGCAGGTATACGTCCTGATACAGGGAAATTACCATTTAAATAATTTCTGCTCAGCTGTATTGTTTTATCTCATTCTACAAGAACTCGGTGCAGGTCATGGGTCTGCTTCAAGTGGTTGTATATGCAGCGGCATCCAAGTTAGATATGCAGTCTCATTCTGAAGAAACAGAAACTCCGAATGAGAATCCTCCCTCCAATGAAATTGCAACTGATGTCCAGAAAGATCCTCATTTATCCGAAACAGAGATTAATCAACTTGACAAAAGTTCTGGCACTTCAAAAACCACATCAGATGGTCAGAGAAACTTGAAGACTGGCGATATCTTCTTACTGCTGCCGCAATCTGATTTGCATAATCTTTGCAGTCTTCTTGGCCATGAGGGGTACTGGTCTTATCTAATTTTACTTCTTTATGCTGTTTACTTTTCTGTTTGTGCTTGGTTAATATAGAACTTCATGTGTTTGTTATTATAATCTGCCACTGAATGATATATTGCTCTAATTCTGCATATTCAGTTTTTTTTCTCTATAGAATTAGTGAAAAATTACCTAATTCTTACTGTTCATTCTTCAGGCTTTCCGACAAAGTTTACATGCTTGCTGGCGAGGTACTAAGGAAGTTGGCTACTGTTGCTGCCCCTCACCGCAAATTTTTCATTTCGGAGCTTTCAGATTTAGCCCAAAAGTTGAGCAGCTCAGCTGTTGATGAGCTTGTAACGCTTAGGGATACACACATGCTAGGCTTGAGTGCTGGATCTATGGCTGGGGCTGCAGTTCTTCGTGTTTTGCAGACACTCAGTTCACTCACTTCAACTGGCACTGACAGTAATAAGAATGAAGGGGATGATGAGGAACGGGAAGAACATGCCATCCTGTGGAAGTTGAATGTTGCTTTGGAGCCATTGTGGAAAGAACTAAGTGAATGTATTAGTACAATGGAGACAGAGCTGACTCAGAGCTCTCGCTCTTCAGTTTCAAATATTAACATTGGGGAACAGATACAGGGTTCTTCATCTTCTTCTCCCCTTCCTCCAGGAACTCAGAGGCTCCTGCCTTTTATCGAGGGTTTCTTTGTTCTCTGCGAGAAACTACAGGCAAACAATCAAACAGTACATCAAGATCATTCCAGTGTGACAGCAAGAGAGGTTAAAGAGTCTTCTGGGACTTCAGTTTCACTGTATATAAAATCTGGTGTGGATTCTTACAGAAGGTTTGATGGTTCTGTCACGTTTGCAAGGTTTGCTGAGAAGCATCGACGCCTTCTTAATGCTTTTGTGAGGCAGAATCCTGGCTTGTTAGAAAAATCGCTCTCTATGATGCTGAAAGCTCCACGATTGATTGATTTTGATAACAAAAAGGCTTATTTCCGTTCCAGAATTCGGCAGCAGCATGATCAACACGTCTCAGGTCCACTGAGGATCAGTGTTAGGCGGGCTTATGTTTTGGAGGATTCATATAACCAACTTCGCATGCGACCAAATCAAGATTTAAAGGGGCGACTGAATGTGCATTTTCAAGGTGAAGAGGGTATTGATGCTGGCGGTTTGACAAGGGAATGGTATCAAGTACTGTCAAGGGTTATATTTGACAAAGGAGCTTTGCTCTTTACGACTGTTGGAAACAATGCAACTTTCCAACCAAATCCTAATTCTGTATACCAAACTGAGCATCTCTCTTATTTCAGATTTGTAGGCCGAGTGGTAATCCTCCAAGGACTTATTTTTTAGTTGAATTTTTTCTTCGTACGTCTTTTGATAGTTGTGCTAAGCTACTGAACTTTGGTGATACAATTCCTTATGTAGGTTGCCAAGGCACTGTTTGATGGGCAACTGCTGGATGTGTATTTTACCCGCTCCTTTTACAAGCACATCCTTGGCGTTAAGGTGACTTATCATGATATAGAGGCTGTTGATCCAGATTACTACAAAAATTTGAAATGGATGTTGGAGGTGAGTGGCATTAAGATTCTAATCTAATTTTGTTTTTATTTTAAAATTCTGACATGCAAGTTCCTGATATTTATCTTTTCTTGTGTCAGAATGATGTGAATGAGATGCCCGAACTGACATTTAGCATGGATGCTGATGAAGAAAAACACATCCTTTATGAAAAAACAGAGGTATACATCCTTTAGGATCTGAATTTCAATTTGAACGTTTGAGGCTCCTCTAAGAATGCATATCATGTCTGATCTTTTGATGTTTTTGGGAAAAGGTTACTGATTACGAGCTCAAACCGGGAGGAAGAAACGTAAGAGTCACAGAAGAGACAAAGCATGAATATGTAGACCTTGTTGCTGATCATATTCTGACTAATGCAATCAGGCCTCAAATTAATTCCTTTCTTGAGGGTTTCGATGAATTAGTGCCACGGGAACTTATTTCTATCTTTAATGATAAAGAACTTGAACTGTTAATCAGCGGACTTCCAGAAATCGATTGTAAGATCGTATACCTGTACATTTGTTTATTGTACAAGTGATACTGATTGTTTTCCTGAAGTGTCCTAATCACATTGATGTTACTGTAGTGGATGATCTGAAGTCCAACGCTGAGTATACTGGTTACACAGCAGCGTCTAATGTTATTCAGTGGTTTTGGGAGGTTGTTAAAGGATTTAACAAGGAAGATATGGCAAGATTGCTGCAATTTGTAACTGGAACCTCGAAGGTGATTTGTCAGTGACCAATTTATGTTGCTAAATTTTCATTCATCGACATTATATGTTCCTGCAACAATATTTCTACGACCAACGCTCTAATAGCTGATCTCATTCTGTGCAACTTTTTCAAGAGGGCAATATGTGTTATGTGAAAGTAAGAGCATCAGGAAACCCATGTCCGAATAAGGACTTTTTTTTTGGGGTTTCTTGATATACTGTTTCATCTTCTTGCAAATGGATCTTATCATTGAGTTTAGATGTTCAACGTTGGTCATCTGGAAGTTCAAAACTGATTGCTAAAAGTTGATTGCTAGAGAAGAAGGTTGCACCTTAGAAGTGAAGTAAAAGTAGTTTTGGATTTAGAAATTTGTAAAACAAGTTCACTTCTTTGCACCTTAAAAGTTGGGAATAGGTTTAGGTGTAATTGTTCTGTTTGTTTAGGGGGATTTTATAGTTTATTATATTGCATTATTATCTCTATATTTGGGTTTTGTCCACTCACAATTTCTGGGTGCGCGCATGGTTTTAAGTAAGCACTTGTATGCATGAACGTGCCACATTCTGCTTGCATGTTTGTTATTTTTATGGGACGACAAGAATGAGCCATTGTGTGTGGGGTGAGGGGGTGGGGGAGAGAATAAGACTCAGTAGATTGGGAAATTTGTTAAGCATCAATTAATTGGGGGTTTGGTTTCATAGGTTCCTTTAGAAGGTTTCAAGGCACTGCAAGGCATTTCTGGTCCCCAGAGATTTCAGATTCACAAGGCATATGGAGCTCCTGAACGGCTGCCATCAGCTCATACCTGGTAAGTTTCTACATGTACCAGGATAATGAGTTTATTTTTTCGCTTCTTTCACTTGCAGAATTGCTTGCATTGTAATCTTGACCTGCTAATTCACGTATCTCCAATTTTTCAGCTTCAATCAACTGGACCTTCCAGAGTATTCTTCAAAGGAACAGCTTCAAGAACGATTGTTATTGGCAATCCATGAAGCTAGCGAAGGATTTGGTTTCGGTTGAATTAAATTGAGACAATGAGGCTTTGCGTAATTTCTGCTGGAACTTATTTCAGCATTGCCATGTACATGTTAGTAGTTCCTTTGTTTTGAATGTCAATTTCTTGGGATTTACTTGGGCCTTTGTTACTCTTGAGCCTGAGCTTTGACACGTCAAAATAAACGTCTTAATTTTCCCCATTGATGGGAAAACTGAACTATATCTGGAAGTTTATTCCTATTGAGAATTTTTCACATACGACAACAAACACAAGTCACTAGTTTATAGGAAAAACAATTGGGCATATAAATGGTTTAATCATTAACCTGACACTGGTTGTATTATGCAATGCAGACATGCTATTAAGCAAATTTCATTTGTCTTAGTTGTGATTTATATTTATTTTCTAGGTAAAGCTTATGGATTGGGATCATGCAAGCATTACCCGGTATACACATGAACATGAGACACCCAGAGTTTCCTCTTGTCAAAAGTTGCTGAATCATCATTGACTTCATCTGAATTGGCGTGCAGATTTCTTAAGACTACTGGGGTTGGTTTTTTGTTTTCATTTCGCAACTCAGCTCCAGGTCAATGAAAAGAGTATGTTGCCCTTGTGCGCACAGTTTTTTGTTTCGTATCTTGCTTTTGTGGAGGGGGCGTGGTTCTTCGGTATTGTGCAAAGATCAACTAGCTTGTTTTCATTATTTATCATGTCTAATGGCCTCCTGTACAATATATTACAAGTAATACAGTAATGAATTATTGGGTTTGTCAGGTAATCTAAATCTCTAGTACTTGTGGAAATATTGGCATCTCTAATAAAAAAAGTACAGATGCTATTGCTTTTTCATTTTTGGCTGCTATGTCTCTTTTCCTGTTGTGTACATTTCCCTAGAGTTTGGGAAGTTGATTCTTTACCAAGTCCTTAAAGCATAATCAGTTATATGATTCGTGTTACAACTTTTTAAAGAAAAAAGGTGATACAATCTCTGAAAGCCCAAAAGAAACATTACAAATTACTTGCCACTGATTAGCACACTTGAAATGATCAGCTTGCTGTTTGATATTCTGACATTTTTCGGCTGACGCTTCACCGGAACCTTCATCATCGTCAACATCAACATCCTCGGTGGGTTTACTGGTTCTGCAGTCGTGTTCACGGCACAACCGTGAAATAGCATTGGTATCAAGCTCTTTCTCGACCTTCTCTCTCTGCTGCCAGTGGAGGAAGAGACTTGACTTTCTTTGTAGCTATGGTTGTAAGTGTTCAACGACGAGGTTTAAAAATGGCTGGACATAATTTTACCGTATATAGAAGTTTGTTAGAATCAACCTGTTTTGGGGTTAATTTCATAAATGGTCACTGAAATTACCTGAAAATTTCAAAACGGTCACTGAAGTTTCAAAGTTTCAGAAACGGTCACCGAAATTTGAAATTTCTTTCATAAACGGTCACTGAATTTTCAGTTTTTTTGGGAAAGTTTGAGGCAATTTTTCGGCAACTTCCGTCCACCAAAATCGTCAATTTCGGATACCGTTGGAAAGTCCACGATGTCCTCTTCAATTACCACAAAAAAATCTTCCCAAAACTTCAAGTGATTTGGTCGGAATAAACCCACGAAGTCAGCAATCGAAAATTGTGAAAATCTACCTAGATTTTTAGATTTTTTTGGACGAGTTTGCGGCATTTTTTGACAACTTTCGACCACCAAAACCGTTAATTTCGAATATCGTTGGAATCCCACAATGTCCTCTTCAATTATCACAAAAAATGTCCCCATAATTCCAAGGGATTCGACCGGAATAAACCCACGAAGTCAACCACCAAAAAAGTCCGAAAATCTGTCCAGTTTGGGTAGCTGACTTCGTGGGTTTATTCCGGCTGAATCATTTGGAGTTTTGGCGTTAATTAAAGAGGATATTGTGGGTTTTCCAACGGTATCCGAAATCGACGGTTTTGGTGGTCGGAAGTTGCCAAAAAATTGCCTCAAACTTGCCCAAAAATTTGAAAATCTGGGCAGATTTTCACAATTTTCGGTTGTCGATTTCGTAGGTTTATTTCGGCCGAATCACTTGGAGTTTTGGGGAGATTTTTGGTGGTAATTGAAGATGACATCGTGGGCTTTCCAACGGTATCTGAAATCGACGGTTTTGGTGGTCGGAAGTTGTCGAAAAATTGCCTCAAATTTGGCCAAAAAATCTAAAAATTCAGTGACCGTTTGTGCAAGAAATTTCAATCTTCAGTGACCGTTTCTGAAACTTTGAAACTTCAGTGACCGTTTTGAAATTTTCAGGTAACTTTAGTGACCATTTGTGAAATTAACCCATTTGTTTTGTTATATGATAGATGTCGTGAAACGGCGTCAATACTTAGGATATTCATTGGCCGACATCAGCCTCAAAAAATGCATTACTGAAAGGAAAAAAATGAAGTTATTGTTATATTGTTTAATAAAAAATAAACTTCAAATCGATGACGATCTTTATTATGATTAGCTTTGACCCAAGGGATAGGAATGACAACCAATCGAGTTTGGGATTTAAATATGGTCTGCACTTCGTCGAACAGGATTGATACGCTAGTGTCTACAAGCTGGGCCAGGGCTGATTCCTTGATCAATGGACTAGCCCCGTCCAATCCTGTCCGTAGAAGGGTGAGGCGAGCCCCACCCCCCATTTAAAAATAATAAAATATCTAATATAAAAATTTAAGAAAAATAATAAAATGAGGAGTTATACTACTTAGCACTACTCTTGTTACAAAACTAATTGAGTGACACTAAGTATCATTAAATGCATCACATAAATTCACTTTTAATTGATCTTATTACTTAATTTTTCAGATGCTATGTATCATTATTTTAAAATAAATAATTTATGGATGGGCTTATCGGCTGACATGTTGGTCTAAGGTGGCTCAATGGTGGGCCCGTTGATGTGGAAAGATCTTAAATGCCACAATTACAATTCGTTTTTAAAGAGGAAAATATTGAATTCTAGGAAATTCGAATAATAAATGAGTAAAGGAAAATGCAATGTTTCAAAAGAAATTTCAGAATTCAAATTTCTAATGACCTGAAGAAAATGGAAAAATAATTTTAGTTTTCCCAAAAATACTGAGAAACCCATCCCTGTTTACTCTTTGGAAAATCTACATCAACTTTTCTTTGTTAACAGACGTAGCATTGCTTTTCTCCTCTCCGATTTGCTCATATTAATAAGCAAAAAATTTGTCTATACTCCTTTATACATAATTCAAGAAAAAAGAACAGCTTTAACTTTTCAAACTTTACTGTTTAAATTTTTTTCTTCACAGTCATCTTCTGAGTTATTTGAAAAGTAAAGAATTTATCTTTGATCATTTTTGTGTTCTTTTAGCTGCATATACTGTGAGGTGATTTCCTTTGGCTTTTAGATTTGCAGAACCTTGGGGTTTTTCTTAGTGGTTTTTTGTTTGAGCTTCTGATAAGAAGTTTCTTCTGACTTTTCGAAGACCATTGAAAATTGGAGAAGCCGATCAAAATTTTCACTGTTCATGAGCTTTTTTACTGCTGACAGAAAAACCCTTTTTGGTGCTTAAAGTTCTGATGATTTCTAGAGCTTATGGTAGCGTTTTGTCTCCTTGTTCCATCTCTGGTATGATTAGGGTTTTTGAGTGGGTAATTATTAGTTCTTGTACTTCTTATAGTTTTTACCTCCTGCTCATTCTTGTCATATTATTATTTTACTTTTTTGCTTTCACCTTTGAGTGAGTAATTATTTTGTTTCATGTGATTTCAGGTTTCTGCATTTAATTTTGCTTCAGAAATTCACGATTAAGAAGTTTGAAGAAGCATAAATTTTCAGGCAAAGTTTGGTCCATAGGCTCAATATATAATTGAGTTGTGCACTTCAATCATTTTATACGTGGTTACAGCTAATATAAGTATATAACAATTGGATTAATTTTGTGCTTAATCTCCTAATGATTTTAATCTCTTTCCTAGTTGACGACAAAATATTACTTTCTTGGCAATTGCTATTTCTTCGTGCAAGTTTACCATTGCCTGTCTTTTTATGGTTTGAGACAATTGAAACGGTATTTCTTGAGAATCATCTTCTGTATTTAAATGTTGAAGAAATGGAAATGTCTTGAATTTACTCAATCAAATGTCTTGTATTTGAATAGGTTAAATTCTTCATGTCGGTTTATATGATTCTGATTGTAAACTGAATGAATGAATAATATGTCAGCAGTTATGCATTTTGTAGCTTTTGAAATCTTGTATATTTGTTTGTCTGCTATGTTTCATTTATGACTAATTAGATGTATGCCTGTATTTCAAAGCGTACATACACAAGAAGTGATGGCGTACTGTATCCAAAACCGAAAGGGCGAGGTTTCTTTTTGACTTAGCCCATGTTGTTTGCATATGGATCGCTTTTATTCATCTTTCACCAATTTTTTTAGTTTTAAGGGATTTAGTACGAGTATTATGCACTTTTACATGTTCCAAGAGAGACAGGGACAGGATAAAATTTGTATGTTTCATGAAGAATTTTTATGTCACTAACCATTTTTTTTTCACATTTGAGATGGTAATATAATATCTTCATTTGGGAATTTTATGATTTAAATTATCTTTTTTTTTTTTTTTTTTCAAGTAAGGCTGTTAGTATCAGAATATATTCGTGATTTATCAGAATATATTCTGATTTATCTTTCCATTTATATTTGATTGTATTTCCTTGTATATTATTTCCTTGTATATCATTGTAAGCTTATATAAATCAATGGGAAGACACACGACACAGTCATTCCGCAAAATTGACATGGTATCAGAGCCAAAAATTACTCACCGAGTGTGTCGTTTAGGGTTTTCAGAAATCCGTTCCTAGTGTTCATCGTAGTTGAGGGTGCTGCTCGCGTTGGATCTCTGGGTCTTGGGTGAATCACAATCGAAGGTTGTCCGGCACCATCTGCAGTTCTCTTCGTGTCTTCAGCACGCCGTCGCTTCCGTTTCCGGTACCACCTGCAGCTCCTCGTGTCTTCTGCGCCGACACCTCCAGTCGGCATCTTCGGTGTTCTTCTCCGGTCGGTTCTGGTCCGTCCTTCAGCTTCGAAGTGTGTCGTCTCTCGTGGGTTGCTGGGTTAGGGGTATTGATTTAATTGTGTTGGGCCTAATCGTGTTGGGCTTTTTAATTGCTGGGTCAATTGTGTTGGGCTGTGTTGGGCCTAATCGGGTTGGGCTATTTAATTGCTGGGTCAATTGTGTTGGGCTGCTGGTTTTTAATTGGGTTGGGCTGATTCAATAGTGGTTTGGGAATTTGCTGGGCTGGACAATTTAAATCCTTAATTGTCTATTTGTTGGGCTACGTGTTGGGCTTGGACAGCATTTGATTGGTGTATTGTGTTAAATTTAATTTGACGATCTATATACTATTTCCACTATGTCGATTGAGAAGACTGACTCCGTTTGTATTCGTTTTAATGGGAAGAACTACTCGTTATGGGCTTTTCACTTTCAGTTGTTGATTGAAGGGGAAGGGGACATGTGGGGACATATTGATGGGACTATTCCGTCTCCTGATCAAGAGAAGGAAAAAGAGAAGTACCTTTCTTGGAAAACTAAGGATTCCCGACTTATGGCATGGATTATCGGGACTGTTGAAGCTAATATTGTTCTTAATCTCAGGCCTTATAAGTCAGCTCGCTCTATGTGGGATTACTTGAAGAAAGTCTATACTCAAAATAACAATGCTCGGCGACTCCAGTTGGAATTTGAATTGGCAAATTTTTCTCAGGAATCTCGCACAATTGAAGAGTATTATTCTGGATTTTCTAATCTTTGGGCTGAATATACAGATATCATTTATACCTCGATTTCCCCGGAAAGTTTGGAGGCTGTGCAAGCTGTCCATGATATCACCAAGAGGGATCAGTTTCTTATGAAATTAAGAACTGAGTTTGAATCAGTCAGGTCTAGTCTTATGAATCGCGAGTCTATTCCAACACTGGATAGTTGTTTGGGTGAATTACTGAGGGAGGAGCAACGTCTTCTAACTCGTAACTCTTTGGAACATCAAAATCACGCGGCACCGAATCCCATGGCATATGTGGCTCAAGGAAAATTCAGACCTCGGGATATGTCTAGTGTGCAGTGTTACAGTTGTAAGGGGTTTGGTCACATGGCTCTTCAGTGCTCTCGAAAAGTTTGCAATTATTGTAAGAAACCAGGCCATGTCATTAGGGAATGTCCTACTCGTCCACCACGCAAGATTGGAGCCAGTTATGCTGCTGCTGCCACTTTAACCTCTAGTTCTGCTTCGTCGTCTGCTCCCGCTCGAGTTCCAGCTCCTCCTAGTTCTTCTCAAACTCCCCTCACTCCTGAGATTGTTCAACAGATGGTTATCTCTGCGTTGTCTGCTTTGGGTATCTCAGGTAATCCACCAACTGCTCGCTCTTCTTGGTTATTAGACTCAGGTGCTTCTAATCATATGACTAGTGATCCTCAGTTACTTAGTAATCTTAGACCCTATAATGGACCTCTCAAAATACAAACTGCTAATGGTAACACACTTCCTATCTCCGCTATGGGTGATATATCATCAGATTTGACCACTGTTTTAGTCTCTCCTCATTTATCCACTAATCTCCTATCTGTTGGCCAACTTGTTGATAACAATTGCACTGTATCTTTTTCTGCTTCTGGTTGTCATGTGCAGGATCAGGTGTCCGGGAGGACGATCATGAGGGGGCCTAAGGAGGGGCGTCTCTTTCCTATTTCACCGAAGCCTGTTTCGTCTTTTCCCGTCTTTTGTAACTCTGCTACTTTAGATATCTTTGATTGGTATAAAAAATTGGGACATCCCAATTCTAATGTGTTACAACATTTGTTTAATTCTGGTTTACTTGGTAATAAAAGTTCTGCTTCGGTTTCATCTGTCTCGCTTGATTGTGCTTCATGTAAACTTGCTAAAAGTAAAATTTTGCCATTCCCATCACAAAGTTCTCATGCTTTGCATATTTTTGATATTGTTCATAGTGATGTATGGGGTATTTCACCTGTGGTATCGCATGATCATTATAAATACTTTGTTACGTTTATCGATGATTATAGTCGATTCACATGGATTTATTTTCTTCGTGCAAAAAGTGAGGTTTTTCCTGTCTTTCAATCTTTCCTTGCTCTTATGACAATCAATTTTCCTCCTCAATCAAAATCTTACGATCTGATTCTGGAGGAGAATATATGTCGAATGCATTTCAATCTTTTCTACAGACCAGAGGCATTATCTCTCAACGCTCTTGTCCGTCTACTCCTCAACAAAACGGGGTCGCGGAACGCAAAAATCGCCACCTTCTTGATATGGTTCGAGCCCTTCTGATTGAATCTTCTGTTCCGTCTCGTTTTTGGTGTGAAGCATTATCTACTGCTGTGCATCTCATAAATCGGTTACCTTCTCCCACTCTTCATCATGTTTCTCCATTTTATAAACTTTTTGGTCACCATCCCTCATACTCTTATCTGCGCCCTTTTGGTTGTGTGTGTTTTGTTCACTTACAATCCCATGAACGGACCAAACTCACCCCTCAATTTGTCAAGTGTGCGTTTTTGGGATATGGTGGGACTCAAAAAGGGTATCTCTGTTATGACCCTACGACACGACGGATCCGGATTTCTCGTAATGTTATTTTCTTTGAAAAACAATCGTTCTTTCCTTCAGAATCAGTCGTTTCCCCAATGTTTTCTATCTTGCCTGATTTTCCTACAGATTTTTCTCGGTACAAGCCGGGATGTGTTTACACTCGCCGGGATGTTGCACCTGTTGCTGGTTCCCAACTTCTCTCTCAGCCGCCTCCTCTGCCCCGCCTCTCTGATCTTCCACCAGCGCCATCTGATCCTCCACCGGATAATCTGCAGCCTCCTGTCCCTCTTCGTCGTACTTTTCGTGTTCCTCGACCACCAGATAGGTATGGTTTTTTCCCTCATAGTTCTATGTCGGCTACACTTGCTTCTGTTTCTATTCCTTCCTCCTATAAGCAGGCTATGGCACAAGAGTGTTGGAGGCAGGCGATGGACGCAGAACTTGAGGCTCTTGGGGTGAATCAGACTTGGGATGTTGTGCCGTGTCCATCTACTGTGAAACCTATTGGGAGTAAATGGGTATATTCTGTCAAACTTCGTTCTGATGGTTCTCTTGAGCGCTATAAGGCTCGATTGGTTGCTTTGGGTAATCGACAAGAGTACGGGATAGACTATGATGAGACCTTTGCTCCGGTCGCTAAAATGACCACTGTACGCCTTCTCTTATCTCTTGCTGCTTCTCAGTCATGGTCTTTGCATCAAATGGATGTGAAGAACGCGTTCCTCCACGGAGACCTCAAGGAAGATATTTATATGAAACTTCCACCGGGTATGCCTCTTCCCTCCGCGGATTCTGTTTGTAAACTAAAACGTTCTTTGTATGGTCTCAAGCAGGCTCCCAGGGCATGGCCTTTTGGATTTTTCCTTTACTCAGAGTCAATAAGATGCCTCCCTATTTCTTCACCAGAGTTCAAATGGGATTGTTTGTTTGCTGGTTTATGTGGATGATATTATTATTTCTGGATCTAATCACGTCTTTATTCAGAAACTTCAGCAACATCTTCATTCGATTTTTCATATGAAAGATCTGGGTCATCTCACCTATTTTCTTGGCTTAGAGGTCCATACAGCACCACATGGTATCTTCTTGAATCGGCATAAGTATATTCAAGACTTGATTGAATTGGCCGCTTTATCGAACGCCCCCTCCGTTGATACTCCTTTAGAGCTTAATGTTAAATATCGTAAGGATGAGGGTGAACTTCTTTCGGACCCTACTCTGTATCGGAGGTTGGTAGGGAGTCTTATATATCTCACTATCACACGTCCTGATATTTCCTTCGCCGTTCATACCGTCAGCAAGTTTATGGATGCTCCTCGTCATCTCCATTTGGGGGTTGTTCGTCGTATTATTCGGTACCTTATTGGGACTCCTCATCATGGTCTATTCTTCCCTAGGGGAACCATTCTTGAGCTCACCGCTTTTAGTGATGCTGATTGGGCTGGCTGTCCTGATTCTCGCCGATCTACTACTGGGTGGTGTGTCTTTTTAGGTGATGCTCTTATTTCTTGGAAATGCAAGAAGCAGGATTGCGTTTCTAAGTCTTCCACTGAGGCTGAATATCGTGCTATGTCAGCTGTCTGTTCTGAGATTGTATGGTTGCGAGGTCTTCTTGCAGAACTTGGTGTTTCTCAATCACGGCCTACCCCACTCCATGGTGACAATACTAGTGCTATTCAGATTGCGGCTAATCCTGTGTTTCATGAACGCACCAAGCATATTGAGGTAGACTGTCATTATATCCGGGATGCCTATGATTCCAATGTCATTACTCTTCCCCATGTTTCCACTGCTCAGCAGACCGCGGATATCTTCACCAAATCCTTGACTCGTCATCGTCATCACTTTCTTGTCGGCAAATTAATGCTTGTGGATTCACCAGCATCAATTTGAGGGGGGGTATCAGAATATATTCGTGATTTATCAGAATATATTCTGATTTATCTTTCCATTTATATTTGATTGTATTTCCTTGTATATTATTTCCTTGTATATCATTGTAAGCTTATATAAATCAATGGGAAGACACACGACACAGTCATTCCGCAAAATTGACAGTTAGATCTATTTCCAGAGTCAATTTCAGGGCAAGCACACATCTTTCATCTGAAAGGGATTATCTAACTTGCTTTTGTAAAAGGATTTTGCAATGATAGAAGAATTTACTAAATGTCAGAATTACGATCATCTGGAATAATAGGCATGAGAACCGGATAATACTGGATCAAAAAAATGGATTAGGAATAATTTCTTCATTCCAGTCTTTGCTTTGTTTCGGCAAATGCACTTTCAGGGATCTGTTTGAGAAACTAAATTGTGTGGCAACATGAAATATTAATACACATATTCTTGTTTGTTCAAGGGAAAAATTAGGAAAGACCTCTATGGTGGATTTGCATGTTTCACCTCTCTGAAAATTTCTTGTTATACATTGACAACACGATGATGAAGTACATGCTGACTCGAGCTGAATTTCTTTTAGGCCGAGACTGCACACCACCCCTTGCGAGTTGGACTTTTAAAATGGACTGTATTTTAATCTTGTATTATCATTGATTTGACTGCTAAGTGTTGTATTTGCGACATCATTGTTCGTAGCCACATGCTCTAATCCTCTGAGCTATATAGGCCTCACCCCGTTTCCACTAGATCTATTCCTGGGAGAACCTTGAAAAAAAGAAACCTTTCCTCTCCCCTCCCCAGCCATTTCATTTTTTGTATTCTGTTATAATCCACGTGCTTGATGGAAGCTTCTCTTGAAATCATGCACAACTTGGTTTTATTTTTTAATTTACTATGAATTTCTAGTTTGCCAACTTGATAGTATATATTTCTGTCTGCCAGTTTCTTTCCTTGGTAGCAAACTTTATCCTTTAAGGTCCTAATACGATACTATGTGCTTTGTTTATTTTGGAGCAGCGATCCTTTTTATGGTCATTATTTTTCTAACCCTTCCTTCCTTTGTCTTTTGTTGACAGTTGAGAGTTGGGATAAGAACACGTGAAGAATTATGGTGGCAAAAGACTATCAAAAACCCAAAGGATCTACTATAGTCAGGGTTGGAGAGATTGAAACTAGTGCACCATTTCAATCTGTCAAAGATGCTGTCACTTTATTTGGTGAAGGCACCTTTTCAGGGGAAAAACCTGCCATTAAAAAGTTGAAACCACATTCTGCTGAAGTATGCTACATCTTTTTTCTGTTTCCTTCTAGATATTTATATGTTCTAATCTTTATCCTCTGTTCAGTAAGGTGGATTAGACCACATAAACATATTAAGAAAGATAAAGAAACGAAATATTTTTCATTGTAATATCGAGTATTGTCCAATATGTATACCAAACATGCACTAAGGGATGACTAGTATCCCTGTGCGGTTTAAAAAATGGTGGGTATAGCATTAACGATTAACCACTTAGGGCTCATGCAAGAAGTTTCTGATTAATATTACCATTCTGTGACTTTAGTTTACTTATTAAATTAGGGAAATGTTTATAATGGTGTAAATTATAAATAGATAAAAATGTGTTGCAGACAAGTGGACAGTGTTCTCAAAATGTGTGGATAAAAAGTGATTTGAGTGTTTATAAAACAATTTATAAACATGAGCCAAACATAGGCTAAATTTCTGAAAGTTTTGCCAAGCTCTCTAGGATTACTTTAAATTAAGCAATGCTATAGGTTTAGTGCTGTTTTGACACTAATAAATGTAGATTTTGGCTAATTTTTATTGATGCATAGAAAATATTAGTTGCACAATAAATCCACTCAATTGGACTCCATTGAACAATTATTAACATAGGTGAAAGATTGTTCTCTTTTAAGAAATGCTTTTAAGATTATAATTTAAAGCATGTTTGGGAAGTGTGTATAAAGGGTTTAAATTATAAATAGATAGAAATGGGTGGTGGACGAGTGGGTTGTATTTGTGAACTGTGGATCCCTCGAAATGGGTGGATAAAAAGTGGCTTTGATTATTTATAAATAATTTATAAACACGATCCAAACATAGGTTTGGAGGGAAAAGAAGACGTGTCTGCAACCTGTGTTACATGTAGAATTTTCTAACAACTATTCACATAGCGGTTTATTGTTCTTTGCGAATATTTTTGCTAATGATGATAGCCATTTTCATTAATAGAATGTTTGGTAAAGGGGATGGGACACTAGAGAGTTAAGAAAAAGAAGGTAAAATCTTGCTATTATACAGTTGAGTCCTCTCTAGTACAACGTACCAAACATGTCTTGAGAGTTCAGAAAGCTCTCGATTTTCCGGAGTAAAAGTGTTAAATATTTTTATTCCACTTCCATTAAACACTTGGAATTATGTCATTTGTTGCCAAAATACTTATATTTTCCATTTTCAGAGAGTGCTGGCAAAAGAGACTCAGCTTCACTTGGCCGAGAAAGAGCTGAATAAGTTGAAGGAACAATTGAAAAATGCTGAAACCACTAAAGAGCAGGCTCTTGTAGAGATCGAAAGAGCTAAAGGGGCTGTTGAGGATCTTACACAGAAGCTTAAAACTATCAACGGATCGAAGGATTCAGCAGTTAAGGCCACAGAAGCAGCTAAGTATCAAGCAAAGCAATTTGAAGAATCTGGCAACAGAAATTCAAAAGAAATGGATGGATTTTCGCAAATGGATCATGAAACTGCACAGGTTCAGTACAAGGACATAATTGCTGAACTTGATGTGGCAAAGCAGGAGCTGCGGAAAATTCATCAGGAATATGATGCGTCTCTTGAAGCAAAAAATACTGCCACCAAGCAAGCAGCAGAAGCCAAGAATGCTACTAAAGCAAACATGGAGAGAGCCAATGAGCTATCAAAAGAAGTAGTAACTGTACAGGAGTCGATTCAGCAAGTGAAGATGGCAAGTTCACAAGCTCGGGAAGAGGAAGCAAAGATCTGTGCTGACAAGGATGTCTACAAGCAGTCTTATAAAGCCAGACTTGAAGAATCTGCAAACGAATTGCTTGCTTTGGAGAAAGAAATTAATTCTGACCACACCATGAAATTGGAGGCAGAACTAACTCAAACTATGTCAGAAATCAAAGCGTTACGAAAAGAGATGGATAATGCTAGGGCTTCAGATCTTGATTCTGTAAAGAAGGTTACTTCAGGGTTGGATGGTGCTAAAGAATCATTACAGAAAGTGGCAGACGAAGGGAACTCTCTGAGAAGCCTGGTGGAGACCCTTAAGTTAGAATTGGATAAAGTTAAAAAAGAGCATTCTGAAATGAAGGAGAAGGAAGCAGAAATAGAATCTGTTGCAGGTCATCTGCACGTGAAGCTCCGGAAAGCCAAGGCCGAGCTCAAAGCAGCCCTTGCCGAAGAATCCAAAGTACGAGGAGTTTCTGATGAAATGATTGCTTCCATCCACCGGGTATCGTTGGAGATGGAAGATGCAAAACATCAAGCTGAAGAAATGAAACAGCAAGCAGTACAACTTGTAAGAGAAGCAGAAGCCATCCGAATGGATTTTGAAGCAGCAGAAAAGAAACTATTAGTTGCATTGGAAGAAGCTGAAGAAGCGAAGGCAGCTGAGACTAAAGCCCTCGATCAAATCAAGATGCAGTCTGAGAAGACTGATGCTGCACGTGCCTCAACTTCAGAGCCAGGTGCCCAGATCACGCTATCAAGAGATGAGTTTGAATCGTTAAGCCGTAAGGTTGAAGAATCTGGAAATTTATCAGAAATGAAAGTTGCAGCTGCTATGGCTCAGGTAGAAGCTGTGAAAGCGAGTGAAAGTGAGGCCCTTAAGAAGTTGGACGCTACCGAGAAGGAGATTGAGGATATAAAAGCTGCTACTAAGGAGGCACTGAAGAAAGCAGCGATGGCAAAGGCAGCCAAGAAGGCGGTCGAGGGAGAGCTTAGACGGCGGCGTGAACTTGAGCAAAAGAAAGCAGCTGCTTGAATTCTTGCAGAAGCAGAGAAGTCATTTGAATCATCTCCTCGTATTTACCAAATCCAAAAGCAGAATCCACCAGAAAAAGTAAGGGACATGCGAAAACTAGAAAAAAGCAAAGACTTCCTTGACAAAGAAAGTTGTTACACCTAGTCTTAGTTAAATCTTCAAGAAGAAGAACCAAGTGGAGGGTGATTCTCCTTGCTTACCCGGTGAGAAACCTCTGTGGTAAGTGTACTAGCAAATTTTTGTGCAATATTTGGAAATTAACAGAAATCTGTTAATATCTTGGTTTATGTATATCCCATGATTAGGGAATTCTTCATCATATTTCGGTTAGCAAACTTGGGATAATTATTGTAGAGTTGTTATTTTCTGCGTGTTTTTTTTTGGTTGATGTATAATGTTATTGCTTGGCAGATCTTCTCTGCAATGGCAATTCCTGTTGGCCTTGAAAAGAGCAGTGTCTATTTGGTTCATATCTTAACATATAGACGCACTAGTTATGATATGATCCGGGATGGCCTAAAAGCTACATGAAATTTGATGATTGACGGAAAATGGTTAACGGCAAGTTTGAGTCTTCAAGGAGTTAATAAAAGCCATACAAATACATGTTCGGGAAATGGGGCACATGGGTTGAAGAAAACATGTCAAAGTACAAGTTTCATGGTGGGTTTGGAAGAAGAAACCAAGTGGATCAACTCGGTTCAAGCAGCAAACGAGCAACGTGGATGAAAACGGTCTTAACTTTCAGCATGGTTGTCGGATTTTTGCCCATGAATACAATTCAGAATCGTCACGAAATTCTGCACAAGACCACGCAGGCGCATGGTACTTTTGGACTTTCGGTTGCACAAAAAACACGTCGAGAACAAGTTGACGGAATTTTCCTATTTTCGCGAGATTTCCTTGTTAGTCTAAGATTCTATTTTATTTCCAAGTTTGACAATATTCTATAATCTAATTACGTTTTATTAGGGTTTCTAGTATAAATATGAGATTTATTTCATTGTAAACCAAGACTTTTGATTATGAATTAACGAGATTTTTCTACCTTGTTTTTAAATGAAAATTAGAACTTATTAAAGGATTAGGCACATTTGTGGCATTCGCAAATCATGGTTCTTGTTTCCACACATCAACGGGTCTAGAATTTAATATACCTTAGGTTCTTAGTCGTGAAGCTCGAGTTAGGATTTTATCGTCTACAACCTGAATTTGGGTCTTCTCGACGTTTCAAACTAATTTCGCGATTTCTACGCTGATCCCATTCCTAAGTTCGCATCAGTTTATTTATTTATTTTGATGACCCAGTTCATAACCCTAAAATTGTATTGCTGTTTGCCGACCGTAGCAAATATATATTTTCTTGCATTTTCCGGTATACTTTCCAAATGGAGCATCCCGTCATTTGTCTCGAAACAAAATCTCCCCTCTTGCCAAGCCTAAGAAAGCATTTTGGGCCATTATATTTTCTTCCACTAAAAGGAAAAATCGAACCTCTCTTTCGAGCTAACAAGATAGTCGCTGCTCAATACGTTCACTTACATGCATCACGTTTAGATTGTAATAATAATCTCAATTTTTGCTCATTTTTATACTTATATTCTTAAACTTTTTTCGTCACATTCTTATTTTTAACATTCAATTAATTAACTCGTCTTCAATATGACAAGTTTTTCATGCTTGGCTAAGCTTTAGATAGAAAGAGTTAAAAAGTAACTTTTTTATTGACAGACTGTGAGAGAGAAGCTTATGCTTTCTATAACAAATCTTGAAAATTATTAATAATAATACCTGTTGACCCCAAAAAATGGTCCAACAGAAGAGAAGAGTTCCAAGCGTTTCTTTAGTTGTAGTGTGATTCTCTATAGTGAAAAGGGGTCGGCCCAAGAAATAAATCTTCTCTAGGGATAAATCTTGTAAAAAGGAGGGAATGCCAAAGCTTTCTTTGTGTGTATAAATTTGCATTACCCTTTACAATGTTGAATGTGTGCTTTTATAGTAAAATACAATGGTGGAGAGCCGTTAGATGATGAAACACGTGGCCTCATCTGCATAGCCGAGACCTCTTATCGTAGCCATCAATCAATCATTCATAGGCCATTTTCGCATTTAATGCTGTGACGGCTTGACGCCCTATGTCTGATATGTAAGACTAGACTTGACTTGTTTCATTAAGTGGAGCTACATATATAGTGAGCTGTCACATCACCCACTTGATACAAGATCTAGTATGAGATCTTCTCCAATACGCCTCTACATATCTCATGTCATCCATTGGGGCTCAGCTCTTCATAAGGGTTCGGACAATAGAGGTTCGACCAATAGTGGCTCGGCCAAAAGAGGTTCGGCAAGATAGGGGTTCGGCCAACAGTGGCTCGGCCAAATTTCCATATGGGCAGAATTATGTGGGATGGATCTAGGTTCACTTGCCGTGTAGTTTGTCACTTGGCTATATTTAGGACTTCATTGGAACTTGTCCACTTGCCACGTGTATTTATTGTACGATTATTTATACGAGTAACAATACCTAATTTTATTTTACTTGTGTATATATATAAGAACTATAGAGTTAAAAGTGTCAGCTACTGAACAAATCCTTCCTTCAAAATAAGAATAAATCTTCCCATGCAACGGATTTGTTTGAGGCACATTATTTTGAAAAAATGTGTGATTGATAAAAAAGAAAAAGTTATTAATGTGATGAAAAATATTATTTTATGAAAAAATGTGATTGAAAATGAGTAAAAAAATGAGAACGAAAATTTTAATGCGTACCAAACATGGGCAACATATTACATGATCAGACTAGAACCAGTTGCTGAAATATGAAGGGGTAAAAAAAGTGATCTTCTGTAACCATCAATGAGTTAAAAAATTGAAGTTTCCGACAAAACACTACCTTGCATGAATGTGAATGGAAACAAAAGAACGTGTAAAATGAAAACAAATCAAGATTCTTGTAGCAATAACAAGCACAGTGAACAAAATTTTAATTCCTTGAGCACCAAAATTGACAATTTTCAGAAAAAAAGGCTCAGTCTATGGCAATAATTTGATTGTTTGCTCTTACTGTATTAATTAATACATAAACTGAGTGTTGTCTAGGAGCTGTTTATAGCATAAATTAGTAA
The DNA here is from genome assembly GCA_019097785.1 of Fraxinus excelsior. Taxonomy (NCBI): domain Eukaryota; kingdom Viridiplantae; phylum Streptophyta; class Magnoliopsida; order Lamiales; family Oleaceae; genus Fraxinus; species Fraxinus excelsior. Next base: position 54,618,842 of record CM032623.1, on the reverse strand, counting down.
AAAAATAAAAATCCATCCCCTGGATGACTAGCTGTTTTATGGATTCCAACAAAGCATGCACTCCGTTATGAGCTGCAAATTGGTCAGTCCACAGTTCCACCATTCCTCTTGCCTTTTCTCTTCGCTAACCTTAAGACGTCTCTCTTCTCTTCTCTGAACATTATTTTCCCAAGAAAAACAAGGAAAAAAAAAAAAAAAAAAAAGGATATGAGAAAGGCTACAAAACTCTGCACTGTTAATCTTATATCAACAACAGAACCTTAGCCATCATATTAACTTCCAGCTGAGCTGATGAAGTACCTGATTCTTGCAATTTCCTCTCTGGAAGGGCGTTTCCTTTTCTTCTTCTTTTCAGTGACTTGCGGATTTTCACCTTTCCCGCCCTTAGTAGAACCGTTGCTCGACCTCCTATGCTCTTTGGCAACCTCCTTTTTCTTCGAGTGTTGGTGGATATCTCCTTCACCATTGTTTTGGCCATTGCTCTCCATCAAATCAGGTCCTTGCTCCACCACTTCTGAAGGTTCAGAGGGATTTGGAGTTGGTTTGGAATTGCTCATTTTCTTTAACTGCCAAAAAAAAAAAAAGGGGATTATAAAGTTTGAAGATTGCAGATATTGTGCGGTAGTGGTGTAAGTGCAAACAACTGTCTGGGCAACATATAGATATTCTACTGATTATTGCAGCACTTACATTTTTTATGATCATAATTCAATCCAGCAATCCTAACTAAACCAAACTTTTAACCAAAAAGTGTGTGTATATATATATAGAACAAAGCTAAGCTCTTAGCTACACAGTCAATTGGGGTCATGTAGTATTTAAAGTAAGGTATTTACAGATTAATATTATGAGTTCGTAAATCAGCAGAAAAGAGAAGTGGGGATGACAGGTCAAAGTTTTGTGTAATGCATAGATATCCGGAGGTATGCCTCAACATACTCGGTGATCATTTGATGAGTGCATTTCACTTATACTTTAAATATCATCTACACTAGATATTTAACTTATTTTTACGAGTTTTAGAACGTTTTAATGTGTGTTTTGATGTTGTGATATAGGTAGATGAAATTGAAGGAAATAAGTAAGAATAAGCAAAAATTGGGGAAAAGGGCTAAATTGTAAGAGATCTAAAGTTCGAGGGCTAAAGTACAAATACTCAAAAGTTGTCGGACCTCAAAATGAAGATTCGAGAGTGCTTAGAGTCAATTGGATGAAGAAAGAAGTCAAAGGGATCAAATATAGTCAAAGTATGATCACACGTCATTTTCCAACCGAAAATGTTATGCTCCAGATTTGTAGTCTCATATTGAAACTCATTTTTGACATAACAAAAGTTTGAATTGGAAAATGATATCTGAAACAAAATTGTAGCCCTTCGAGTCATCTTTCCAAAGCATCTTGAATCACCTTAATCAGACATCGGAAGAAAAAGTTATGATAAAAATACTGAAAGGCATGCAGTGCAGTTTTTCCACAAGAAAATGGACGCCGCAGAGGCCTGTTTTGCTGAAAATAAGCAGAATTCGTGGAGCCACAGTGCCGCCGAGGCGCCGCTTGTGTGAGAAATAGGTTTTTGATTTTTTTGGACTCTTTTCTTAGCCCAATACAACTCGAACCCGTCCAAGATTTCATGATGATATAAATACAACTCCAAAGACCACTTTTGGGGGGGAATTGAACACAATTGAAGGATGCAAAGTGTGCATAATTCAAGAAATTAAAGAGAGGCAGGAACAACATCAAGGAAGAAAATTGAAGACTATCCAAAAACTAGTTTTTTCTATATCTTCGTTGTATTGTTTATTTTGAATTATATAGATTTCATATTTCTTATCATGAACTAAACTATTCTTCATTGTAACCAAAACTTGAGTATGATTTGAATTTATTTTAGTTATTTCTGTGAAATCTTCCATTCCGTTTATTTGTGTTATGATTTTAATGTTTTCAATTAATTGACCACTAATTGAATGAGTAGATGCTAGTCAATTCCGGCACTCGAGAGAGGGGAATTTAAACGCGATCATAAGATTAACACAACATAGATTTTATAAATTTCGAGAGAAGGTATAAGACCTATGAAGTTTACTCCATAAAAGAATCATGATCTTGATAATTTATAAATTTTAATTCGAAATAGAGATAATGAAATTAATTTCTAAGATTATTTTTTATCCGACACTGAGAAGGGGTAGAATTACATTAGGGTTCTTACTTATAGACATGAAAAAATGATTAGAGATAACTAAATTTTTTAGAATCATATTAGATAGTTATGTGAAATCATAACCCTAGGCTTCCTCACTTGATTATTCTTCTAGCTTGCATTTATTTGTTGAATTCATCACCATATTAGTTTAAAAAAGAAAGCATTGATTATTAAATTCATTCATCTAGATAAAATAGACACTATAATTATAATACTTAGTAGAAATTTGAAATGCCAATCCCTGTTTATTCGACATTCTTACTCCAATACTATATTACAAAACTTAACACCGTACACTTGCGGTATAATTCACGTTGCATAAAACGCGCGACACCATTCATGAGGAGGTACAACAAAATAGGTTTAAGAATATGCGAATCCTGTAAAAATTGAGGCTATTACAACCTAACTCTAGTAAAGATCTGAAGTCAATGTTTGGAAAGTCGGATTATCGACAACTCAACTAGACTCAGTGTCTATTATTTGTTGTATTGTGTAGTATAGATATTTGACACTTACTAAAACAACTTGCCCAAAAATGGCATAGTAATTAACACAAGCTCAGTCTAAAGCGCGTAATAAAGCAATTTACACAAAATTAAATCATCTCAATTCATTCCCCATATTAAGGCATACCTTCGCCACAAAGAATCCATCCATGTTGTGAACATGGGGATAGAACCGTCTTGTCTTTTCTAATGAAGTATGAAGACGGTGTTCCCTGAAGCGAACAAATCTAGAATACAAAAGAAATGTTGTGAGACTAATCATGCAATTGCAACAATGATTTGACAAATGAGTTCTAACTAGGTAATACCCTGGACGCCCAAAATCAAGTCCACAAGGCACAAGTTTTACATCCCTCTTCTTGAGTGCATAGTCTATAACAGCCTCGTTCTGCAAATTCCAGCCTTCAGAAAGAAGAAATAGAAGACATTCAAGGACTTAAGAGAAGCAAAACAACTTAACAAACCTCAGCAACCATTATGGAGCATGTGGAGTAAACAATGTATCCCCCTGATTTTGAATTGGCGTCCACCATGTCTATTGCTGCAAGTATTAATTGCTGTAAACATATTTAAAAACAAATGAGGTTCCAAAAGCATACATTGGTAGAGATTAAAGATTACAAGTTAGGAAACGATTTTCTATTATAAAACTATATTGTGGAACCGCAGCATATTTAAGTTGTATTTAGAAACTGCTGGCATTGTGTAAATATTTCCTAATTACTCTTCAAGGTTCCACGACTCATGGTCAAGCATAGGCCATGAATATTAAAAAAACGATATTCTTCTGAAAATTGTGGTAAAACATAACTTTCTGGACGTAAGAAACCATACCTTCTGCAGGTGAGCACAATTTTGTATATCTAAAGCACTTTTTGAGGTTTTCACAGACTCATCCTTAGATATGACCTAAAATGAGAACCCCATCAAAAAATTTTATGCAGTGAGTGCAAAAAGAATCTTTCATGGAAATTCAAAATTAAGCTTGATTGCATACCCCAGTACCACTGCAAGGAGCATCCAGTAGAACCCTATCAACAGTGTTGTTGCCTAAAACTTTCGGCAGCTAATGTTAAATTATAAAAGAAAGAGAGAGATGTCAGATCCAACAGAATTATGGACAATACAATCATAAATGAAAGAAAGAAATATTAAAAGTATAAAAGCCTGATTAGAAAGGTGAGGAATTAGGAAAGCTAAGCAATGGTATTATTTTCTTCTGTTTCTTCCTGGTGCTCAAAGCCATTTAAACAACACTTTAGGGATAGTTGTCACAACGAAATAATGATGTGGAAAGAGATGATCTTATTTAAACAAAAGAAAATTTGCATCATACCAGCATTATAGTACAAGGATATGTTGGTTGTCCTGTAAAATACAGTTGCAGGATATACTTTCCTGGAAGGACATTTTTTCCTCTCCGTTTTTTTGTTTTTATTTCCTTTTTTTTTTTTGTGTGTGTGGGGGTTGGGGCAGGGTGGGAGGTTAGAAAAAGAAAACTACAACCAGTGTAAACAAAAGTTATAAAATCTTTTGAAGAAGTTTCAGGAACAATGAGGGAAGATCCTAACCTCCCTCCCGTCATAGTTGCAAACAATGGTGTTTGTTACCCCCATGCGATGTAAATTTGCAGTAAGGGATTTGAGCCTTGACTCCTTCATCTCATTTGCATAAATGATACCTTTTTCAGGAGAAACCATGTTAGCATATCAAGTTGACTACACTGTACAATTTATAACAAAAATTTGCAGTCATTGTGCTTTTAGCAAATATAAAACTAAGAGAAGGCATATAATTTTTAGTCAAATAGGCTTCTCAGTTAAAGGAAAAAAAAAAAGGAAAAGTTTGAATATGTAGTGCAAAAATATATCAATTCCTAGCAATAGCCAACTTCAAAAATTCTACAAGTAAGCCTCCAATCGACAAAATTTATAAATGGTCAAACTTCATTTTCAACCACTTGTTCCAATAGACTCACAAGTACTATCAACCCCTTATTTCTATCTATTTATATATTAAACGATCTATAAATTCTTTCCAAAAAGAGGCTAAATCTATGTCATGCTCTATGCATAAAAATTACATTTTTCCACCCACCCCAGCACCCCCTTTCTTACCCCAAAACACAAAACAAAAATAAGAAATCCTCACCTCCCAACCCCAAATGCCTTCCTTTTTATTAATGTAAAAAATGCTCTTTTAAGTGAAATTAAGAATGGGGCAGCTGTAAATAAAAATAAGAAAAAACAGCATGCTGATTTACCAGGCGAATTCCGTATTACACCACAGTTTGTTACACTATCCTTTGATCTGCAAAACTAAGCCCCCAGTCTCAAGGGTATTAAGTTAAAGAATTGAACAACAGCACCAGAAATGGGCACATAACAATTTGAACATTTTTCATCAACAGCGGCTACTGAGCTATAAAAGAGAGTGAGCTGCATGTTAATACTACCACGTGTGGATCTACTTTCCAATTCTTAGATCAGTGGAATTTATTTTCTTGGGGCTGGGGCTGGGGCTGGGAAGTAGGATCGCCAGCAAACAGTTGAATTAATATTACAATCTAACTTTTTGAACAGGTAAAAATAAATGAAAACAACATCCAAAAGAAGCTCTGATAGATCATAGGTGTAGCCTCAGACAAGGGGGTCCATGGAAGATGCAAAATAACATGGCTAGCAAGAAAAAACTACTTAAAAGCCACGTTCATTGATCAATCATTCGTGTAACAAAGAAAAAGTCGTGAAAATTTTCTCATGTTCCAATATATAGAAATACATTGCTAGCAGTGGGATAGCCACTTACCACTGTTTTTCATTAGCGCAGCAATATAAGTCGTTTTACCACCAGGAGCAGCCCTACAAATGCGCAAATTGTGTCAACATGGGGAAAATTTCAAACATTTCACATGAAATACAAATATAAATAAGTGAAACACTCAAACATTCAATCTTAAGAAAAAATTCATTTCATCCCTTATGCTGCAATTCCATAAGAAGTTACTCCGAATAATTAAATATGTATAGCAAAATAAGACCAGTTCAGATAGGAACATGTAAAAAAGAAAAGCATTAGATATTGTGTGAAAAAGAGGTTATAGAAAAAATGATACGATGGAAAAAATAGCTAACTAAGGAAAAAATAATAACATGAATCCCTTCAACTTCCAATAAAAAAAAAATTAAGAAAAAGAGGGTGCTCACACAACTTAAAGGGGTTAAAGAGATAGAAACAGAAGCAAGCAAAGATGGATGAAAATTGCAACTTGAGATAACTAACATATACTTACGCCACATCTACAATTCTTTCTTTCTCCTGAGGAGCAAGGGCCATTACAGGCAAAAAAGAGCTAGCACTTTGAAGCTGCCAACAAATTGACTGTCAGCTTTGCTTTAATACTAAAAATTAGGATTGTAAATTCTAGGATTAGAAGATACCATATAATACCCAGCCATATACTCTGGAGTTGCCCCAATTGGCACTTGTGAATCATAAACAACCAAGCCAACCTACAAAACACAAAAATATTGTCCCTTGAAAAAAGAACAGAATGGTACATGAAAACAGAAACTACTAGATAAAGAATAGAATAAACATATAGTAACTCTTACCTTTGACCACTTGCTTAATGGATCAAGGTTGACTCCCCTGTTCAAAAGCACACCAGCCAAGTCCCTCCTGCGAGACTGAATTCAATCCAAAGGAAAGTCTTATCAACACGGTGCGATTGATGAAGGACCATCAGCACAGGCAACAAACCAAAGCATTAAAGAAGAAATAAAATCCAATTCACCTTCAAAGTGTTTGTTCTAAGACAAATTGGACGAGGCTTCTCAAAAGCTTCAATGAGTTCCATAAGTTCAACAATTGGAAACATCTGAATAAAAATCAAATAATTCCACAGGTAAATACAACTTCAGCACCAAAAAGACAGAAAACGAAACGAAACGAGTTGACTATTCACAAATTGGCAAATAACCTCAACCAAAGCTTCAATTAGAAACTCATTGTATCCATAGTATGAACTTAAATCCAATTTAAGTTGATCAACATAATCCTTCCGTGTAGCTCCATCTTGCCTCAAAGACTTAAAATTCGAAAGGACTCGAGCAACTGAAACAGATCAACCGAATTCAAAGGACTTGGTAAAAGAAAAGAGAGACGATAGTAAAGAATTTCAATATAAAACGAAAACATAATTAAGAAATTTAATGGAAACCGAACTTACTCTCTTTTATCCTTCTTTGAAGATTCGAAAGATCTGGGGGTCTGTGTGTTTCTTCTTTAAGCTCCTATGTATTTGTAGAAACAGTTCAAATTAAATTTGGCAAAAAGTTTTCGGCCAATGAATAATAATAAAACTCATAAAAGCAATGCCGAAGTATCAATTAACTAAACCTCCTCGGTTGGCAATCGGAACTCATCCGCCTCTTCTTTAATATTGAGCTGCAATTCAGCTTCTGCTTCTTCTTCTACCCTAGCCTTTTCCTCATCAATTGCTCTAGCTTTTGTCTCAATATCAGATGCATCAGAATCTGAATCTGAATCTACATCTGAAGCCTCCTCTAAACAAATGATCCAGCAAATGTGATAAGTTCAGGAGAAGAGATAATCCTCCAAATAAAACTCCAATGGAAAGAGAATACCTTCATCATCATTTCCTTTAAGAATATCATCAGCAAAAGGATCATCCCCATCCGAAGACATATCCAAGTCCGAATTGAATTCCTGTTCTTCTTCATCAGATTCTTCGTGTTCTTTTACTTCATCCATTCCATCAGAATCACTAAGGAGGTCTTCTCTTTCTGGTTCTTTTGCTAAAGGTACTTTCTTTTGCTTCTTTCTAGGATGGGGATTTTGTGATTTTGTTTTCGTTTTATTTTTGGGAGCTGCCATTACTGTACAAAGAATTCCTGCATAAAAATGTTAGCTTCACTTATATGATTAAGTAGAATAGTGTGTGATAAAAAAAGAGGATCTACAGTTCCTATTAGAACGCAGAGAAACAAACCGCACAAGCTTTTGAAATGACAGAAAACCCAATGAAATGTTCCTAAATATTATTTATAAAATGGTAACTTGAAAGAGTTCACAATCATCAATGCACATGCCAACTAATACAATCAGAATGATTTCAATATATCAGAAACTATGGTCCTGTTTGAGCCAAATTGTTGTAGAATGAGAATGAAAAATATAACTGTTATTGGGGCAACGCAAGAGATAGAAAATTTAAATTTAAATGTTGATGTAATGGATAACGGTCATGTTTTTCATTTTAATGAGATAATAATATAGATCAAACGGGGGCTATATACAAATCCCAAGGAGTTGACACATTAAGCCTAGTTACAATCATCCACCTTTTCACATCTGATGAAATAAATAATCAATAATCAGCTCAAAAGCTCATGAAAGCACCCAGACCCATAGTTATTGTACGTGTAGAGACATCGCAGAAAACATAAAGTGAGATGCATGAGCTTCATTCAAAGTGTAACTCGAGATACATAATAAAACATCATATTTTTCTATCAACTCAGAAATAAAATAACATTTGTGCAGATTTAGATCAATTCAGGCAACAATTTGAAGGTTCAGCAAAAATATGTATATTCTCGTAGTACTCAGAACCAACCCTCCCAGTGATCAACGGTCAGTAATTCAACCAATGAGTAATTGTTGGATCAAAAGTTTAGACAAAATATATTTTTTGAATTGAAATTTGAATATTAAATACATTTCAATGCAAGATTCTTCAAATCTTTACATCATATAAACTTTTTTTTCATTCGATTTAAAAAAACTAGGATTTTAAACCATTTAAGTTATTTAACTAAAATTAGGGAAAGAAAGTATGAAGCAAAGTATAGTTATTATAAATTTTAATTCCAACTTCACACAACAATTCACATGCCCTAGTGGGAAAAGTCTCCAACTTGACACTAGGTGATTGTTGTTGAATTCCTTATGCACTGAAAGTACAATTTTTTATACAAAAACCGGATCAGTCCGGGTTCAACCAGGTGGGTGTACTCAGCTCAACCTGGTATTAATCGGTTTGTAGGAAGAACGGTCGGCTAGCACCAAGCGGAACAGATTGCTGAAAATAATGCAGAAAAATCTTTATAACCAGCAAATTCGAAAATTTAATTTTGAAGGAGAGTGCCAAGACAGAGGAGGAGGGAAAATAAACAAATAAAAAAAAAAGGAAGGAGACAGAAGAAGTACAAGTTAATGCATAAAAGGATTTTTGGTCCTGGATATTTCACCGATTACACTTGAAACAATCACATCAAAATTCAAGAGAGAGATTGTCGAAAAAATCTGATACAACCTTCCAAGTTTGGTGATGAAGAAGTTGAGTAGAAGAAATCCCTGCAATACAAGATAAATTGGTACCTAGGAAACCCTAAACCCTAAGCCGCTTGTCCCTCAGTCCTGTCCTGTCGCTATATGAAATAAGACTCAGAACAGGGTTTAGGTTGAGTGAGTTGGATATGAATTACACCATGGAGAATTGAAGATTGGTTTTTAATTGGGCTTATAAAACACCACAAAATACCACAAAATGGACGGAGGTTACAAGAGTTACAACTGGGTCCGTATCCAACTCATGGCCCACTTCCATTGAAGCCCAAACCGATTTTTATTAGTTTCAAGAAATGCCATAAATAGCACTTCCACGGATGCCCAAACTAATTTTTATTACTTTTCTAACCTCCCAACTCTCGATAAAAAAAAACTCGAGTGCAATTTCTCACTTGCAAAAACAATTTGTTTTAAGTGAAAGTTTATGATTTTTTTATGCATGGCCTTCTTTTTTTTTTTTTTTTTTTTTTTTTTTTCTTGCAACTTATTGAAATATATTTTTATACACCAAATAATGCAATTCATTATTAGTAAAAATCATCATCAATTTATATGGTAGCGAACCCTCAAGTAACTGCTCGATATATAAAAATTCATCACAATTTCATTGAACAATTAATCGAAAAATCCACTATCACCTATACTAGTGACGATCTCTACCAATAATAAATATCATTACTTTTTCATGTTATAAAACTTTTTCAAGACTTGCTTTAGATAATGCCACGTGGCAACAAAGTGTCATTAAATGCTAGGTTATGGTGCTAAGCACAAGCGACACTACATGACATTTGACATCAGCAAAGTGGAATGTGACTCGAGAAGACCAAATCAAGGCTAACATGACATTTGATTGTCACAATCTAATTATCTTACATCTCTCAATTTATCTTGCAATTTGGCAATTATGTGAACCCTAGCATTACCCACAAATCAAATCTGAACCCCAATAAATTTAGAATTAATCCCCACGTACAGCGAATTAATTTACAGAGGCTCACCATGTCATTCACATGATGGGCCCCATAATGTATTAAAAAAAATTATGCGTGGACCCACATGTGTGTGTCCTGTAAGCATGATTCATAAATTTATGGTCGAATACCTATATCCTTTTTACAGCGAGGAAACACATTTCTAAGACGTTCACCCAATCCTTGCACTATATTGATTTTCTAATAAACCACCAATCCAAGAAAACTAGTGCTCCAAAACCATGGAGCTTATAATAATTTTGACAAGGACCAGGAGATGTACATTTAAAATTCAGGCTGAACTCCCACAGAAAAAAAAAAAGATTGTTAGAATGAATTTCGGAACTCTTTCAGGGAATACAACTGACCAGAAACACAAGTAACAAAAACGAATGTCAGAAAAAATTCACTAAGAGCGAACTTAACATTCGGCCTATTCAAGTTCTTATAGGCTCTCAGTATTCCAAAATCTCAGAATAGCAACGAAGAAAAGAATGATAACCGACATCACTTGCTACACCATGATAGAGATGTTTTGGCTGTTGGATTTTACTGGAAAAGTTCTGGGTTCAGCCAGTCCCTACAGGAAAAGAAGAATGTCGAAAATATCAGCCACTAAAAATTATATTCAAAATTATCGATGGAGAAAAAGACTAGGATATGGTTCTCACTTGCTGATGTCATCTAGGTGGTCGTCAAAATCTATAATATCCTTCCATTTCTCAGAAGAAATGTAATCCAAAAGGACTATATTAGCTGATGGCTCCTTGATAGCTAGCTTGTTGCTTCCATCTGATCCTACTTGCTTCCAACTCCTAGACGCATCCTTCATGTAAAGCTGCGCAACAGAGTGGAATACAGAGAAACAGAGCTTTGTTGATGAAAATACAGTTTATGAAGCCGTGAGTTAATGACAATACCCAACTTGCAAAGGAGAATATTTGATCAATAGATCTTAAAGGGGAAAGCAGATTACAGAAAACAAAAACTGAGGTCCCTCCAAGTAAAATCAAAATGAAAGAAACAGCAATCAGTGTCGGAGACCGACATTTTTCATTGTGAGGGGAAAATTAAGTTGCAATTTTTATTTATTTATTTTTTCAAACAACATAAGCTCAATGCCTGCAAGAACGGTGACAAATGTAGATTTTGGCGGAATTAGCAAACCCTAGATATTGGGGATGAATGGCAAATGAATTGATGGTTTGGGTCATAAGGGAAAGTAGTGCAAAAGGCTAAAAGAGGAATCATTAATAAAATTTTGAATTTTGGGGAAGAGTAAAAAGTCTGAATATCTGAAATTCTGTGGGGTCAGTGCCTCAGTGGCCCCACATGTTGCCATGGGGCTCTGCCACTGACAGCAATGATACTATTTCGCAATGCAGAAGGTAAATACATCAAACCAAGGAGTCTGTAAGATACAAGCTTTTAGACAATGCCAAATAAAACAAAAATTGAACAAATTCTATCATCTCCATGCATAAAGATGTGAAGAATATATGATGTGTAAGCTTTTTGTAAGTCAGACACGCCTAACGCTTTTTATACAACTCGTAGCCTTCATGGAAAATTTGTGCACGTGAAAATTGTGCCTGACACGTAAGCTGTACCATTGGTTTTATTGAGGATGATGATGAAGAGCTCTAACTGGAACGAAAACAAAACTTAAAGCTCGTTTGAATTTCATTATAATGAGATAATAATGAATAGTAATGGGTCCTACGAAATGTGAGAATAGTAAGCCAGTAGCAGTTGTTAATGCGTGGTTAAAATTATTGAGTATTTGAGCCCCATTTTGTTTTTCAAATGCGTTTTGTAATAATGATTCTTTGAAGAATGTGGTTAAAAAGTAAAGATACAGTTTTGGATTTACGTGCAAAATTATTTTAGTCGGAAAATGTGTGATTTCCCTGGAAATGAGTTTTTTGATGATGGAGCTCAAACAAGATCTTAATGTTTGACTTTGACTTTAAATTATAAGGAGATTATAATGAAACCCAAACAAGTTTTAGTGACCAAAGTTGCAACAAAAATGAAACAAAAACTTCGCCGAAAGTTGGGAGAGATGCTTTTTACTATTTAAAAATTCTCAAGATATAGGCACTGACAACTCTATGTATTCTCCTCAACAGTGAAATGAACAAAACAAGTTATCCAAATCTTAGGCATCGCTTGCTAACAAGAAACTAATGCTAACCTAATTACATAGATGGAGATTCAAAATTTATCCATACGCTTAATCTTAAGTGGCATTTGGTAGGCAGGTATGGGTTTGTTCAGAATGGAATAAACTTAGGACTGAGATGGGCGTGAAAATGGAATAGAAGTGACAACATTAGATATCCAGTATTTGATACATATAGAAATGAATATAGCAATGAAATCAAAATTCCCAAGCTTGATTTCATTCATGTATGGTAAACACTAGAGAAACAAGGTAATGGAATCAAAATGGTATATTGGAGAGCATGCCTCTATGTCAAAACTTGGGTATATATTCTTAAATTGAGATTATTATGTTAAAATTCTTAATTAAGGAGGAGAAGGAGAAAACCATGGTTTGAAAAAACGTAAACGGATACTGAGACGTTTTTTTTTTTATGAGACGAGGCGTAAGCCTCAAAACGTTTTGAGACGTAAGCCTCACCACAGACAAAAAAACTTAAGTTGAAAAATTAGAAAACAACATAAAAATATATAACTAATAGTTCCAATGAACAGTAAACAATCATGAATATTTTTTAACAAAAAAAAAAAAGCAAAATCCAAAATATATTCTGCCTTTAAATATTCTGAGGTATACAGTGCCACCGCGCAAAAGGGTCGGGTTTGAGGCGTACAAGAGGCGTGTAGCAGATTCAATTAAGGCGCACGCCTCTCAAGATAAACCTCATATTTCACGCCTTGAGGCACCTGTCATAAGTCTCAAATTGAGGCGCGCCTCTTGAGGGTTTTTTCATACCATGGAGAACAATTCAACTTGTGTAAATCCCCAACTAACATGAGATGCAGCAAACTCACGTCCTATGTATCTAGAGCTATCAAATATCGTGACTTAATGTGCTACATACACTTAATTAGGCCTAGCCAACACTAAACTTTATCTATCTCTCTCTATTTTCTCTCCCTTTTTAGGAGATGTAGTTCTTTGATTGCTGAAAATTATTTATTTTTTTGAAATTTGAAATCTAACTAACTTGGGATTTAGACGAGTGAGGTTTTGCTTAAAAGAATTTTGACTTTTGTGTGTTTTTCTCGTGAGAGTGCCCGTGGTAACGGGTGGCAACAACCCTGATAGTTAAAGAGAAGTGGAAGAAATTGGGTTCTATAGGGATCAGGTGGACATAGGTTTTGGTAGGGTATGGTCACGATAATCATTGTTGGTAGACTTTGTGGGAGGCAGTTTATTGTTGATGGTTGACGGAATTGAATGGTTGCGTTTGAAGAAAAAGGTGTTGGTAAAGATGAGGAAGGGGCTTGCGCTGGAGGTAGAGAGGTGAGTAGTGGGGAATGGAGGGATAGGGTAGGAGAGGAAGGGATGGTAGTGGGAAAGGTGCACCTGGTCAAGGGGATGTTGAAGAAAGGTAAAAGAAGGCAGAGATGCAGATTAGTTGGTAGAAGGAGCAAGAAAAGGAAATGATTCGTCACTTTTTATTTGATTAAATGGAGATTTGGCACTACAAAAAAGGGTACCATTCCCAAATGACAATGGCGAACCCTTGGAGTACGGGATGAGAGAACCTATGTCATTGGGAATGAGGATGGCCGTTCCTCAGAGTCAATTACACCAAGCATGGGATCGTAATCAGATTTGTGAATGTCCAGTCATTCCCAGCCCATTCCTTCATAGAAAATTCCACCTCATCAAATTACCAACAAAAAGATCAATCTCAAAAGCAATTAAAGTTACTTTACCTAAGAAATCGTTATTACTGAACATTAATCTAGCAAAAGAATTTTTCAACACAAACCGAAGATAGAAATATAAATCACCTGCATAACTGGACTTCGGTCCTTTCCCTTCGGCAAACACTCGAGCCTTTTATTATCTAACTGAAATTCACAAAATTCAATGCATTAAGACTTAGCTTTTTCTTATCAAAATACTAAATTTAAAGTGGTATCATTGTTAAGGTTACACAAATTTACTGTAACGACTCACCAAAAGCAATGCAGCCTGAGGAAAATATCGTGTTATATGATCACCAATATTTTTGGCAACACTAGACAACTCAAAATCATCGCTTCTCTCGTTAGCATGAAAATAACCCACGATACTCAATCCTTTTTCTCCATAATACTCCTCTATCTATTATATTCCAATTTAAAAATCAAAATCATAATACAAATAAAAAAAAATGAAGAGTGAAAAATGTACTGTTGATAACCATCATGAGGGAGATTTCGAGGGGAGGGAGGAGACCGATCTGGGAGTGGAATAGAGGGACGGAGTCGACAATCTCGACAGATTCGCCAGCGGAGGAAGAGCGGCCGATGAGAGCGGCGTTGACGGCGGAGGTCCTGTGCTTTAGCGCGTGGAGGACCAGCTTTATATACGCGTTTTGGTGGATCTCGTACCGTGACTCGCCGCCCATGACTCACAGAGTCCGAGAGGAGTGCCGGCTTTAAAATTCAGTAGAAGTAGATCGGGTAAAGAGAGCGCGGTCGCCTGTGTGCCTCTTTAGACTTCAATCGCAGTGAGTGTGAAAGTTGAGGTATGTTTGTCTAAGTTCCAAAATAAGTAAGGCTCTGTTTGATAGGCCGAATTTTCCATAGACTTTTGTAGTGTTTGATTAACGAAATTTTTCAGAGAAAATATTTTCTAACTTTTTAAATTTTCCATTTTTTTGAGGAAAATAAATTCTTCATGTTTTGGTGAGAAAATATTTACCAATTTTTTTTTATTTGGCAATTGGAAGAAATTCTAAACACAATGGTAAAAAAAATTCACTTTTATTGACAATTTTCATGCAAAACAAAGTAAAACGAATGATATTCGGTATGATTATTATTTTTTTCCAATTTTTTTATTTTTTATTTTTTTATTTTTGACAATTGGAATAAATTCTAGACCTAATAGTAGAAAATATCATCACTTTTATAGACAATTTTCATAAAAAAACGAAGTCAAACGGATTCCAAACTTTCAACATTTTTCATAGAAAATTATATCAATCAAACACAATTAATTACAATTTTCAGTAAAACAATTTTTAGGAAAATCTTTTCCCTGTAAAATATTTTCTTTCTACCCATTTTTCACGTTACAATCAAATGGATCCTAAAAGTCAAAAAGAATAATTATTTAGATTAATCCCCTTATTTAATTTTGAGTATCATACTCCCCTTGATTTTTATTTTTTTTTCATTGGACTTTTATCTTCAACCACTCATTAATTGACACATCTCCTCTCTGTTAATGATTTACGTCCAAGAGCCCACCAGATAAGCATAAAATGACATAATTACTCATCTTAAAATTTGTAATAAATATAAAAGTATGACAAAATATTTTCTTTAATTCCAAAGCATGCAAATGACATATTTTGATAGATACATCATCAACAATGATAAATGTTAATTAATGAAAGTTTGATGATAAAAAATTGAAGAAAAAGTTAAGAGCATAAACACTACAATAAAGAAATTTGAGGACCTTGAATGCAATTAAAATACCGTGCAACAAGTGTCGTAAACCTGTAATACAGCCATGAAGGCATATATGTGAATGGACGAGTTTATTGCAACGAGTACAAGAATGAACAAGTTTCTACAACGTATAAATGAACTTCCAATCAATATAATCTGTAGTATCTCAGCACACAGTTGATTCAGAGGGAGTTCGTTTGAAATTTACAGATTCATATATCACGAAGGTGTTGTTCAAGGAGATCATTTTCTTTTCTAATGGCTTCAAGATCTGCTTGTAACTTGTCCACGTTCAAGCGTCTAGAAGTAGTGGTTGCGAGTTTGGCCTCGTAATCAGCCACGCTCCTTTGCGTTCTGTCAGTGATGATAATGTCTTCAGCAATCTGTTCAAAGCTTTCGTGGATGTTTGTGAGAAGCCTGTAAGCTTGTCGAGCAACCGGGTCTTTCTTGGCCTCCCTGCAGAAAAAAGGATTTTTTGTTTAACAAGTAACTCAAAACAATTGGCACTGTCCCAGCGGATGTCAAACTCGGGAAAGGTACAAGAAAGGCTCATCAGAATATTATACCTGAAAATGGTTTCATCCACCACAGCATAAGTTCGATTAAGGCGATCTTGGATGGAATTACTCTCCAACTGAAGATCCCTTGTATCTTTTAAGATCCGCTCTATGTCAATGTCCTGTTTCCTGCTATTTTTTGTGATCTCTTCTATCCGTTGAATGTAAGATCTCCTTGATGCCAACTTGGGTTGCTTCTCAAGATCTGCAGACAGCTTAGAAAGTTCCTCCTCTCTATAGAATGACAAAAAATGAGTAAAGATAATGATAATAATTAACCCCATTGAGATGGGAAAGGTCATCCAATGCTCAAGATGCAGCAGTACACTTCCATGATTTACAAGGTAAAAGCTATAGCTATACCGAGCTAGGCTTGAACAACAACGATCCTTGACAACTACAACAGACTACATTTTGTTCTACCCCCTCCCTCTTGTGACTTGTTCTACGTAAAACATGTCCCCAACCACCTAAGTCTATCTTTCCCTTAAATTTATCCTCATTGACGCCAGCTCCATTGCAAGAGTATGTTCTTGTTTCTTATCTTATCAATTTTAGTACAACCAGACATTCATTTAACATCCTCATCTATGCTATATTTGTCTTTAGTATATAGCAGGTCTAATCACTGTCTTGTAGAAGTGCTGGTTTTCAAACACATCTGATACTCTTAGTTCCTACTTAATCTTTACTTCTGTAATGTCATCTTTTTTTCACAACATAATTCAGATATAAAGCTGGCCTTTCATAAAAAAGGGAAACATAAAAAGACTCATCAATGCCATTGCCAGACTCAGGATTTGATGTTCTTTTGTTAAACACTGATACTTAGAAAGATTAAAAACAAGGTGCAAATATTAGTAGATTCCATTGACCGACATTTAAAGCCAGAATTTTCAAGCATAATTGCAAAGAAATATGTCCATCAAAGGAGTACCTTTCTTTGATCTCAGCTAAGACGCCTTCCGCTTCAAATTCAATTTCCTTCACTTTTGTAAGCTTTTCATGAGCCTCTGGATTTAGGGCTCGGAGGGACTGCTCAAGATTTCCCTTTTTCTCTTCCAGAGGTTTTCTTATGGATTCCCTGCATTAGATGTAGCTACTCAAATATTGCTTGCATCCTGTTTTTGGCAAAAGTTCACTACAAAGTTTAGATTAATGGCATGTTTGGTAGCAAAGGTTGGAAAGCACTCGTCAGTATTATGGAAGACTAGTTAATTGTACAGTCTGGTCCAGTTCAGTACTCCATAGCAAACATGCACAAAATGTTCATTCTTTACAGGTTACAATGTCACAATGATTAAGAAGGATCAAAATGGAACCAGATACAAAAGAACTTGACACGTAGTTTTATTTGTTCGGTCAGGAAAAATGTAATGCTACTGAATATGAAAGGATTGCCAACACCTTACCATAGAGACTCAAGTTCCGCGAGCTTTTGTCTTTTTGTTTCTGTTTGGTCATTGAGCTGTTCAATGTAAAACTGAATATTATGTTGGTCATCAAATATCATTTCTGCTGCTGCTTTCAACAACTCAAACTCCTCTTCAAGATATTGTAATTCTGATGACTTTGCAGACAACTCCTCCTTAACAGAATCCCCCTGACTGAAATCTAGGTCTTTTGCTGCAGTTTCTTTAACCCCAACTCCTGTTATATTTTGTAAATTTAAATCAAATTCATCAGACCTTTGAATGAAGTCATCTTCAGACATCATATAAGAGGACTCCGGTCGCTGAGTCTTCAGTTTTATATCTTTCAATCCTTCTAAAACCTCTTCCTTTTCCAGATGTTCTCCTTTGTTGCCAACATTGTCCTTTGTTACGCCTCCCATTTTATCTTCTTCTACCAATGCAGCTATCCGGGCATCAGAAGATTCAGATAGCCTTCCAACCAAGAATCTCACCAACTTATACAAGTCCTCTTCAGTTGGATAAAGAAACTGCCTAACCAACACATACACTCTATTTAATGCAATGAATAACACTTTAAAAATAAATTAACAATTTTATATCGATGGGAGCAGAAAGATCAAAGCCTAAGAATAGTCATGGAAAACTTTGTTGACCTATTTAGCATGTATCCTACTTCCATGAGATGAATAATAGATTGAAAGGTCTTCTCTTAAAGAAAATCTAAATATATAAAATATTATATCAAGTGAGAATCATTTTTTAAATGATTTTAACCCTATTACAATTTAATTATTTCAATAATACATTACTTTTCATTTTTCAATATGTCATAAATACTACAAAATCATTGTCATGTAAGAATTTCATGTTATTAATTTTCAATTAATTAACGTTCACATTAATCTAGACTCAATGAAATTTGACTTGATGAATCTTGATCTACATGAATCTAGATGTATTATAGATGAATTTATTTCTATACATATATCAAGAAACTTTAATGGGTGTTTAAATTCATGTATTAGTAATTAATTCTTAAGTAACAAATATCGTATAAAAAGGTTGCTCATTTGTTTCATCGTTACAAAAAAATTGAATTATAGAAGTTGAGTTTTGAGAGTACAATTTCTTCTCTTAAATTTATATTCTAAATTTTATTTTCTTTAGTTCATTTGAGACTCATCAAATCCTCACAACAAATTAGTATCAAATTACTTTTACAGCACTTATAAGGTATTTTAGAATAACGTGCAATGCACGTTCCAACTCTGACTAGTGGAAGAAAAAATTGAAAGTGAAGCATGGCATTTAGCATTAAATTCTAACTTCATCTCTGAACAATCTAAAATAATTTGCTCTCAAGAGTCAAGAGTGAAATATAACTGCACAAATTGCCATTCAAATTTTCAAATAAAACTTGGGAAAATAGAACTACGATAAACTGACTCAAATGATTGTGTGTGAGGGTGCGTGAGTGAGTGCCAGATTTTTTTATTTTTTATTTTTCTGCCTTCTTTGCTTCGCCTCTCTTTTCCAACTCTGGTGGCCAAAATACAGTGAAGTAGTCTTTCCCCTTCCTTCATCTACCTCTCTCTTTCGGCATAGAACTGCAAGACCTACGAACTTGACATGGCGAGTCAGGTTATTATCTTACTACTCAAGACTAAATACTTGGCAACAAGTCCCTCAATCTAGGAACAAGAAGCTAAGGTTGACCAAGAAGTTGTTGAGATTATGTCATATAGAGGTCAACTAACAATCATTGTCCAGCTAAATGGCCCATTCTGAAGCCTAAGTTCAGATCTAGTACAGGCACCTGAAGCCAGCATGAGAGCTCAGATTCAACTATATATAGAAGTTAAGCTTGGCGAAATCCATCCCAACCCAAATGATGATTAGAATGACACCAGCTTGTTCCACAAGGTAGTGGACCATGGTTTGCCCATACTCGAGGGATTTGACTAATGTAGCTTATGTCCGTCCAATATTTCAGGAGATCTGGAGATGTGACAACTCTTTACAAAATAGATCGAATGCAAGAAAAACTCTTTTTAAGTTCTGCACTCCAATTTTATAGATTTATAGTATTTTTTTTTTATTTTTTATTTTTTAACATTAATGAGAAGTTCTACGACAAAAGCATAGCCATGAGCTTTTATTAATAAATACCCCATGACCATTCACTCTAACTATGAAAAATTAGCTTTGTTTACTGAAATCAAATTTCCGATTAGCCACGTAACTGACTTGAAATTCAAATCAGCAAACTCAACTTCAGGTGACCAAGCTCAATCAATTTTGCAGAACTTATAAATAATTTCAAGTTGTCCTTGTTGACTGGAAACATCTAGGAGGATTTTGACATTAACCAGTTGTTAGTATAATGCCCATTTTTATAGTAAGCCCCTGTTTGTTTCCACTACTTTCAACAACAAAATGAGAAATTTGACCCTTTTTCCAAAATAGTGGGGCCCACCCACTCACAAAATGGTCAATTATTGCGGAGAGCCACTATTCCGACGGTAAAAATTCTCATTTTTTGGGTGAAAGTAGTGGAAACAAACAGGAGCTAAGTATATTGTAATGACATTATGAATTAACATTCAACTATTCGCGTGTAAGAATTTGCGACAATAATCTAAAGTTTCATGATCATATGAAATATAACAAATTATATATTCGACGGTTTGGGTATAGTGAGACGCAATTCGTTATATGATCAAAATATGTCGTTCACAATCAATACATAAAATTGGATGCTTTAAGTTGATAAAATTGTATTGTTCTTATTAAGATTTGTCTAGATCTGAGAATAAGAACAATAACGTGTTTTTGAAACATATCGAACGAGACCACGTGGATGACTCATTTGTGACCGCTCGAAATGAGATACCACTCGATTATCGAACAAGTCACCTAAATCATGAGCAAGTAATGTACCTTTAATTGCTAGTTCAAATTCTTTGAGGTACCAATGAGTAAAGTCTTAATTAGAAGATCAATCTCGATGCTTTGAGAATCTGGGCAAAGTAGTTAGAGATCATATGCAATAGTGGAATCCGTTAATCATCATGATGAGACGATCATCACTCTAAGATAATTTCTAAAGGGAATTGAACCTGAGTTCAGTAGTCCGACGATGAGATCGTTGGATGTGATCACAATGAATTCAGCTTATAAAATGGGACTTAGAGGGCAATACATGTTGAAGGTCAAAGCGGTCATTTTGACGACTGTAACATATTGACGGTCAAATGGGGTTGACTCGTGGAACGATGGTCGGAGGATGTTGTTACCGAATTATAATTGGCTTTCATAACTTTCACTCTTGCAATCTCGATTTTTTGGTAAAATAAGCCGGTATTAATAGATGTATCTCAATTGGTCTAGAGTTGACCCAATTTGAAACATCTATTGGAGCTTGAGTCTTGTGAGTCTGACTAGGTCCCTCTTTTGGCTCCAATAAAGGTGTGTGGCTTAAATTGGTCTATTACAATAAAGTCCAATGAAATTTGTGCAAATATGGAACTCTTATTGTGTGGTATAAATATGCCCTTTTAGGGCACGTTTCACAAGAATTAGGGTTTAGCCATTTTTCATTTTCTCAAAGAGGAAAGGAGCACAAGGGAGAAGCTAGGCCATTAAGAGCTCATTCAAAGTTATCATCTCACCTTTATGTGTGGAGATTTGAATAAAACATCATATGATCTCAAGACGATCTAAGATCCACTGTGCATTTCGGTTTAATCTTCCTAGGAAAATCGATTTCCTATTGTGAAGATTAAATTTCCACAGCCAACACCAGTTACCTCAAATAATCAAGAGGATTCTTAAAACATTCATATCCCTAATTGTCCTCTTTTGCCATATTATCCCAGCGTGCATTACCCACTCTATAGATCGATTATATCTGAACCTCACATTGAGAAGTGTGGACAAGTGCTTATAATGAAGTAGAGTTCAGAAATAATAGTTGCAATTAACAATTGACATAGCAATCATTATTAGTTTAATAGAAAATAACAAAAACAGAAAATCGTAAGCAGTTCAACGTTTTAACCTTGTGGAAGCTGAGGTCGCCCATGAAGCCCAAAATCTTAAAGGCGGAGGCGAGTTCCGTACATATTTTCACTCGATCAGCCATTGAGACTTCCGGCAATGACGTAGGAAACGACGGCATATGACTATGGTCGATCAAGCGGATGGCGTGGGAGCAGATCGAGAACAGGGTGGCCGGAGTAAGGTCAAGGACCGATGACACACCGGGTGGAATCGGGACCCCCGAGTTAGCCACCGAGTTCAGCAGTATCTCTTCCGATTCTTCCATTATTCTTCTGTGAACGAACAGTTCGTCTCTCGTTGCAGTCGCAGAGTTTTTGATATGGCGACGCCGTCGTTTCTGTTGATGAAATTTCAAATTGGTTTTGATAACTTTTTAATGACTAAAGTTAAATAATGTTAAAAAATTGATCAACATCTAGTTCAGATCTAATATCAACATGTTAAACCTTAACATCGACTAACCATCATATCTATCTCATAAAGTGAAAAATCTTCAAAATAAAACACGGTTCTAAAGATAGAATATTTCATGTTGAGCCAAAAAAAATTTCAAAATTGCCTTGATTTTTCGGCTTGGAAAAGGGTGAAATACAGGGATTGCTGAAAGCATTAAAGAGGCATTGAGTTAGTACATCAAATAGGTATGATACGAATTTTTTTTATATAAATTAGGAGACCAAACAAAGAATGGAAAATGTTGACCCCGAAAAATGAGTTCAACAGATGTCGGACCCACTCTTGCCACGTTAGTATAATTTCGGCGCGTTTATACCGGAATAAGAACGGTAGCCAAATTTGAAAGGACGCGAGAGGCACTACCCGGCAAGAGACGAAAATGTTTGGACTCCGACGATAAGATTTAACAGTAACCGCACTATCAACGATCACCAAACCAAAATAATCAAGAATATTCCACTCTCTTTGTTTGAAGAAATATTTGGAAGGCTAGATTGAATGAATAATTTGTAGAAAATTCACAATGTTTAATAGAATTTGTATTCGACGAATATGTAAATAAATGTTGATGAAAAACTTACTAAGTATTTCCTTATGAATTTCCCATGAGTTTTCAACGGGTATGTGTTTTATTTCTTGATCATAAATGAGCCAACCTCTCTTTTTTTTACAAAGAGAGCTTATTTATACTGTCTTGGCCAATGTGATGACCATTGGATCAGAACCACGTGGCATCATCTCCTTTGTTGGGACAACACGTCATTTGTTCATTCATACAATTAATGCATTGACAAGGGGTCAACCGCTCTATATAATAGGCTGACAAACTGACAAAACTTTCTTACAGACGTCACATCAATCACTTTTAAGAGATCTTCAAATTTATCACCAGAGACAACGTCGGTTTCATGAACTTTGGAAGAGTTGAGAGCTTTGGAGAGATCTTTGAGATGGTTTTCCAAGTGGAGAGTTTCAGCTATTTTCCAGCCCAAGATTGTAGTGTTTCGTCCTTGAAGTAGTGCAGCAGACTTTGGCCTCAATATGGGCCTCAGCATGGACCTCGTCTTTGAGGCAATGCCTCAGCCTGCAGTGCAAGGACCTTGGTTTTGTTTGATTTCTTTATATTTTGACCTCAAAGGGTCTTTATTTAACTTGTCGACTTTTTGCTAACGTGGCGCTTCTTTCTGGATCTTGGAAAAATGAGGCGTAACAGAAACCATGCATATGGCTCTTGTGAATTTCCTAAACTATGCCATATTAGTCGAAGACTCGTTCTTGACATGCACGCTGTCAAGGCTCTGATTTCTTTCACGACATGGTTTCTTTATGGTACTGCATGAGTATCGTTCACTCTACAATATTTAGCTTCGCAAAGTAGTCTCATTATCCACGTGCTTCAAGAAGTTATATTAGGCCTTGTTTGTTTCACATTATTTAAGCACGAAAATGAAAATTTGTTCCTTTTTTTTCAAACAAAGTGGGTCTCACCAACGCACAAACCGGTCAAATGTGGTTGTTGTTCTACTGTACCAATGGTCCATTTTTTTCTACTAATGTGAAACAAACGGGGTTTTAGTATGATAATCTTTTTATACGATATTAAACTTTATGTACAACGTAATACATAAAAACAAATTAAAGCACGTTCCTTGAACCTTTTTCACCCTGCCTCGGGAAAATAAAATAAAAATAAAAATAAATAAATAAAAATTGTCAAAATCCTATCTAAACAAGTCAATGTAGTGCCAAAGGTGTGTGATAACTAAAAGAAAGCCATCTAAATTTCTACAGTTAGCCATAAAAAGCTTGTTGCCCAACAATTAACATTCTTTCTCACTGCATTAGGCAGAACTTTGGTATGCTATTGTTTCATGTTTGGATAAGCTTAAAAAGGTTACTTATAAGTAAATAACTAATGTTCTTTATTGGTTAAAATTGAGACCAAGTTAATTATTTTGATAGAAAGTCACTAAACATCCAAACATGTTTGAAAACAAGAATTACTTAAAAAATAATTTTTACTTATATTTGAACTTAGGCAAACATGCTCTATATAACGTATGTATACAGGAAGGAAGATTAAGGTTCATAGATTGATACGAGAATTAAGGAACATGGAACAAATTGGAAGGCAAGGTGAAATTGAAGATTTGTCACTATCTCCTCCAACAATGGGATCCATGCAAATTGCAAGCAGCAGTGGATTTGGTCATAGCATAGAGTTTATGTCTCAAGCTTACTTGACAAATAGGAGTTCTGAGATTGATATTGAGGACGGGATATCGAATGCTAGTAAAGATCGGCCCCTCCCGATATTTCTTAAGGCAAGTCTCGCTCGTTTAGACAGTACAAAACTTTTATGTTCTTATTTACCAATATACCCATTTTTTGAGATTTTTATTCGTCAAAGAGGACCAGGTTCAAGCGTTGTAAACTTTGGAAAGAAAAAGTTTGATAATTCTTTCCATATAGAAGATATGTTTACGAAGTATACTATCTAGTATTGTCTAATACACCTTACATTTCAATGCAGTTTGCAGATGTGGAATTCAAGGTAAAAGTTCCTCAACGTTCCTCGAATAATCCTGTGAAGGCTGTCGTGTCAAAGGTGGCTTCACAATTGCACATTGAACATGATAACTACAAGAAGATATTGAAAGGTATAACTGGGAGCATTGGCCCTGGAGAGATTCTTGCTCTGATGGGACCTTCTGGTAGTGGAAAAACAACTCTGTTAAAGATAATAGGTGGGAGATTGCACGAAAATGTTACCGGAACTATTACTTGCAATGATATTCCATATAATCCAGCTCTCAAGAGAAGGTACACACTACTCAAGAGACTGAACGGAACTCAACAGTACGATTAATAAGATTTTAACTTTTTTTTTTTTCCTTCTTTAGAACTATCTACTGCGGTACGATCCATCATACCAGACAAGACACCAATGTCTATCATGTTCTATGTCAAGCATGTTTTGTTTCTTTTACAGGATCGGGTTTGTGACACAAGATGATATACTTTTACCACAATTGACAGTGGAAGAAACCTTAGTTTTCGCAGCTTTTTTACGACTTCCAAGCAGAATGAGCCAGCGCCAAAAGTATGAACGAGTCGAGATGATTGTCAAGGAATTAGGCCTTGAAAGGTTTGTTCAGACTTCAGATTATTTATGATTTTCATTTAAATTGAAATGGTTCATATGATCATGTATGTCTGGATTCAACAATCATATAGGTGTCGTCATACACGAATTGGTGGAGGATTTGTTAAAGGTGTATCAGGGGGAGAAAGGAAAAGAACCAGCATAGGATATGAAATTCTCGTTGATCCTTCATTATTATTCCTCGACGAACCAACTTCGGGGCTTGATTCGACTTCTGCGAATAAACTACTTCAAATACTTCAAGGTCTTGCCAAGGTACACAACCCACGATCAAAATATTCGTGCTTGGTAAAGATGATTTGCTAGTACTGGACACCATTAAGGAAAAACTTGAAATCTGGTTCATTATACTGTCCACCATATGGAGTACCACTTACCAAAAATGCACTTAATGTACCTCGAAGGACGGCTTCTAAAGGATATAAATTTTATGTTTTCGTAGGCAGGAAGGACAATTATTACAACAATCCACCAGCCTTCAAGCAGGATGTTTCACATGTTTGACAGGGTTCTGTTAATATCGGAAGGGTATCCTGTCTACTATGGAAAAGCCCGAGAGTCAATGCAGTACTTTTCTTCTTTAAGGTTCACCCCGGAGATAGCCATGAACCCTGCAGAGTTCTTGCTGGATTTGGCAACAGGACAAGTAAATGACATAACTGTCCCCGAAGAATTACTTATATCTTATGGAACTGCTGATTATGAAAGAGTTATAATAAGAGTAAGCATTCCTTTCTTGATACATTGAACGTGTCGTTGAAGACTAAATTTAAATAAATAATTGTTCTCGAAATTGATTTCTAAGACGCTCTATTTGAATATATATGTCTTTTCGAACTAGTACTTACAGCACAAATACAAAGTCGAACTCGAACCCAAAGAGAAGCAAGAGAATCATCAGAGATCAAAGGCATCGGAGCGCCTTCAGTTAGCCATTCAAGTTAAGAAGGACTGGACTCTAACTTGGTGGGAACAATTTAGGATATTGTGCAAGAGAACATTCAAAGAAAGACGGAGAGATTACTTTGATCAACTAAGACTCATTCAAGCACTTGGCGTTGCTGTCTTATTAGGCCTTCTCTGGTGGAAATCGAATAATAAAACCGAGGCTCAACTCAGAGATCAGGTTTTTCCCATCTTCCCCGATACGTATTCTGCAACTGTCTGGAGCATCTAATAAAAACGTTGTTTACACTAAATTGCAGATTGGTTTATTGTTCTACA
Source organism: Fraxinus excelsior (assembly GCA_019097785.1). Taxonomy (NCBI): domain Eukaryota; kingdom Viridiplantae; phylum Streptophyta; class Magnoliopsida; order Lamiales; family Oleaceae; genus Fraxinus; species Fraxinus excelsior. Next base: position 54,592,246 of record CM032623.1, on the reverse strand, counting down.
TTTGCATTTTCTGGACTTCTTCGTCGATATTTGGAGCAGTATACGTATTTCCGTTTGAGAAGAAATACTTGGTGAAAGAAAGGAAGGCAGACATGTATAGATTGAGCGTGTACTATGTTAGCAGCACTCTATGTGACATGGTGGCTCATGTTTTATATCCCATGTGTTTCATGTGCATTTTGTATTTCATGTCTGGATTCAAGAGGACAGCGGAATGTTTCTTCATGACACTATCTGCAATACTATTGATCACCATTACCAGTCAAGTAAGTTAAAAAAAGCTCAAGTACGTAGTTATCTGATAAAAATGCCTACCTGTAGCATAACTATTGGTGTGACTCAACTAATCCCTTATTTATTCGTTAAATTTAGTTGATCCATTTTGTGCATTTAGGGTGCAGGAGAACTTTTTGGAGCTGCAGTAATGAGCATCAAAAGGGCTGGGATGATTGCTTCTCTGATATTGATGTTATTTCTTCTCACTGGAGGATACTATGTTCAGGTATTAAAATTGCAAGAGCATATCCATAATATATTAAATATTACATCAAGTGATAATCATTTTTTGAATAATTCTAGTCCTACTATAATTTAATTATTTTAATAATATCATACTTTTTTCGTTTTTCAATATGTATTTAATTTATTTCGTCATTTAGTTACTATTGATGTACATGTACAATTGATAGGTTCATTTCACGTGTGTGCTTTCATTAATGTATAAATTTTCTAGTGTTAATTCTCAATTAATTGATATTCATATTCATTTAATTGATATTCGTCTTCATTTATGCATTTCAGTATTATTAATTCTAATTATAAGTTAATTAGAATTTCAAACATAGGAATGCATTTGTTATTCACGTCCATGTATGCTAATTAACATCCAATTTTACTTAATTAAAAATTAAATAAATGATTTAACATTCATTTTCACGTATATATTATTTGGCATTAATTCTAAATTAATTAACATTTACACGTATTCAAATATTATTTTTACGGCACTTATAAAGTATTTCACGATGTTGCACATTCAACATTGACTAGCATACAAAAAAAAAAAAAAACAACAAACGAAATTTTGTTCTCGATAAATTTGAATTAATTACATAAATCATTTTTCACGACTTGTTCATTCATTGCTATTTCTGCTCGAAGATTCAAAATAATTAGATCCACAACACATTATACTAGTTTTGGCCTCCGCTTGTCTCTTCTAACGTTGTATTGAGATCGCGTCATTCTCATAAGCATGTCTCTTTAGGTTCACCAAAACACTAAGTTGATCCTTAATTTATCCTTGATCGGTGCTACCTCCACTTATTTGGCATAGAGTCTCATTTCTTTATCTCAGTATGACCATACGTCCATGTTGACAACCCATTTCTGCTACGTCCATCTTATTAACATTCTGTCCTTTAACACTATCCAAAACAATTTGGGGAGCAAGAGCATGTACTAAAAATGTCTCAAATTTCCACAAAGCACGGCCTTCTAATACAGTATGAGATCATTACAAACCTTGAGTTCAAGTCTAACTATGAGATGTTATTACTGCAGCACATACCAAAATTTATGCAGTGGATTAAGTATGCATCTTTCACCTACTATAGCTTTAGGCTTCTGTTGAAGGTGCAGTACTCAAGCGATGAATTATACGAATGCAATAGCCATGGCGGCTGCAGGAGTTTGCAGAGTTCACCTTCATTTGACACAGTCAGTTTGAATGGTGGACTACAAGAAGTTTGGGTGCTATTAGCCATGGCTTTAGCTTATCGTTTCTTAGCATACATTTGTCTTCGCAGAAAAATAAGCATCTACAATATTTGAAGAGCATATGTTTGATAATAAATATGTTGAGAAAATCAATTGTACGTTTACACAACAATCTATTATACAGTACAGATAAACAATCCACATAAATGAAAATTACAGAGCAAACGTTTCTGCAAGGAAACTAAAATCAGACTTCTTCTGTTCATTACGTCTTATGCTCACATCACTGGGTATATTACTCAAATAGTAGTGTTATTTCATGTACTTTTGAAGGAATTTCCTATGGAAATCATTTCTGATGGTATCATTGATAAAGCGTTTTGCAATCTTGGTCTCGCCACGGGCCTGGTTCTTGAAAACCACATCATCGTCCCACCTGTTTGGACAAATTTTTGGTAACAGTTCAATACAAAATAAATAAAATAGCATGTAGGGACAAAAGATTTGACAGCATACTACCTTCTCTTTACACTAAAGGAAGTTGGGTTATTAATCAGAGGATTTCCACGCAACAATTCTGCCTCTTTGGCTTGCAGCGCTTCTTCTTGCTTCTCTCGTTCCTGCCAAAAGCACAAAATACATCATCAAGTGAAAAGGGAAGGGCCATAAATTAATCGACATTGTCAAATGTCGTTTAAATTTTTTATGTCAAGCCAAATATCATTTTAATGGCAAAGCCAATGCATGGTGTCAACATATGGATACCAAGACATCATGCAGCCTTCTCAAAGAAGAATACCAAAATTCTTAATTAACTTCACCAAGCATTGTTAAACAACACGTGAATGAGAACTCAAAGAAGGAAACACACTATGAGAAACTTTAGTATTGAACAACTTACTTCCCGTAGTTTCTGCTCAGTTTTTTCCTTCCTTATAAGTTCAAGTTCAGCCAAAAGTGCTTCTTCATCATCTTCGTCGTCATCATCGTCATCGTCATCCTCACTAGCCACATAGTAAACAATTTTTAGTGGACCATGCTTCAAAATAATTTATGAACAGAGGAAATATATACACTATGCAATTCATCATCAAATCAAGATGTGTATTCGGAATGTACAGCTGGCAGTGACAGAATAAATCGAAAATGTGATATAATGCAAACCTATCTTCACTTTTGACATCCACATCAGCATCGTCCGCATCCAAACTACGTGGAACAATACGATCTTCAACTTCTCTATTAGAACCTGCAAACAAAGATGCTGTTAGATGATCAAAAAGTACAGGAAAGAATTAATTACCAGTAGTTTCATTCTACAAGTGAATCAAGCAAGTACCATTTACCTTCTAGAAGAAGATGACCTCCCTTTCTACGATCCCTGTCCTCTGCAACATAAAAATATAAGTGTCTTACATACAAAATTAGCAAATGAACTCTAGAACACGACAAGAATACCCTTAGATGAAAAATGTCTCCTCTCCCGCTCCTCCAATTCATCTCTAAGGTTTCTCCTCTGCAGCTCATCATGTGTGTCTTGTCCTTCCTTTCTGTATATCAAAGGATAGCAATAAAAATATAAGGCCATGTTTGATTCATCCTATTTTCCATGGAACTTGGAAATTATTTTCAAGTCCAACTTTTTTGGTGTTTGATAGTCAAATTTTTCCCTTGCATGACCCTTTTTCCATGATTTCATTGAATTGGTTTTCCCACCACTTTGGTGCGAAAATGGTTTTCCACAAATTTTATTTATTTATTTTTTATTTTTTTTTTTTTGCAATGAAAAAAAATTATATCCCCAATTATTAAAAAAAATCCCTTTAATGGACAATTTCCATGAAAAATAAAGTCAAACGAACACCAAAAGATTCAAAATTTCAACAAGTAAAAAATTATACCAATCAAACACAATTAATTGACTATTCTCGTAAAAACAATTATAGGCAATTCAATTCCCTGGAATTCATTTTCTTTCCACTCAAATTCCATTATTACAATCAAATGGACCCTAAGACAAACTGACATTGCCACATAGTATGCATAAATAATATATAGAAACTAATAATAAAATAAAAAAGAATAAATAAATAAATAAAATTGTAATCATCTTGGACTAAGGCGAGACAAGAAAAGGATATATCATTCAAAGCTGATGTTTCACAAAAAAAAAAAAAAAAAAAAAAAACAGCATTGGTGACCTTAAATCAAATTATAGTTTTGATGCAAAAATAATATAAACAGCAAAATGTGGTGTGTATGTGTGTGTGTGCACACATACAGCAAGCCAGAATTCATACAAAATATATTTTTCCTTTTCAGGAAGCACATTCACGAAACAACACAATATGTTTGAAATATAATAGGAAACCACAAAAAATAAAGCATTATAAATGTCTCTTTATATGACCCTCTTCCTGTTGTGTACTCAACTAGAACGTCAATGTTCTAAAAGGCAGTAAGGGTTACTGAGGCATTTTTCCTTTGCATAAGCCTCAGGCTAAGTGAGCATAAGCCTCAACAGAAAACAAAAAAAAAATTATAAAATAATATCAAATAAACATATAAAGTTTGTTTGGGTTTCATGATAATCTACTTACGAAGTATTATGAGAGAAATAATGGATCTCATGAAAGGTGTGGTAGGTAGTTGTGAATAACTGGTTAAGATTAAAGATTGACCGGAAATTATATGTTACTTTTTAGGAAACCCAAAGAGAGGCAATAAACCATAAACAATCTTCTATTGTCCTTTTGTAATTGAAAAAAAAAAAAAGAGAAGCAGCAGCTTAAGATATAAAGAATTTTAAGGATTTTTTCTTGTTTATAACCAAACAATATAAAGAACTGATGGGACCATTTTTTTTGTTCTTAAATTTGAGAACAAGATGGGCCCAAAATAAAATCCTCTTCGGTAGATGAAACTCACAGCTTAGACTTTAAAAAAAAAAAAGGAAAAAAAAATGGGGAAAAAAAACTCAAAGGTCACAGCAAAATAGAGGCGCCTCATGTGTGTTGAGGCATCTGTCTCATTGAAGAAGTACGATAAATACAGCCTTGAGGCACAGTTGACGCACCTCGGTGGCGCCTTTTATAACCATGTAGAGTATTAAATGAAGAATTTTACAAAGTAAAGCAGCCATTAATGTACATCTATGGAGTGCAGTCCATAGAAGTTCTTCCAAAATTTCTCCAAGGTGAGATAGGAGGGAGAGAATTTCTTTTGAGATTTTAAAAGCCATATTGAAACCATTTTCTAGTTTAGAACAAACAATAACCTGTCAGTCAGAGGGTAGAATCCAACTCAGCAGGATGGAAATCTAGATAAAAAAGCAGCCCAATGTGAGAAGCTACAAGAGAATCATTTAATCAGTTTAACGTCATCCATTCTTCTCTTCAGTTAATATCCACAGCAAACCTTGTTATACATTCTGGAAAATACGCACAAAGCTTAACAATGACAGCAAAAACTAACATCGACATACTTGCTCACAATTTATTCTTTAGAAGTTATTTATTTAATCTCGTCATGATCAAAGGGCACAAAATTCATCGTGTTTAGGTAGACAACATAAGAAACAGTCTCATTAACCACAAAATACTAATTCACACAAAACCATCAACAAAATGTTTTAAGAAGAATTAACGATTAAGCATACACAAATCCCACGCACATATTTTTTTTTTTTAAAGGAAATCCCACACACATATATCATAAAAGAAAACTAATTAACGTAAACCAGTGAAAATTGAAATGAAAAAGAAAAAAACGAACCTAGGTTTCAAGGTAGTGTGAGAGGCAATGTCCCTGGAAGAATACTTTTGGGATGGACCGAAAATTCGAGTTCCCCCTTGTTCATTTCCTCCTTTGGCAGGTGCCCATGTGGGTCTGGCTGCGGTCGTCATATTACAACCCTAGATCGCTGAAAATTCAATGTTATTCTGCAGTTAATACAAAATCAATTAGAATACTCAATATCCGAAGAAATATAGGCTCCTTGTGAGTAAAAAAAATCAAAAAGAAATTCGATAATATGGAAATAGATTAGGGTTTCGACTACCTTCGACTTCCCTATTATTTATTGCAGAAAGAGACAATGGAGAAGCAAAGAAGACTTAAAAGACTTTAACCAATTTTAACACTGTCGGTTTAACGAATAAACGACACCGTTCTATTTTCGATATTTGGCTCTCGATTTTTCACGTGGAAATTATATCGTATCAGAATTTTTAACTTTCAATTTTAAAATTCAGATTTACAAGTTTTTATTTCAAAAATCAGATGATAATTAAGATTTTAATAATTTAACTTTTTAGGCTCACTAAGTCTCCGATTGATCAACATTTCCGATCTAATGTCGTCAAAGGGAAAAGAAAGCATCGACTCGCAATAGGCGCCGCTGTCGCTGTTCGAACCTCACCTCCATTGGTGAGAGGTAGCGCTGTCGTCATCGTCGATGTTCACACCTCGCCAAATTTCGAGCGGCCACCTCATCGGTGTTCGCAGTTACAGCAGGGCCGTGCGAGGGAAAATGATGATTTGTTATTGATGCGGTAGTAGTGATTCAATGGTGGCGGCAACGGCAACGAGCTTGGGGATTGGGTGTGGTGGTTGGGGTGTAGTGAAGGTGGTGGTTGTAATTTTTTGTACAAGAGGTGGTTGTGCTACTTCTGTTGGCTGTGACGTTGATGGTCTAAGGAGGAGGTGGCAGTGGTGTTGATGGTAGTCATGGTGGCGATGGTTGTGGGATGAGATGTGGTGGTGGTGGTGTAGGATTCTTTAGCGGTTTTGGATTTGATTTGTTGGTGGTGGTTGGGCGACGGCTGTGGTGGTTTTGATCTAGAGGCTGTGGTTTTCGTTGTCGGCGTTGTTGGGGGATCTGATGGTTGCGATGATATTTGTTGGATTTAGTGGTGATGGATTTAGCGATGACAATGACAGTTTTGTAGTTGAAAATAGTGGTCGACAGGTGGTGGTGTTGGTGGTTCTGACGACGAAGGTGGCGGTGCTGCTGCTGAAGGGAGTGGTGCGATGGTGGTCACAAATGTTGGTTGTCGTCACAAATTATTTGATTGATTGTGACCATTAAATCGGTTGATCTGTGACCAACGAAAAAATAAATTGTGGCAAAAAAATAATGTGTGACCTAAAATTTTTTAGATTTGTGATCGAAAATTTGACAATTTGTGACCGTCTACAAAGTTGTGAGTTATAATATTCATGATTTGTGACCGATAAATAAATTATAACGTATAAGTTTTGATTTGTGATCGATGAATAAATTGTAACCTATAAAATTTTTAACTTGTGATCGTAAAATAATTTGTGACGTATAAAATTTCTAATTTGTGATCGTAAAATAATTTGTGGCTTATAAAATTTCTGATTTGTGACCAATGAACAAATTGTGACATATAAATTTTTTGAATTGTGATCGTAAAATAATTCGTGATGTTTCAATTTTTTTGATCGATGAACAAATTGTGACCTATAATTTTTTTGAATTGTAACCGTAAAATAAATTGTGAAGTTTCGATTTTTTATTTGTGACCGATGAACAATTTGTGACCTATAAAATTTTTGAATTGTGACCTTAAAATAATTTGTGACATAAAATTTGTGATCTGTGATCAATTATAAAGAATTGGTGACCAAATTATATGGAATTGTGACCTTAATATATTTAATTAATAAAATATATGTTTAATTTATTTATTTATAAATAAAATTTTAAAAAATCTGAAATTTGAAATTTTAAACTTTAAAAAATCTGAAATTTGAAAATTTAAATTTTCTCTCTTAAATTTGAAATATGTTAAACTAAACCTCTTATTTATGGAATTTTTCCCTTTTTTTCATTGAAATTGTGGGCTGGATTCTCATTTTTTACATGAAGAAATTACATCAAATCAGGTCTTTTCTTTTACAATTTAAAATTTCAGGTTTTTAAGTTTTTTATTCACTTATCAGGTTTTTATAATTTTAATTAATAATGATATTTTAAAATTAAATTACACTACGTACCCACCCCTATCCCCAAATTTCAATCCATTTTCCAAATCCTACTCATCCACACTCCTCCTCCCTTTCTCTCTCTTCTCTCTCCCCCCCTATCCCACTCCAGTTCAGCATCGTCGTCGCCGCGACACGGGTTTGCCCACACCCGACTTAGCCAGAGTCGAACGTTCATCCGATGTGTGTATATATTTGAATCGTCCAACGCCAACGCCTTGGGCGGCTTAAACTTCAGTCCAGGAGGTCGGTATGACTAGCAGAGTTCATTTGCAATCTTGGCCAGCAAAGTGGTGTTGCAGCAGCAAGATACGGAGATGAACAGCGGGCGCTGATGGAATCTCCACAGTTAACGGCCACCATACTCACGACCTTGTGCATGTCAAGACAGGAAAAACTGCGCCATCGACTTTCCCCAAACCCCTCAGCATCACCGACCTCTTGCCAGCGCCGATGCACGAATCACAGCTTCGCGTTGCGCTGACATGTATAGCAGTTGCCTGCTCATCTGATTCGGGCGGTAGTCACTAGCTAATTTACGCCGGATCTGGCTGTGGTGGTCCGGCGATTTGTGGGTGTTTTGGGTTTTCATTTTTCGGTTCGAAGGAAGCTTTTGGGTCTGCTCTATTCTGGCTGTGATAATGAAGCTGGCAGTCTGTGGGAGGAGGTGGCGGTGGTGGTCGTGGGATGGGATGTGGTAGGGGTGTAAACGGTCCGATTTTACCGGTTTGTGAGAAATTTTCAAACCAAACCGTTTAAATCGGTTTTCAGAAAAACCCAAACCTAAACTAAACCATTTTGTACGGTTTGAAAAAAAACTCAAATCTAAACCTAACGGTTTGGTCCGATTTTAAACCGTCGATTCCGCCGTATATTTTTTTGTCTGTCTACTTTTATAACATTAATTCATTGAATTCAATATATATTTATATCTTACTAGCAATAAATCCAAAACAAATTAAATATATCTACTACAAATTTAAATACAATATAAATCAAAGTGAAATCACAATAAACTAAAATATAGTTTTTTATTTGCCATTTTAGGCTAAGGCTTTACGATAACGCTACAATACAAGTCTACTAAACTAAATATAAAGCCCAAAAATATAGGGCGTGTTCGGTAGGAATTAAAATCGAATTAAAATTAAAAAACTAGCCGTTATTGTTTACTTTTATTATACGGGTGAGACCCAATAACAGCCATATTTTCAATTTTAATTGGATTTTAAGCTGTACCGAACAAGCCCATAATGATGTTCAACAAGACCTCGTGATCATCATATCTGAAAAACAAAACTACTGATTAGACAGAGAGAATAACAAACCATAATAATAAATCAATGGTTTATAATATCTAAACATAACAATTACACAAACTTACCATTGTATATTATTACTAATTCAGTTTCTCACATATACTCAAACATCAATTGTTGTCACACATGTTCATAGTCTCCATTGTCAAATAAATGCATTCGTTACATTATCATAATATTGGATACTAGATAGATAAGAGAATTTTTAAAAATATAGTAATAGAAAATATAAACCACCTGCCACAACTTTCATTGAATCATTAAATGCTTCCACTTCATCTAAATATTGGCGCAACACTATATGTTCATTCTTAATTTGCAACCAATTCTTTTCGTATATACAAGCATCAAGTATCTTTGCGCCTAATAAACTCTTAAAGGAATCAAGTATCCGACCTCCAGTTGAGAATGTAGACTCAGAAGCAATCGTAAAAATTTGAATTTTGAATAGGAAATGGGATTTTAATATATTAGGTTAGTCTTGAGATTATTAGATATAAATTAAGATTATTCGGTAATAATAATACATATCTAATAGAAAATTATATAATTGACAAAAATACACACAAATGACAAAACTATTGAATTTTATATATTTGGATGAATTTTTAAAAAAATCATTATTTTTATATATTTTTTCACCGGTCCGGTTTGGTTTTAAATCGTAATTAAAATTCTCAAACCTAAACCAAACCGTTTTTGACCGGTTTGGTTTGGTTCAAAACCATTTCGTTGACGGGTCCACGTGTCACCAAATCGACAGTTTCGAAATTGCGGTTTCGGTTCGATTTTCCGGTTTGACGATTTTTGCTTACAGCCCTAGGATGTGGTGGTGGTGGTGGAGTGTGATGCTGGAGATGGTGTAGGATGATGGCGTTTGTTGGCTATTGTTGGTGGCGGATGTGTGGATCTAATATTTTAGTGGTGGTTGTTCTCTCCACTCGGCTTGAGGTTTTGTGGACTAATATTTTTGGTGGTGGTTGGGATCTTGCTGTGGCGGTGGCGGCGATAAACGAAGTCACTGTATTTGCAGCTCAGGTGTCTGTGACCAAATATTTGGTCGTTTTGTGACATGTGATCAAACATTGGTGATGTACTGGGATTGGGAGACGGGTGCAGGACGAAGTGTCTGTGACCTAGTTATTGAACCGTGGTAGTTTTTTTTTTTTGGTCCGTGACTTAGCTTTTTTAGTGTCTGCGACTAGATATTGAATTGTGGGATTTTTTTTTTTGTGTCTGTGACCAAGCTATTGAATTGTGATATTTTTTTGATGTATGTAACCTAGCTATTTAACGATTTTTTTGGTGTCTGTGACCTAGATATTGAACAATGACATTTTTTTGCGTGTCTGTGACCTAGCTATTGAACGATTTTTTTGGTGTCTGTGATCTAGATATTGAACAATGACTTTTTTTTTGTCTATGACTTAACTATTGAACTGACTCACAAATTTGAAAATACGTGAGCTGTGACATAATTTTTTTGATCTGTGACCAACAATTTTTCTTAACCTGTGATCAATTAAAAATATGTGACCTATAAATTTTTTTCATTTATGACCTCAAAATAATCTGTGGCCTTAGAATCGGAGCAGTCATCGAAATTATGAGGCGGCCAACGATCACCGAAAAATAATTGCTGTAATTAAGCGTGGTCGGAGATCGATCGCCGGAGTAGTCAACGGTCGCAGGAGCGGTGAGGTGGAGGTCGGGTCAATTATATTATATTATAATTAAATATTTAATTTAATAGATTAATTGTAAAATATAATTAATTAATTCATGGAAAAACTTGAGTTTTACAAATTTAAACATTGGGTCCTGATTTTTGATTTTGTGAGAATAAATTTCTGAACCATGCATTTTTCCCTTTTTGACATTGCTTTAGGCAAGCTATATTTGGAATATGATTCAAATAGCACAAAAACAGGACAAGTTGTGAAATATAGCACTTTTTAATTTGTAAATTAAAGGTCGGTTTAGTTAAAAATAATAATAATAAAAATAAAAAATAAAAAAAATCACGTGCTAAGCACGCTGGACTGATAAGCATTTTTAACCATCTTCTTCCCTTGTGTTCCGTTCTCTCTCTTTCTCATTTTTCGTCCTCCCGGTGTCCCACGCCCTGTTCCCTACTTGCTATTCTGTGCAATTCCAGGTACAATCAAGATTCGAGAATTCAATTGTTCTCCTGTTAAGATTTTTTTTTTTGGTTTATGTTTTTGTGTTAATTTCTCTAGCCTTCAGAATTAATTATTCATGCCGATTTTACCCCAATTTTTGGTCATTTGAATTGAGAAATAGGTCAATTTGGTTCGGGTTAATGGAGTGCTTCAGTTTATGAAGTGATAGTTTAGGTAAAACTTGTGCTTGTTCTTCATAATTATTTGGAAGTTTTTGAATTAGGACAATGAAAAATTTCGTGCTCTACTAATGCTGTCAAATTATCTGCAATCGTACGTTTATTTGGCCAATCTCTACTCTGCTAACTAGAAGAAATGGGGTCTTAGTTAGTGTTGACACACTAAAATGCAGCCCAAAATCGAAGGGAAGTCCAATTGAGAAATCCAAGATAGAGATCCAATGGAAGTCAATCAAAAGCCCAAGAAGAAAGGCCCAAACGGGAAGCCTGTGGAAAAGCCTGAATACTGGAAGCCCAAGAGCAGAGGAATACTATCGCCCAAGATTATAGGACGCCCAGGAGCTGAACGAATGTAATACTGGACAATCGCCCAGGACGACAGCCTCATTATCGCCCAGGACGACAACCTCATTGTCGCCCAGAATCAGACAAGTCTAAAGGATATAGTTTGGAAGCGGTTGGCAAGTGAACCCGGCACGATCCCACGATCCAGGAAGCAGCAAGGATAGTGGCAACGGTTACTAAGCAACTACTCCCCAAACAAGCGGTTCCTCACTAAAAGAGTGGACGGTTGCGAAGGACATGGAACAAGTCTGAGCAGTTTCGATAACCAAAGGATGCTCAAGAAGTATAAAAGGAAGTAACGTCATAGAAGAAAAGGAAATCAAAAACTCTCTACAAGAGATCATGTAACTTTTATTCCTTAGTTTAAATTTAATCCTTTTTCAGTACTCGTGTGCTTGCGCCCCTTGGAGGCGTTTTGTCTACTTTCCAGTTGTAATTCTTCACTAGTAAACGCACCCCTTTTTGGGACTTTGTCTCAAGAGGTCTGTTCCTTACACAATCGTCTGACCCCTCTTTCTCGTAATTGTTGGCGGGTTGCAAAAACGCGCGAAAACAATTTGGCACGCCCGGTGGGACAGTTGGTGTTTTGTAAGTGAAGGTACAAAAAGAGAAAAGATATCATGCCTCATAAAAATTCTGATAAGGAACCATCAAGTCAAGGAGTAGTCTAGTCTGTGGTTGAGCGATACGAGGAGCAACAACATTCCCCACAGACAGATGGGCAAAGTCCAAGCAGTCACAGCCGCTACGAACCAATGACGGAATTGAGTCCTCGCACAATGCGTGCATTGCTGGGAGAACTCACGCAGGACGTCGTTGAACAGGTAAATCTACGTAGCATTCACAATATGGAAAAGTTTACCCAGAACGAGAATAGGCATTTTGATAATATGGCTAAACAACTAAACACGTTGAATGAAATCATGAATAAGTTGGTAAGCCAAATGTGTCAACCTGTTATGCCTATAGATAATCACTTCCAGTCTAGGACTATCGTGGGGCATACTTCGCCGTACAATTCTCTTGGTGTAAACTCCGGCCCAAATCTGGAGCCACCTTTCGGCCCTTCTACTTCAAACCCAGGGGGAAACGGAACCATAAATGTGAATAATGGTAACACTACGTCTAACTTGGGGGTAGTACTACCATGAGAGTCAATGTCCCGAACAACGGACAGAATGGTTTACGTATGAATGAAGGTCTAAGCACTCAATTTAACAGCCATAATAGCCCGAATAATGGCACTTTTATCGCCAATCAGGGGCAAACTACCAGGCCTCCCACGAATCAGCCAGTAAACCAACCAATTGGAAACCCGTATGACCTTAACGCCGTGCTAAGAAACCAAATTATGGAAATAGTGCAAGATCAAATAGCAGTTGGGGTACGTCCGGTGATTAGGCCGATTTACACCAAGCCATATCCTGATTGGATAGATCAGACATATCCATGGCCTAGAGGGTACAAAGTACCGGAATTCTCACTATTCACTGGCCTAGGAGAAGTGTCTACACTAGAACATGTAGGGAGATTCACGTTGCAAAGTGGTGAGGTGAATGATTACCATAAGTTGAGGTTGTTCCCAAGTTCTTTAACAGGAGTAGCTTTTTCTTGGTTCATTAATTTGCCAGCAAACTCCGTCCAAACTTGGCAGCAAATGGAGCAGTTATTCCATGCTCAATTTTACAAAACTGAGTCTGAAGTTACACTGGCCGATTTGGCGAATTTACGTCAATTGCCTAACGAATGGGCAGAAAATTTCCTACAAAGGTTCAAAACGGCCAGAAGTAAATGCTTTGTGCCGTTACCAGAAAAGGAATTTGTCAAAATCGCACAAAGTTGTTTAAGCTTTGATCTAAAGAAGAAATTCCAGGATAGAGAATTCCCAGATTTATTTCAACTTAGCGCAAACGTCATTAGGTATGAGCGACTAGTAAGAGAGGAAGAACAAATGAAAAATTCCAGTAAAGGGACTTATTATAAAGACCCGAATTTCAATGTTCATACTATTGATGATGGTTATCATGACCAGACAGAAATATGCTTGGCTGAGTTAGTAAAGGGAGAAGCATATACTTGTCCCATGCTAGTTAAGCCAAAAATAGTGGGCAAAGATGAACTTGCAAAGGGTGAAAGCAGAAAAACGCGAACGTTCTCGTTCGACGTAACCAAAGCTGACCTCATATTCGACAAGTTATATAAGGATAAGCAGATAAGGTTGAGCGACAAACACAAATTGCCAGACCCTGAACAAATTAAGGGTAAAAAATACTGTAAATGGCATAATGCATGGTCACATGCGACTAATTATTGTATGGTTTTTCGCCATGTATTGCAGGACGCTATTGAGTCAGGACGAATTACGTTCGAAGAGAAGAAAAAGATGGCGGTGGATGAAGATCCGTTCCCACGGCCACTGGCAATGAATATGATAACGACTGGTTTGAAAAATAAATTGCCAAGGTTTAAACTGGTGATTGATGACGAAGAAGAAGAATCCAAACCACCTCTCAGCGTTTTTGAACGCATCAAAGGGAAAGAGCCCAAGCAGGGCGAAGATGTGCTGTGCGACAGATGTAAGCACGAATTGAAAGCAAATACAGGGTCATCAACGAAACGGCCATTCCACCATCGCCCTGATTTCATGCCGGTCGCTCAGCCTGTCAGGGGGCGAAGGGTGCCGTTGTACGGAGAACTACCTAGAGAAAGGGGGTTTGGGACGGCCAGCCAAAGAAGAACATTTAGGCCGCAGCCTCGCCAGCCCAATGTATGGCATTCGTTCCAAAACAATGCAGGAAGGATAGTGCCATTCAATGAAATGACAAGAACCCAACAAAGGCGTTACCAACGTAATTACGGGCGGACGATAAGGCAACAGCAAGGAGGATCATGCCCTAGAGAGCCCAAAACGCTCAAAATAGCCAACGGAAATGCTTTTGAAGATAGTGAAGAAACAGGCACTGGCGAATCAATGGGAGAATTGTCGGAAAGCTCGTCTGGAAGATCGAAGTTTGAGCGAGGCAGGAAAGATGAAGATGATCCTGACCAACCTCTAACCATCCAGTTTGGCACATTACCTCCTGTCCTGGCTAACAACTACCTGTTGGCCGACGAATTCAAAAGCAAAGAAAAAGAGGATAATGAGGAAGAAACTTGTGTGCTAGTCTGCGATGAAGGCCAAACGTCCAGAGAAATGTGTGATGATGGAGAGGACGATGGTATGACAGATGTTGAAGAAGAAATTGATTTAGAAGCAGAGAGACGGAAAAGGGGAGTGTCGCGCAACACCCTGTTGAAACAACTGCACCAGGAAGGAGTCCGCGAGGTGGATCTGTTGGGAGAACCATCTGGTCGACCGTTTGATTTCTATGTGTTGTATGGGACGTCAAAAAGGAAAAAGAGGGTACCTCGCTCTGAAAAATATGGATCACCCCCTAGAATAATGCCTCCTCCTACAAATTGGGTAACTGAGGAAGAAGTATTGGAAAAAGAGAAGGAAGGGACCCAAGGAAAGAAGACTCAGTCCGATGTGCTGCACGTTGATCTATCACCAAGAGATAGCCCGCCAGAAAATAGGCAGGAAGTGGAAATAGACGCTGCTGAAAAAGTCATCTTCAACAAACCAGCGATGAGGTTAACCAAACACTTAAGGCCACTGTATGTCAAAGCCTTGGTTAATGGTGTACCAGTAGTAAAAGTACTTATTGACAATGGAGCGGCTATAAACACCATTCCAGCTAGGATGATGAGGAAATTTGCTAAGACAGAAGGCGACATGATTCCAACAGAAGTCATTCTTACAAGTTTCAATGGTGGGGCAACTTCAGCAAAAGGAGTTATGCCATTGGATATAACTGTAGGGACAACCACTAGGACTACTGTTTTCTTCGTGATAGACGGTCCTACCAGCTACAACGTGTTACTAGGAAGAGACTGGATCCATGGCAGTCGATGTATCCCCTCATCACTCCATCAATGTTTAGTTTTCTGGAACGACAAAGGGGAAGCAGAGGTGGTACAGGCAGATCATAGGCCCTTTGTGGCCGAAGCGAATTCAGTAGAGAGGTTCATGTATGAAGGGAATTATGGGCCTGTCAGAGTGGTTCAAGATGGGGAAGAAACTCAAATTACTGCCCGAAGCGAAGAGCCTTTCTCAATAGATTCGCTCATTGAAATGTTTAATCAAATGAGGCCAAACATAGTGGCCCTGGAAGAGCCAGTAATTGGCAAAAAAGAAGCCAAACAACCTTAAATGAGTTTTCAACAACAAAAACAAGAGGCCGAAATTCAGGGCTTCAAAGCCAAATTGAAGGCTTTCAATAAAGAATGTGAATGTATGAAGAAAGAAGAAGCGGCGTTAAAGATGCTGAAGGACAAATTGATGGTGTCCGAAATGGAGTAGAGCTTGGATTGGGAAGTTCATAAAGTGGATTGCCTGGAAGAGCAAAACTCTCTGAGCGACGTGGATGATGAGGCGACGAAGATCCCCAAATCAGGATATGCACAAGCTCAAGATCCTTTGGTCAAGGTTAACATTGGTGAGGAAGCAGAGGATCGCCCAACGTTCGTTAGCCAAATGCTGCCTCACGAGGTTAGTACCGGATTAATCGCTTTATTGAAAGAATATAAAGACTGTTTTGCTTGGGAGTATGAACACATGCCTGGTTTGGATAAGAACTTAGTAGAACATAGGCTGCCGACTAAACCAAATTTTAAGCCTCATAAGCAACCTCCTAGGCGTTTCGCCCCCAATGTATTGCCAGAGATCAAAAAAGAAATAGAGCGATTACTAAAAGCAGGTTTTATTAGAACGACCAGATATGTGGAGTGATTATCTAATATAGTGCCAGTATTAAAAAAGAATGGCAAGTTGAAGATATGCATAGATTTCAGGAATTTGAACTTGGCTACTCCCAAAGACGAATATCCAATGCCTACAGTAGATTCTCTAGTAGACTCGACTGCAGGACATGTGATGTACTCTTTTATGGATGGATATTCGGGATATAATCAAATCTACATAGCTGACGAAGATGTACACAAAACTGCCTTTAGATGCCCTGGGTCTTTAGGGTGCTTTGAGTGGGTAGTAATGCCATTTGGACTAAAAAATGCAGGGGCAACTTATCAAAGAGCAATGAATCTCATTTTTCATGATATGATAGGCAAGTTTGTGGAAGTTTATGTAGATGATATAGTGGTCAATTCTGTTAAAGAAGAAGATCATTTTGAACAACTGCGATGGTCATTCGAACGAATGAGGCAACATAAACTAAGATTGAACCCTTTGAAATGCGCGTTTGGCGTGAATGCAGGAAATTTCCTTGGATTCCTGGTACATAAAAGAGGGATTGAACTTGATAAGAATAAAGCGAAGGTCATTTTAGAGGCTAAGGCTCCTAGCAATAAAAAGGAGCTGCAAAGGTTTTTAGGCCAAATCAATTTCTAAGACGCTTTATATCTAATTGTGCAGGGCGAACGAAAGCGTTCTCGCCTCTCCTAAAGCTGAAAAATCAAGACGAATTAGTCTGGAAAGAAGAACATCAAAAGGCTTTCGAAAGCCTGAAGACATACTTAACAAGCCCACCAGTGTTGGTGTCACCAATCCAAGGGCGGCCGATGAAATTGTACGTGTCGGCTGAACGAGAATCGATAGCGGGGATGGTCGCACAAGAAGACCAAGTTGGCGAAGAAAGGGCGATTTATTATTTAAGTAGACGGTTAACCAAATGTGAATGTAATTATTCTGCTATCGAGAAGTTGTGTCTCGCATTATACTTCACATGTACAAAACTAAGGGCCTGTTTACGGCCTGTGACAGTCTATCTAATTTCCAAAGTTAATTTATTCAAATACATGTTTTCTCGCCCTATTTTACACCAACGAGTGGGTCTTTGGACTTTAGCACTGTCGGAATTCGAAATAAAGTATGTGCCCCAAAAGGCAGTTAAAAATCAGGCCTTGGCTAATTTTCTGGCCGATCATCCGTGCCTTGACATGCCTAACGAACTAAAACTTGAGGTTGATTCATTTGAATTAAAACCATGGGTTTTATATTTTGATGGATCGAAAACTTCTAAAGGAGCAGGAGCAGGAGTGGCTTTGATAAATCCTTTAGGGGTTTGCTACAAGTTCGCATTCACCTTGGACAGGATCTGTACTAATAATCAAGCCGAGTACGAAGCCCTAATTGTAGGCTTGGAATTGATGGTAGATATGAAAGTAAAGAATGTAATCGTCAGGGGCGATTCTCAATTGGCGATTCATCAATTGACCGGCGATTTCAAATGCCAAAGTGATTCTATCATAAGTTTATACGAAATCGCCCAAGAGTTGTTGGAAGAATTCGACCAAGTAGAGCTTCAATGTGTTAATAGAATATACAATGACATGGCCAACGAGTTGGCCCAGTTGGCTTCTGGCTATTCAATGGCGATAAGTTGGGAATCTGCCTATGAATACGGAACTATGTTGCCCGTTGTTCAGCGGAGGGCAAAGAACATGGAAATTCAATGCATAGAAGATGGGGTCGCACTGGATTGGATAGATGAGATTAAAGAGTCCTTCAAAGAACTTGATGGGCGAATTGATAGACGAACGAAATTACGTTTATTGAACTATGCATTAATAGACGAAGAATTGTTCAAAAAACGTTCTGATGGTGTGTTATTAAAATGCGTGAACTTACAAGAGGCTAAGACAATTATGGCCGAAGTGCATGAAGGGATATGTGGAGCCCATCAGGCCGGCCAAAAGATGAGATGGCTAATTATTAGAAGTGGATATTTTTGGCCAAAGATGGGTGAATCGTGTGTTCAATATGCAAAAAGTTGTTTAGCGTGCCAAAAACATGGTCCAATACAGAGGGCACCAGCAAGCAACATGACACCCATTATCAAACTTTGGACGTTCAAAGGTTGGGCGATAGATTTGATAGGGAAGATTTACCCTCCATCATCTAAACAACACACCTTTATTATAGTCGCCACAGACTTTTTCACCAAGTGGGTCGAGACAGTGCCTCTAAAAGAAATCACCCAGAAAAATATCATCTACAGATTTGGGATCCCGCAAACTTTAATGACAGATCATGGGACTTCCCTAAATGGGGATCAGGTGAAGGAATTCTTGAGCGAATTTGGAATTAGGTTGGTAAATTCCACACCGTACTACGCTCAGGCAGAATCATCTAACAAGACTTTGAAATCTATCATAAGGAAGATGATAGATGAAAATGCAAGAAATTGGCACGAATGCTTAAACAAGGCTTTATGGGCTTACAGGACGTCGCCCCGTTCAAGCACCAACATTACGCCTTTCCAACTCACTTATGGGCAGGAGGCTGTATTGCCCGTGGAAATTAACGTGCAATCCATAAGGGTGCGTCGGCAGCACGAGTTGAGCGAGAATGAGTACAAGGAATCGTTGACTCAAAATTTATTAGGGTTGGACGAATTGAAGTTAGATGTGCTAGACAGGCTGCAAGTCCAGAAACAAAGGGTGGCTAGATTTTACAACAAGAAAGTTATAGCCAAGTTTTTAGTGCAAGCGAATTAGTTTGGAGGGCAGTGCTTCCTCTAGATAGTAAAGACCCAAAATATGGCAAATGGTCGCCAAATTGGGAAGGGCCGTATAGAGTAAAGAGTGTATTGCCTAATGGAGCTTATCACTTGGAAGATTTAGATGGTACTAGGCATATAAGATTTATTAATGGTAAGTACTTGAAAAGATATGTTCCATCCCTTTGGGAAAGTGAACAGATAAACACATGATTGATAAAATCGCAATGTAATCATGCCAAGCGATGGCAGTTAACAAATTGGACGATCACGTTCTGATAGCAAAATGAACAGATAGATGCATAAGTGGTAAAATTGCAGTTGCGATGTATTCATGCCGAACGATGGCGGTAAATAAAATTGGACGATCACGTTCTAAGTAAAGTCAGAGAGAACAACGCATATTCAAAACAAAGTCCTTTATTAACCAAGTGCTCCTTACAAACCATTCTTTACAAGAATTAAAAGACACAGTCCAAGGTACAAGGCTAGACACGCTACAAATTATCTTCTGTCTGGCGGGAACAGAAAGAGTGAAACCAGTACGGCCAGCCCTTCAGTCCATGGCTGAGTAAGAGGGTGAACTGCCCCCACGACCATCCCAAATGCATTGCTGTAGTGGTAGACGAGGAGAAGCAGCCCTTCAATCCATGGCCAAATAAGAGAGTGAAATGTTCCCTACAGCCTTCCTAAAAGCATTGCTGCAATAGTAGGCGAAGAGAAGCACTCTCAACAAGCAAACCGATGGCAAAAATCTTGCCTCGGTTTGACATTTCCTATACCTCCCATACCAAAAGTGATGTCAAAACAAAGGAGATGAGTCGAGAAACCCATCCCTGTAGAAGAAGAAATTGTTGGTAAACGATCGGAGTGCCATGCAGTGGCAGGAAGCTTTGATGGTAAGAAACTGAATTTGAGAAGGCATGAGGATGAAAATGATGAGTATAAACAGGCATATTTATAGGGGCTGGAAGATCAAAAGCCAGAATGTGGAAGGTCATATTTTTGACCAGTGAGTGAAACCAATATGGCCCAAAGATTTAGGGAAGAAAATTCAAATGCCAAGAGAATATGCATGAATGTTGGCACAAAGACTGAGTACGAGGAAAATCGGCGATCAAGGATAAACGCCACTTCAAAATAACTATTCATTAACGACGATGAATGACATCAGATTACATAAAATCAAGGCAGTCAGCGCGAAAAGTTACAAAAATTAGAACAGTAAATGTTCAATTACAATTCGCCCCAAGCTGAGCGCATCTGTTGCCTAAGTCTATCCCACTCTTCGCCCTGCCTAGAGGAAAGGATACCTAACTCCTTCACTAAGTCATCATCAACCTCCAACTTCTGATACTGCTCCAATAGAGATTTGGTTTTTGCAATTCCTTGGGATGCAGTACGCCTCTTAGCAGCCATTCTCGCCCTGCAATCGTTCATTTTCGCTTGCAGCTCTTTCATTTCAGCAGCCAGGCTCAACATCAAAGAGTCTTCCACTACAAGTTCTGAAGAGACCCCAGTCAAATCAGCATGGTTCCTGTCAATTTCCTGGAGCAAGGACTCTTTCTCAGAAGAAGCGCGGAGATATTGGGCACTCCGGGTCTTCAATTCTGCGTTCTTGGCCAACAAGGAAACGATGTCGGCGTGAAGAACCCTCAGTTTCACTTTAAAATCAGTAGAAATGCTGAGCGATGGGAGCGAGAGTACTTGCAGTAGGTTCGCACTCAACATATCTAGCTTGGCCTTTTGCTGAGCAGCGCTGGCACGGCCGATCTCCATGTCCATGAAGGAAACATACTCAAACAATGCCTGTTTGAGAAGTGTCATGTTCTCGTTCGCAGGAATGGAAGATGATGCAGAAGATGTTTTCATGCGCGCCCAAGAGGTGAGTAAGTCTTGGATAGAGTTAAGAATGCTATCAGATTCCTGCAAAAAGGAGTTACCAATATTGAAGGTTTTCTACACAACAAAGCAAAATCAGAGATAAGAGCGTAGTAAAAAGACCTCATCGGCGGTGGTTGGAAATTCAGGCGCTCCCCTTATTTCTGCCATCACTTGAGGAGATTGCCCCTTAGCTGGGCAAGAAGGACCTTCCCCACCGGACGAAGACACAAGAATCTCTGCACATTTCATACCGCAGTAAATCAATGAGACAGCAGCGGTAAAGAAAGGCCAAGACATCAAAAGTAAGCATTACCTTCTAGGTCAACGCTTGGGGGGTCGACACCCTGAGGAAGGGGATTGGCTGATGATGATGTTGTTGGAGCTTGATGCTTGGGCGACGCAGCCTTGACGAGAAGGGATGAAGAAGAATCTGCCAAAACTATAGCCTTGGAAGGGGAAGTTGAATCCTTCTGGAAAGATTTTTTAAAAGCAAATCATTATCGCATGAAAAGAAACAACTTGTGCAGTAGGTGAAGTTCAGTTACCTTTCTCCTTACGATGAGGGGAGCGTCATCATCATTATCATCATCCTGCAGAGATATTACGGTCGCAGCCGGCCGTTTGCGACTGGGAGCACCTTTAGAAACGGTAGGCTTCGAAGTTGGGGATGAAAGAGCAGAGCGCGTAGAACGAGAAGGAGACGCAGTGGAAATGGGAACAGTACCCTATTTATCCAGGAGGTGGAAAGCGCGATTCGCATCAGTTGAAAATAACATTTGCTTCACTGATGGCCACAGTTGGTCAAAAAGAGAATGAGTAACGGCAGTAGGATTGAAGGGAGCAAAAGTAAAGCCGGTTGCCAAAAGTTTATTACGGGCGTCTATGGCTTGGGCTCCTGCTTTGTTGAGGATGTAGAAGCGATCCATTAAATTATTAGAGTAGCAAGGAGGGATAGGTCACATTTGGCCGAAACCAAGCTGGCGAGCACAAAATTGAGGCGCATATATCTCTACCCCCGCCTTAGCATTGGTTCCTATCAGAATGTCATGGAACAATTCTCTCCCTACCAAAAATTGAACCCAAACAGGCAGAAATGTATCCGCCTCGGCCAAAGTAGAAGGAGGCCGTACAAAAGGAGGAATTTGCTCAGAAGAAAAAGGGAAGAACGAAAGGGTTGAATTCAAAGTGTGGAAGAAAGTGAAAACGTCTCTCATAGACATATTTACAGGGCTCAGTTGATGAATAAAAAGCCCATAGCAGGTAACCTCACGGGGAGGAAAAGGTGGAATACCCAGTTGAAGGAAATAAGATCTCAACCA
Source organism: Fraxinus excelsior (assembly GCA_019097785.1). Classification (NCBI taxonomy): domain Eukaryota; kingdom Viridiplantae; phylum Streptophyta; class Magnoliopsida; order Lamiales; family Oleaceae; genus Fraxinus; species Fraxinus excelsior. The sequence continues at coordinate 54,569,727 of CM032623.1, read as the reverse complement.
CAATTGAGCAAGCCATAAAGGCCCGCTGCCAGTGGGAGATGCATTATTTTTCAGTTGGAATTGGAGCATGGCCATGCCCCTATAAAGAGCAGCCAGGAGGAATGAACATAAGTTCAAAGGTCTACCCCGAGCCAACTCATGAGATAGGGGCAAGTAGGTCATGGAGGGTTTCAAGCTGGGAACACAGAGAACATATTTACAAAGCCAGACTTGGAGAAAAGCGACTCGCTCAGAATGGCCAGGTTAAAAAACCAAACACAAAAAAAAAAGGAAACGAAAAAAAAAAAAAAAAAAAAAAACAGAAAAAAAAACACAAAGAAAAAAAAAAAAAAAAAAAAAAAACCCCCCCCCCCAAAAGCAAAACGCTTTACTTATTTTATATTAAAAACAAAACAAAAAACAAAAGCAAAAAACAAGCAAAAAAAAAAAAGAAAAAAAAGCACAACAAAAAAGCAAGAAAAAGTAATAAAAACAACCAAAAAAAAAAAAGAAACAAAAAAAAAAGAAGAAGCAAAAAACACAAAAAGACAAAACGGAAAAAACATCAAAAAAAAACCAATCAAAAGCCTATGGCCGAAGTGCATGAAGGGATATGTGGAGCCCATCAGGCCGGCCAAAAGATGAGATGGCTAATTATTAGAAGTGGATATTTTTTGCCAAAGATGGGTGAATCGTGTGTTCAATATGCAAAAAGTTGTTTAGCGTGCCAAAAACATGGTCCAATACAGAGGGCACCAGCAAGCAACATGACACCCATTATCAAACTTTGGACGTTCAAAGGTTGGGCGATAGATTTGATATGGAAGATTTACCCTCCATCATCTAAACAACACACCTTTATTATAGTCGCCACAGACTTTTTCACCAAGTGGGTCGAGACAGTGCCTCTAAAAGAAATCACCCAGAAAAGTATCATAGAGTTTATCCGGGACCATATCATCTACAGATTTGGGATCCCGCAAACTTTAATGACAGATCATGGGACTTCCCTAAATGGGGATCAGGTGAAGGAATTCTTGAGCGAATTTGGAATTAGGTTGGTAAATTCCACACCGTACTACGCTCAGGCAGAATCATCTAACAAGACTTTGAAATCTATCATAAGGAAGATGATAGATGAAAATGCCAGAAATTGGCACGAATGCTTAAACAAGGCTTTATGGGCTTACAGGACGTCGCCCCGTTCAAGCACCAACATTACGCCTTTCCAACTCACTTATGGGCAGGAGGCTGTATTGTCCGTGGAAATTAACGTGCAATCTATAAGGGTGCGTCGGCAGCACGAGTTGAGCGAGAATGAGTACAAGGAATCGTTGACTCAAAATTTATTAGGGTTGGACGAATTGAAGTTAGATGTGCTAGACAGGCTGCAAGTCCAGAAACAAAGGGTGGCTAGATTTTACAACAAGAAAGTTATAGCCAAGTTTTTAGTGCAAGCGAATTAGTTTGGAGGGCAATGCTTCCTCTAGATAGTAAAGACCCAAAATATGGCAAATGGTCGCCAAATTGGGAAGGGCCGTATAGAGTAAAGAGTGTATTGCCTAATTGAGCTTATCACTTGGAAGATTTAGATGGTACTAGGCATATAAGATTTATTAATGGTAAGTACTTGAAAAGATATGTTCCATCCCTTTGGGAAAGTGAACAGATAAACACATGATTGATAAAATCGCAATGTAATCATGCCAAGCGATGGCAGTTAACAAATTGGACGATCACGTTCTGATAGCAAAATGAACAGATAGATGCATAAGTGGTAAAATTGCAGTTGCGATGTATTCATGCCGAACGATGGCGGTAAATAAAATTGGACGATCACGTTCTAAGTAAAGTCAGAGAGAACAAGACATATTCAAAACAAAGTCCTTTATTAACCAAGTGCTCCTTACAAACCATTCTTTACAAGAATTAAAAGACACAGTCCAAGGTACAAGGCTAGACACGCTACAAATTATCTTCTGTCTGGCGGGAACAGAAAGAGTGAAACCAGTACGGCCAGCCCTTCAGTCCATGGCTGAGTAAGAGGGTGAACTGCCCCCACGACCATCCCAAATGCATTGCTGTAGTGGTAGACGAGGAGAAGCAGCCCTTCAATCCATGGCCAAATAAGAGAGTGAAATGTTCCCTACAGCCTTCCTAAAAGCATTGCTGCAATAGTAGGCGAAGAGAAGCACTCTCAACAAGCAAACCGATGGCAAAAATCTTGCCTCGGTTTGACATTTCCTATACCTCCCATACCAAAAGTGATGTCAAAACAAAGGAGATGAGTCGAGAAACCCATCCCTGTAGAAGAAGAAATTGTTGGTAAACGATCGGAGTGCCATGCAGTGGCAGGAAGCTTTGATGGTAAGAAACTGAATTTGAGAAGGCATGAGGATGAAAATGATGAGTATAAACAGGCATATTTATAGGGGCTGGAAGATCAAAAGCCAGAATGTGGAAGGTCATATTTTTGACCAGTGAGTGAAACCAATATGGCCCAAAGATTTAGGGAAGAAAATTCAAATGCCAAGAGAATATGCATGAATGTTGGCACAAAGACTGAGTACGAGGAAAATCGGCGATCAAGGATAAACGCCACTTCAAAATAACTATTCATTAACGACGATGAATGACATCAGATTACATAAAATCAAGGCAGTCAGCGCGAAAAGTTACAAAAATTAGAACAGTAAATGTTCAATTACAATTCGCCCCAAGCTGAGCGCATCTGTTGCCTAAGTCTATCCCACTCTTCGCCCTGCCTAGAGGAAAGGATACCTAACTCCTTCACTAAGTCATCATCAACCTCCAACTTCTGATACTGCTCCAATAGAGATTTGGTTTTTGCAATTCCTTGGGATGCAGTACGCCTCTTAGCAGCCATTCTCGCCCTGCAATCGTTCATTTTCGCTTGCAGCTCTTTCATTTCAGCAGCCAGGCTCAACATCAAAGAGTCTTCCACTACAAGTTCTGAAGAGACCCCAGTCAAATCAGCATGGTTCCTGTCAATTTCCTGGAGCAAGGACTCTTTCTCAGAAGAAGCGCGGAGATATTGGGCACTCCGGGTCTTCAATTCTGCGTTCTTGGCCAACAAGGAAACGATGTCGGCGTGAAGAACCCTCAGTTTCACTTTAAAATCAGTAGAAATGCTGAGCGATGGGAGCAAAAGTACTTGCAGTAGGTTCGCACTCAACATATCTAGCTTGGCCTTTTGCTGAGCAGCGCTGGCGCGGCCGATCTCCATGTCCATAAAGGAAACATACTCAAACAATGCCTGTTTGAGAAGTGTCATGTTCTCGTTCGCAGGAATGGAAGATGATGCAGAAGATGTTTTCATGCGCGCCCAAGATGTGAGTAAGTCTTGGATAGAGTTAAGAATGCTATCAGATTCCTGCAAAAAGAAGTTACCAATATTGAAGGTTTTCTACACAACAAAGCAAAATCAGAGCGTAGTAAAAAGACCTCATCGGCGGTGGTTGGAAATTCAGGCGCTCCCCTTATTTCTGCCATCACTTGAGGAGATTGCCCCTTAGCTGGGCAAGAAGGACCTTCCCCACCGGACGAAGACACAAGAATCTCTGCACATTTCATACCGCAGTAAATCAATGAGACAGCAGCGGTAAAGAAAGGCCAAGACATCAAAAGTAAGCATTACCTTCTAGGTCAACGCTTGGGGGGTCGACACCCTGAGGAAGGGGATTGGCTGATGATGATGTTGTTGGAGCTTGATGCTTGGGCGACGCAGCCTTGACGAGAAGGGATGAAGAAGAATCTGCCAAAACTATAGCCTTGGAAGGGGAAGTTGAATCCCTGGAAAGATTTTTTAAAAGCAAATCATTATCGCATGAAAAGAAACAACTTGTGCAGTAGGTGAAGTTCAGTTACCTTTCTCCTTACGATGAGGGGAGCGTCATCATCATCATCATCCTGCAGAGATATTACGGTCGCAGCCGGCCGTTTGCGACTGGGAGCACCTTTAGAAACGGTAGGCTTCGAAGTTGGGGATGAAAGAGCAGAGCGCGTAGAACGAGAAGGAGACGCAGTGGAAATGGGAACAGTACCCTATTTATCCAGGAGGTGGAAAGCGCGATTCGCATCAGTTGAAAACAACATTTGCTTCACTGATGGCCACAGTTGGTCAAAAAGAGAATGAGTAACGGCAGTAGGATTGAAGGGAGCAAAAGTAAAGCCGGTTGCCAAAAGTTTATTACGGGCGTCTATGGCTTGGGCTCCTGCTTTGTTGAGGATGTAGAAGCGATCCATTAAATTATTAGAGTAGCAAGGAGGGATAGGTCACATTTGGCCGAAACCAAGCTGGCGAGCACAAAATTGAGGCGCATATATCTCTACCCCCGCCTTAGCATTGGTTCCTATCAGAATGTCATGGAACAATTCTCTCCCTACCAAAAATTGAACCCAAACAGGCAGAAATGTATCCGCCTCGGCCAAAGTAGAAGGAGGCCGTACAAAAGGAGGAATTTGCTCAGAAGAAAAAGGGAAGAACAAAAGGGTTGAATTCAAAGTGTGGAAGAAAGTGAAAACGTCTCTCATAGACATATTTACAGGGCTCAGTTGATGAATAAAAAGCCCATAGCAGGTAACCTCACGGGGAGGAAAAGGTGGAATACCCAGTTGAGGGAAATAAGATCTCAACCACAATTGAGCAAGCCATAAAGGCCCGCTGCCAGTGGGAGATGCATTATTTTTCAGTTGGAATTGGAGCATGGCCATGCCCCTATAAAGAGCAGCCAGGAGGAATGAACATAAGTTCAAAGGTCTACCCCGAGCCAACTCATGAGATAGGGGCAAGTAGGTCATGGAGGGTTTCAAGCTGGGAACACAGAGAACATATTTACAAAGCCAGACTTGGAGAAAAGCGACTCGCTCAGAATGGCCAGGTTCAGATACAGCAGTGACGTAACTGCCCTGCATGCTCGAATAAGACTCAGTAAGTTTTTTATCAAATTTTGGGGCAGCACCAGAAATTAGCATACCAGGAAAAATAGTATCGCCTAAAGGCGGAAGATTCAGCAAAGCCCCAACGTCCCTCAAAGTAATGGTCATGGGACCAAGAGGAAAAACAAAGGTATTGAACCCAGGGGACCAAAAACTTAGTGCGATTGGAAAAAGCACAGGGTCATACGTTGGGGGGAAAAGGGTAAGCTCCAATAGGTCCAAGATTTTAGCACGTTCAAAAATTAATTTGGTGGGACCATGAGCCACCATACGTGCATGCCACCTACGGAAAGATGCATCAGTTTTAGGCTAAGTGCGAATACCTCTATCATGGATCGGCCTCAATGGCAAAGATTGCGAGAAAGGGAGATCTTCAGAGCATGGGAATAAATGACCGACCGCAGCCCGTTCGACGGCTTCAGCATCATTAAACGACGGACCCAGATAAAACTCGTTGCGGTCAGCATTGGATTGTGAAAGAAAAGACGGGTTCACATATGGTCTTGCGAGAAGGGTCTGGAAATCCTCAAAACTGAAAACATTGTCCGAAGGAGTTTGAGAAGTAGTCATTATGGCACCGAAAGTGAGTTGCTCTCGAAGATTGTCTGGTTTAAATCGAAGGTTGCCGCAAGGGAGACGGTGAAATGGCGAGAGAAAGACGTAATGCCGCAGAGATGTAAATGAAAAAGAATGCCGCGTACTTTTGGGGTTTTAAGGGTTTATAACGTCGCAACCTTTCAGGCACTAAAACGCAAGCGACGATTGAAATTCTGGGGAAGTTCAAATATTGCGGGAAAGATACAGAATGAATATGGCAAAATTAATGATTAGTATTAATTCTACCATATTGGGGGGTAATTGTTGACACACTAAAATGCAGCCCAAAATCGAAGGGAAGTCCAATTGAGAAATCCAAGATAGAGACCCAATGGAAGTCAATCAAAATGCCCAAGAAGAAAGGCCCAAACGGGAAGCCTGTGGAAAAGCCTGAATACTGGAAGCCCAAGAGCAGAGGAATACTATCGCCCAAGATTATAGGACGCCCAGGAGCTGAACGAATGTAATACTGGACAATCGCCCAGGACGACAGCCTCATTATCGCCCAGGACGACAGCCTCATTGTCGCCCAGAATCAGACAAGTCTAAAGGATATAGTTTGGAAGCGGTTGGCAAGTGAACCCGGCACGATCCCACGATCCAGGAAGCAGCAAGGATAGTGGCAACGGTTACTAAGCAACTACTCCCCAAACAAGCGGTTCCTCACTAAAAGAGTGGACGGTTGCGAAGGATATGGAACAAGTCTGAGCAGTTTCGATAACCAAAGGATGCTCAAGAAGTATAAAAGGAAGTAACGTCATAGAAGAAAAGACCGAATCAAAAACTCTCTACAAGAGATCATGTAACTTTTATTCCTTAGTTTAAATTTAATCCTTTTTCAGTACTCGTGTGCTTGCGCCCCTTGGAGGCGTTTTGTCTACTTTCCAGTTGTAATTCTTCACTAGTAAACGCACCCCTTTTTGGGACTTTGTCTCAAGAGGTCTGTTCCTTACACAATCGTCTGACCCCTCTTTCTCGTAATTGTTGGCGGGTTGCAAAAACGCGCGAAAACAGTTAGACATACGCAGGATATGTTAAACCACCTAAGTTATTGCTTTCTAATTTATACATTCTAGTACCATAAACACCGCCCAAACCATGTTCATTGGCTAATAATTTTTTGGATACGTTGAATTGTAGGAAAGAAAATGGAAAAATGACAGCTTATGTGATTGGAAGCTTTGTATTAGGACATAGTACTAATTTTATGGAATTCTTTTTTTAGGTTTGGCTGGTTTAAAGAAGCTTTAAGTTTGCATCAGACATAAATCAACTTTTCATGAGCAAAAAAATGTTTATATAAATTTCTAGTCGTATAACAGTTGACAATGCACTCCCTCTCTCTTTTTTTTTTGTTCTTATTACTAGAAACATGCCCTCGGTTTCATTAAAAAAGAAAATATAATTGTTCTTGATTTGCTCGATGACATGAAATTCTAGTAAATATGCAACATCTACACTTGGTTTACCAACTTAGAGCTTCATCATTACTGATCTTTTTGTTTGTATTGAAAATGTAATAAAAGCATTTTTCCATCTTTCTCTTGATCAAAATTATGTTCTGTTGTCAGGCGGCATAAGTAATTTGCGCAAGATGTCATTGAGTACTAGTGCTACTGTTGGTCCGGCTACAGCATTATCTGTTGGTATGTGGATTTTAATCTTCCATTATTTTAGTAGTCGAGATGAGTATACGCGATACATATGTTGATATACATGTGTATTTTGATTAATTTGAGATAAATTTATTTGTGCTTTGGTATCATGTGGTGTTGTGCATGATTCAGTTTATCACTATTTTTTTTTAAAGTGAAATGGCACTAAATTTTATTTAAATTGTTGGTACATAAAGCATGTGATGTTTTTTATTTGTCTCTCTGTGGAAGCCCGTGCAAGAGATACAGTTTATTTTTTGTTGGATAGATATTGTTGCAACTATATGGCAATTTTAAGTGCAGAACTTGAAGTTATTAGTTGAGTGCTATTCATGGTGGTGGGAATAGACAAACTTGTCATTTGCTTCGCAAGTAGTTATGCCTTTACATGATCATTCAGAAGGGTGAAATGTAATGCAAACATGATGTTTTATCCTTCGTTCTGCATCTATGTACACAAGAACATCGAGATTGTGAAATTAGCAATCTGAGAATGCACATTGCTTGATGTTTTATCCTCATTGATTTATTTTTTTTATTTTTTATTTTTATAACCGTGAATATCCGAGCCAACTTGCGTGTACCTCGACTAATCTCACGGGACCCTGAAGATACGGCTGAATAGTCACCTTGATGGCCCTAAGGGGACTCGAACTAGTAATCATTGGAGAGCAAACCCAAGACCTAACCAATTGAGCAACCCCTAGGGGTTTATCCTCTTTGATATTCCTCTTAACATCATTAGTTATTTATTTATTTTTTGTTGTGAGAGGTGATACAGTGACATGTTTTCGTATTTATTTGTACCGGACACTAAAAGAGATTGGTTTTGTTACCACAGTGAGATTGAAAGATCAATGTCTGAAGGAAATTAAACATGTTGGATCTGGCCCAGTTGGGATGAAGCCAATTCGCTTGCAGTTTCATCCCTTCGAAAGAAGAAGAACCAGAATGCAAGCTCTTCGAGTGCAGCTTGCTTCTATAACATGTTCTGCTGCTTTGGTAATTTATAATACTTTTGTATTAAGATAATACTTTAACTTGCAAATGGCAATGTGCAATTGATTGGTATCATGTGTGAGAGGGATTGTCTGTCCTACTTGACAAATGGCATTGTATCTTTAGTAATCCTTTAACTGGCAGTAAAGATTGAAATTTATTCTTTTCTGAGCATGTTTGGCTAGGCTTCTAAGTTACTAGTAAATAATCAAACTTTGAAATATTAATTTTTATTGATCAAAATTGGAAATAAGCAACTAATTATTTTCAGAGTGAAGCGAGTTCTGGCAAATTATTATGTCTCTAAGTTGCTGTAGCATTATTGTTTCGGTCTCCCTTTCTGGCAAGCAGTAATAAAATTACCTACGCAAATTACTGCACAGTTGCCTCATGAACATGAACATTAAAAGATATGTGGAATCGTTGTCTGGTTCTTATTTTTGAATTTCCATCTTCTGAATTTTGGCTGATCAAAAGTAGCCAAGTTCTGATTACCTTAGTTTTTTATGACAGAACGCAACCTGTGCTGCAGAGCAAACCCAAACAGTTACACGGCAATCATCAACCATTACTGTTGCACCTATTCAAGGTATTAATTATCTTCTTCCAATAGCTTTGGATTTGTCAGATGTTTATGCACTATTGTAGTGTATGGCTCACTCTCACGGTCATTCGTCAATAAATTTATGTTCTGTTTCATCTAAAATCCTTCTCCAGATATATGGAGAGAAAAACTTGATCATATTATTAGTTTATTTCTATTGCTTATTTCTCAATTTGAACCTCATTCGGACAAGGAACCGACTTCTGTGCAAATTTTGGTACATCACCTGTTTACATGGATTTCAGGAAAGGAAAAATCTCCAGAACTCGATGATGGTGGGGCAGGATTTCCACCTCGTGATGATGGTGATGGTGGGGGCGGTGGCGGTGGTGGCGGCGGCCATTGGTCAGGCGGGTTCTTCTTTTTTGGTTTTCTTGCTTTCCTTGGATTCTTAAAGGATCAAGAGAGTGAAGGACCTTACCGGGATGGAAGGAGGAGATGAGAAACTAGTATAAATCTATTAACCGTCATGTTGCCTGTACCTCTTTTTCTGAATTATTTGGCTACTTTTGTGATATGAAACCCTACGGGATATGGATGAGTTGATTGGATATTATAGTTACATCTGCATTTAACTTGCATCTTAGCTCCAGACTCCGAGAGCAAAGATTTCGAGTGTTTCAGTTCGAAAGAATATGATAAAAATATTTCCGTGCTAAATTTTTTGGTAATTTCTGTTACCTGGCTTTGTTACATCACTGAAATCAGCGAAGCGTAAGCACCAACGTGGCAGCGCTCAATAATTCGTTATGCAATTCTTGGCGTTCTTCGCTCTCTCGCTTGTACGAGTATCCGACCCACTAGTCCATATTTTACAACAGTAGTATCATCCACGGCATGCCTCTTGACGGAGGCCTCGTCCCCCGGTTGAATCCCTAGTGCCCAAATGTTAGAGCCGGAGCATTTTGGGGTTCGTCAGACAAAAGCACACGTGACATTCAAATTCAGGTTTTTGTATATGAAGGCAACAGTGGCATTTGAATCCAGGTTCTCGAGAGCATTTGATATGGAAATTTCCTTAAAGATCAAGAAAAATCTTGGAGAATCAATTTCCTAATGAAACAAATTCTTCAAAAGGAATCTATGAGATCTAACGAACCAATGGTAGCTAGACGTGGAAGTAAGGCTGCAAAATCATGACCTGATTCCACAAGGATTTTTCCCCTATCGAAAGGCAGCAGATGTGAAGGTACACACTCTTTAAACTCTTTGATCATAAGACTATCCATCAATTCTTTTAATGAAAGTAATCTTGATGCCTAATGATGCCTAACGATACTTGCCGAGTGTGCATGAAACATACAAGTAGACAGGCACATGGCACGAGATCTTTCGACAGTGGTCAACGGACTTCATTGGGAAATTTTTTAGGACCAACGATTTTAACTTATCAAAAAATAAAAGTGATGTGTAATGCGTGATGAAAATTTTCATCAGCCAAGTCTTATTACAGCAAAAGAGGGTTAAGAGAGCTGAAACCATAGCTGCACTAAGGGATCAAACCTCTGGAATGAAGTTCTAAGAAGAATATTTGTCAAAGTATCGTTTAAGATGACAATGACATTTAGAAATAATGTAGTTTGATAATACTGAGGTAAACATCTAGAACCATTGAATAAAAACGCACATCTCCTTACTACGGATCAAAAAAAAAAAAAAAAAAATGCACATCTCCAACAAGATCTACAAGTCAAAGAAAATTAAGTACTTAACTACCTCAAAGATTATATCGACTTTCGAAGCACACCATTCAAACTATTAACTCTTCAAATACCAGCTATTAGATTTGAAGTATCCATACTTCGGAAAAAAGCATCAAATTTGTAAAATGTCTTAAACCTAACCTAAACTGTGAAAGTAACAGCACTCAATCAGAAAACCAGTTTCAAATTTAGTCGACTTCCTCCATCTTGCTACCATCAGTATCAGCATCCTCCAAAGGTGGCATGTCAACATCAACTTCACCAGCATCTTCGTCAATGCTCAGACCAAGTTTCAGCATTCTGTGAATCCTATTGCCAAAAGTGTTGGGGTCATCAAGGCTGAACCCAGAGGTGAGAAGAGCAGTCTCGAACAGCAACATAACCAAGTCCTTCACAGACTTGTCGTTCTTGTCAGCATCGGCTCTCTTCCTGAGCTCATCCATGATGGGGTTCTCGGGGTTGATTTCCATTGTCTTCTTGCTGGACATGTATCCGGCCATGCTTGAGTCCCTTAGAGCTTGTGCCTTCATAATCCTCTCCATATTGGCAGTCCAGCCATACTCTCCTGTCACCAAACAGCATGGAGAGTCGACCACTCTATCGGATACAACCACCTTCTCGACCTTATCTCCCAGGACATCCTTGATTACCTTGCACAGACCCTCAAATTGCTTCTTCAATTCTTCCTTCTTATTTTTCTCATCGTCACTTTCATCAAGCTTGAGACCTTCTTTAGTAGCAGAAACAAGTTTTTTACCCTCGAATTCTTTCAACTGGCCAACAGCATACTCGTCAATAGCATCAACCATATAAAGGACTTCATAGCCCTTCTTCTTCAGCTTCTCTAGGAAAGGAGAGTTCTCAACGGCCTTTTTGCTCTCACCAGTGATGTAGTAGATATCATTCTGTCCTTCCTTCATCCTGGTCACGTAGTCCTTCAAGCTGGTCATCTCATCCCCACTCTTGGTAGAGTGATACCTGAGCAATTCAGCTATCTTAGTCTTGTTCTGGGAATCCTCGTGGATACCAAGTTTAAGGTTCTTTGAGAAAGCCTCATAGAACTTGTCATAGTCTTCCTTGTTCTCAGCAATCTCAAAGAAGAGCTCAATGCACTTTTTCACCAAATTCTTGCGGATAACCTTCAAGATCTTGTTCTGTTGCAACATCTCACGAGAGATGTTGAGTGGCAAGTCCTCAGAGTCCACAATACCCTTCACAAAGCCCAAATATTCGGGGATCAACTCTTCACAATTGTCCATAATGAAGACACGACGAACATAAAGCTTAATGTTGTTAGGCTTCTTCCTGGTGTCAAACAGATCAAAAGGTGCCCTCTTAGGAACAAACAAGATGGCTTTGAACTCAAGTTGTCCTTCAACTGAAAAGTGCTTCACAGCTAAGTGTTCCTCCCAGTCATTAGTAAGACTCTTGTAGAAAGCAGAATACTCCTCCTTAGTGATCTCCTCAGGCTCCCTCATCCAAATAGGCTTCTGCTTGTTAATTAAATTCCACTCATGAGAAACTTCCTTGATCTTCTTTTTCTTCTTCTCGGCTTTCTCATTCTCTTCATCAACTTCCTCAACCTTCCCTTCCTCATCTTTCTTGTCTTCCTCATCCTCGTCATCTGAGATTTCCTTCTCTGTAGTCTTCTCAACCCAAAGAGAGATTGGATAGCTAATAAACTCAGAGTGCTTCTTAACTAAATCCTTCAGCCTACGCTCCTCAAGATATTCAAGTTGGTCCTCCTTCAAGTAGAGAGTAATCTTGGTACCCCTGCCAAGGTTTTCACCAGATGTGTCTCTGGTAACAGTGAATGAACCACCAGCCTGAGACTCCCAGACATATTGCTCATCATCATTATGCTTGGCGGTGACAATAACCTTCTCAGCAACCAAGTAAGCTGAGTAGAAACCAACCCCAAACTGCCCAATCATGCTGACATCAGCACCAGCGGCAAGGACTTCCATGAATTCCTTGGTTCCTGACCTTGCAATGGTACCAAGATTATTCACCAAATCTGCAATTCAGAACCAAACATTTATAAATGGAGAATCATAATGAATCCAGACGAGTGAAACAACCGCAATAAAACTGACGCTTACCAGCTTTAGTCATACCAACCCCGCTGTCAATAATTGTCAGTGTTATTGGTCTTATCAGGTATAATGTGGATGAAGAGTTCTGGTTGAGCATCTAGTTTGCTCGTCAGTCAGACTTTCAAAACGGATCTTGTCTAGAGCCTGTTCCATATTAAACAAATACAGTTAGCAAATCAAACAAAATTTCAGATGATATAGCTCTTTCCACATTAAACAAATAACATTAGCATCTTACAACTAAATAAAACAAAATTTCAAATGATATAGCACTTTTAAGGGAATATTATAACTAGATTTCAAGCAACTCGTCAATCAAATTCTGAAAGGTCAAAGAGAAAAAGTATATGAAACAAGCAGCACTTTAGAGGGAAATTGTAAGTAGATTTCAAGCAACTCATCAATCAAATTCTGAAAGGTTGAAAAGAAAAAGTAAATAAAACAAGTAATTCCAAATTCTAAGTTATAATGAATAGCACTTCCTCATTTGGCATACTATAGATCAGCTTTAAAGATTAATCTTGTTTGAACAAGGGAACTAGTTCATAAAAATAGTAGTTATAAATCTGCACAATTAACGACTAATTACACAATTCACACAATAATTGCATTTGTACACATCAGAATACGAAATAAGCTTGTTCATTCATAGGAAAAACATTTAGCAATTAGTTCCAAAACCAGTATCTTATAAATTGAGCTAAGATTATAAGTAGATCAAAAGCAATTTTAAACAACAAACAATGTCATGTAGCTCTTCTATCTGCAATTTTATTCTTTCAAAGATTAAACAATTTCCTGATTGCTACACACGTCTTCGAAATTTAAAATCATCTTCGAAACTCAAAATATACAAAATCAAAAGCTACTAAACAAACAAATCCACACTGCAAGTATTAGTTCGTAAACAAATTTTATACACAAATCATAATATAACTAGTCTAATACATTATTAAACCAGAAATAAAAGGCAGATTAGAAAACTGTAACAAATAATTAAAAAAAATAAAAAAATCAACAGAACTAAAATAGATCTATTATAAATACAATAATCATATAATAGAGAAACATAATCAGAGGAGTTACTGATGAGTTCACGAAGAAAGATCTCCTTGTTGCTGTAGAAAGTATTGATGATCAGACTCAAAAGCTGGTTGATCTCAGCCTGGAAAGCGAACGTCTCTGTATCCGCCATTGCTCAAATCTCTACGAATACTACTTTCTCTCTCTAAAAATTCAGTATCTACACAGAAGAAATATGAAGAGATGATGAAATGTAAACTAGGGGCGAATAACTTGGATGAGGTTGCTGAGATTATATAGCAGGTTTCTATAATGGTTTCTAGATCCTTCTGTTGGACAACGATGCAACGAAATTTTCCTTATTTTTCTCTAAACAATTCGGGTCATTGACTAACGGGTCGGATCAACTAAAGCATTCCCCCTCATTCCATCGAATTCAAAATAATTGATTAATTAAATAAATATTAAATACAGGCCAGTAAATTGGATAGCAGTTGCACTGTTAGTCACCAATCTATGATATATTTGCAAGTTAGTCTCTAACATTCAAAATCAGAGCAAAATCGTCATCATATTTTGAAATAGGTGCACAAACAATCCTCGCGAAAGTTTCTACAAATTTTTGACATAAAGAGATTTCTACCTTTAGTTTAAGTAGTAGAAAGGGAAAATAAAAAATTAGAAAGTATCAATCAAAACTATCAATTACTTGCTCGAGCATCCAATGTGACCTAAAAACAAAATAATAATGTATATACATAAGGTGTCATAGATTTAAAATTGACCTAAATATCAATAAAATTTGAATCAACGTTGGGTATGAGATCGGTGGCGTCAAAACGGACGGACAACTTAAGATCGAGGTAGTTCAACTCATCAAAAAATCAAATCAAAACTAATCTTATCGTCTTCATATTGGTTCACGGATTGGTCCATAAATAAAGGCAAGTCGCTCTATGTTTGATTTTCAGCCCAACAACCAACTAGAGCTATCCTAGTTGGCATGATTTCTTTAAAAAGTCGATTTATTCCTAGTAAATTCTACTCATTAAGGTCTTGTTTGATTGTAACGAATTCCATGAAAAATGTCACATCCGAGGAAAATGAATTCCACTTTGACCTTTTGATTGCAACGTGAAATAAAAATCAAATTCCAAGGTACAACCACTTTAAGATCTGCATTTTCTTTGTTTTCATGAAAAATGAATTTATATGGGTTTGGTGAGTTTTTATTTTCCAACTAACATGAAATTGAAATTTCATTCTACCTTTACCTATCAAACGGACCCTAAGTGATTTATTTCACGAAGCCAATTAATAATGTAGTTTGCAATTGTATCATTTGAGTATTTAGTTTTTTTTTTTCAATAATAAATTAGTATGACTTGTATTGAATTTTCAAGAGTATACAAAAGGGGCCAAAAATTAAAAATAAAAACTGATGGATTTATCCAACCCGGTCAAGCTAGCTCACGATATTAGGTTCGTTTTACAAGTTCGAAAGGTGTATCGAACTATACCTAGTCCATATTTTTAGATGGGTGTGTTCATACTCGTTACAAACCTTAACCGTAAATCGATTTAAGCCAACTCACCCATTTTGATATTCCCGCCCAAGTGAGTTAAATTTTAATAAATCTCTATAACTCAACATTAAAAATAAGAAGATAACTTGTCCTAACAATCAATCAAAAATTTTATACCACGCTTTCAAATTATAATTACAATGAGAAACTAATTTAGAGCAATATGCAGAATTACCCGTCTTGCCCTCGCGCTATCTCCCCCCATTCAGGAAACGAGGAGTTCTCGACCCGATTAGTAAATGATAATTAAAAATAAATAAATAAAAATCGCTACATCCTAATATAGTAAATGGGGACATGGTGGGTTCATGGTCCCCCGTCTCGAATTTTCTCAACCCGTCCTAAATCTATTTTGAACAATATGTTTTTGTTGAAAATTTGAAGAATACGTGTAAAGTTCAAAGAATTCATTATTTTATTTATTTATTCAGCATTCTTCTCCGAGAGATTTTGACACTTATGAGTCAGAATTCAATGCCAGTCTATTATTTTGTTATGCATCAAAGTTTGTACTGTACGTTCCTTGATTTTCTATAGAGAAAACTTTCATTTTTGTCTTCTTCAACCACTTGATCACAAGCACAAAAAAAGTGAAAAAATGGATACAAATAAATCATTTTAAGAGCCTAATGGACTGACTCGTTGAACTCACCTTTATTCGTCGATTAGAATCGGATTTGCAATATATTTGAGAAAGAGAGGTATAGGCTATTTGAAAATTGGAATGGGGGAGAAAATTTCTGCGCCCATCCTGTAGTGATTTTTTTTTTTGGCCTTTCTGGTTTTTCAATTTAAAAAAGAAAAACAGAAATTTTAAGTGGGCCACTGACCACCCTTGCCCATAAATTATAAAAAATCAGGGGCTTAAATTTTTAAATTCATAAATCAGGTGTAAAGTTTATTTAATCAAAAATCAGGTTTTTATTTTATATATCAAATCGTAAATCTATCCCAACCCTAAATCAATCAATTTCTCTCCGCCCACCAACAACTACCTCTCACCGTCTCTCCAACCTCCGCCCACTGCCTCAACCTCCTTCTCCACTATCAAACCTCCACCACCACCATCCGCCTCTACACTGTTAAACCAGGAAAATCAATTGTCCCAGTCCCTCTTCTACGCCGCTTCGTCCTTGTCCCCCCTTTTTTTAGTGGTGCGGCGTCGGTGGTGCGATGGTTGTTTGGCTGTGGGTGTGCTCGCGGCGGCGATCGTACGATTGGGTATGTGTAAGTGCGTGCGGAGGTAGATCCGGTGGATGTGTGCGTGGGTGCGGTTCGCTTCATTCCGTTCGCTGCGGGGGCTATGTGCGTGCGGTTGATGTTAATTTTTGTGGCGCGGGAGTGTAGGGTTTCGCAAACCGTCGCAAAAATCACAACTCAAGTCTCCGGCGAGGATATGGAGCGAGGAACCGTTAGTGGCACTGAAATTGGTAAGGAAACAAAATCAGGTGTTTACTTTGACGGCGGTGAAGTGGTGGTCCACGACGGTGATGATGGTGTGGCGGTTGATGGCGATGTTGATATGGTTGACGGTGATGGTGTTGTGTTGATGGTTGTGTTGTCTTTGACTGTGGAGGTGGTGGTGGTTTTGGTGTTAGATTTTGAGATGATTTTTGTTGGTGGATCTGGTGATGGAGATGGTGGATATGGCAGTCACAAACAATGTTGACATTGGCGGTGGTCACAATCTAGGTGGTGTAGGTAGCTGTGGATGATTGGAGATCTAGAAAATTTGGGTCCTGTTCTGTGGTGGCGGTGAAGGTGTTGACGGTGGCGGTGGCAGCATTTGACGATGGTAATGGCAGTGGTGTGGAGGTGGCCATGTTGTGGGCTGGCGACAGTCGCAGGAACAAGCGACGGTGGTAGTAGTGTTGGCGGCAGTTGTATGTGATCCAATATTTGGTGTATGTGACTAATTATTTGGTTATCTAAGACCAAGTATTAAACCATGATCTTAAAGTTTGATAACATGTGACTAAAAAACAATGTGACCAACTATTTTGTTATATGTGACCTAAAAATTATATAATCTGTAACTGTGAAAAAATCTGTGACCAACTAATTTTGAATTATGTGACCGTGTGACCTATAAATTTTGATCTGTGACTAACGAAATAATTGTGATCTACAAAATTTTTGAGCTATGATCGTAAAATAATCTGTGAGGTATAAAAATTATTATCCGTGACTGAAAAATAATATGTGACTAACTAAATTGTAAATATGTGATCGGAATAGTCGTCGGAATCGGAGTGTCGTCGGAACGATCATCGGAACAGTCATCGAAGAAGAGTGGTGGTCGGAATGATCGTCGGAATAGTCCCCGGAACGGTAGGGATGGTGCAAATGGTGTGGGTTAATTATATTATAGTATATTAGAAAAAAAAAAAACCTAATTTTTAAATTTTCCTATAAACCTGAAGCACCTTATTTTTTATTTTTTCCCTTGCCCATACGTGCCTCCGGCCCTGCACACGCTTCCAGATTTTTTTGGTTATGGATCGCACTCCAGTCCGAGTGACCTGCTGGTACCGCAAGTCCACATAGTCGGATCCGTTAATGGGTATTGGGTGGGCCCAATTTTATCCGTTCATCTCATTCACTTCTCATCTCCCGCTATCTGCAACTGTCTCCACAGAAAATGGAAGCTCCTGCTTTTCGAACGTGTATACAGTTACCGGGTCTCTTCGGGTTTAGAAGGTAAACCCATTTCCGCCATCTTCCATCAGCTTGAAAACTCGCATTCCTTTTTTATCTCATTTTATTCGTATTTTTATTTTCTGGGTATATCAACAGCTTCGCAGCTATTTGGTAAAAACATGTCGATTTCATAACAGTGTATTTTTATTGATTATTGCTCATTGATTTACTATTTGAACTTCATTATTAAATTATGTACTGGACTACGGGCAATTGATCTGTGCAGCATGTTTGAAAACTTAAATATATGAAATTCACAATCAACTCATGAATATCAAAAAATATGCATTAGAAACTCTCGTTCCACAAAGAATATCATGAATTTGCACTACTAAAATCTGGCATTTGAACCAGAGGGTTAATCAAGATTCAGCTAAAATTTGCCTTGGTACCAGACTACCAGGATGGTCCTTGAAGGCCACAGATGTCTACCTTTTGTGGGTTGTGTTAATCACTTCATTTAGCCCCTAATTGACTTTCTTTAAATTAAAATTCTTTATTTTTCATACTTATTTTTAACCACATGTTCATGCAATAAAATATTTTGCAGGTAAATCCAAAACTTTTCCTACTTTTTAACCACACATTTTCCAAAAAAATCCCTACGCAAAACATCATTTTCCTCCAATTTCTCTTTATAATGTTCATCAAACAGGGCTTAAAACGTTAAGCTATTATAGATGCCATATGTATTCATATAAATTTTGTCTTCAACACATCACCTTATGTGTAAGCTGGATTCAATTTTTAATCAAATGTCTATCACGTGCACAAAGTTTTCATAAATAGGCAACCTCAAGAATTGAACCTAGTTTTAGCCTGGTTTGAAACCATGTTTACCACCTCATCTTAAAAGCTCAAGTTGTTAGAGATAGACAATATATATTTCTTAAAAATCTTGTCTTAAACATGCTGCAATTTTTATTATCTCTGAGGCCAATCTAAGTTTAATGACTGAACCCTGTACATTAATTTGAGTAATCATTGTGTTTCGTGTCTTTTATAATCAGGCAAGAAATTTTGGTGGGTTGTGTATCTCATGAATAAAATTTATAGTGTAATTTTGAACTTCAAAAGCAAATATAAAGCATATTCACGAGATGCTATGACAAATTGGCATCACTGGGCTTGAATTTCTCATTCTTAGCGTTCTCAAAGCCAACGAGAATTAGATATTTTATATGTAAAACGTAATCAAAGTTGGCATAGAAAGATGCAAATAATTTTTAATGATATGTTGATAGCAGACACCGATTACAGTAGGCATAACCTGACATGTGACTTTTTCAAGACTACAGGGTCACAAAACCCAAAGAATTTAAGGTTGCTGTGTATAAGAACATGGAATACAAATTGTCTTCTGTCATAGATAAAATGGAACCAAGAAGGTCAATTTTGCGTCTGATAGGAGTTAATCTCATCTTCGCAAATGCGTGTGCTGTTCTAGCTGCACCAATGCAGGAGATGAGAGAACCAGACATGATAAGGTAAATGTTGCCTGCACCTTTTTTCTGATTTTATGTTGCTCATAGAAGAGCAACAAAATATGTAGAGGTTGTATGTCTTGTACTAGGTACTCCCATTAGTTCTTATATTCTACTACTCGGGATTAAGCATCCAGGACTCTGAAGCTAGCAAGTGGAGTGAGAATACAAGGTCAATAATTCTTAAAGTTGATGTCATAAATTTATTGCATTTAATATTAAAGGTGTAAATATGTGCCATCCCATGTTCTAAATTGTCGTGTTCATTTATAATCTCTGATGTAAATTTCTGATTATTTGTTAAAGACATCCTTGAAGGGGAAGGAAAGGAAGCTCAAGAGGGAGATCTAGTAGAATTTAATTATGTATGTCGGCGATCAAATGGATATTTTGTTCATAGGTATCGTTTTATATTGTGCTTGAAAATTCTAAGGAACCAACATAACCTTGAATATATACTGTCCATTCTTTTGTCTATGGAGTTTTATTGCAACTTCATGTATTGTTTGTTTTTTCTACTAATCCGTCCTACATTACCTTTTTCCTCTCACTAATAGATCATGCATATAACCTATGCATGTCTTACGTTTCGTGCAGCACTGTGGATCAATTTAGCGGAGAAAGTGTTCCAGTTATACTTCCTCTGGATGACAGGCAGGTTAGCAAGATCAATTCTCATATGGTGGAGTATAAAGAACTCGGGGGTGAGGGGGGGGGGGTGGGGGGTGGGGTGGCAGAACTGGTTTTAGCATGTTTGGCTAAGCTTAAAAAGTTTACCTTTGAGTAAATTTTACTTATCTTCCACACGGTGTCATTGTTTAATATTATTGTCATTCCCAATAAAATAAAAAATGAGTAAGTTGAGAAACCGGGTAGAAAGGAACCGCTAATACAACCTTGTAATTATCAATGTGAAAATACGTATTAGATCATTCATTTGTTATCAATTTATTTACAAGTTTAAAATTTAGTATCTTGCCTGCTTACAATATTCTTATGGATTTGACAGATGATAAAAGGTCTGAAGGATGTATTGATAGGAATGAAAGCTGGAGGTTATTATCGTTGTTGGATAACTGAACTTTAAGCCAGATTTCACTTCGTCGCTAGACTTAAAGTGATATTTCACTTTGGCCGCTAAACTTCAATTTGTGAAGCACCTTTCTACAGCTAGCATTTAAAATAATAATCTAATGATTTTTCAAGCCCGTATCAGCTATTCCGCCTGGCACCTGAATATCAAATTTGAGTTAGTATATTTAACAGAGAAGTTGGAACAAAAGAAGTTAGCTGACCAAAGTGAAACTTCACTATACACTTGGGTAAGTAGGATTGGTTTACTGACAATATATCAATCACTTGAACTTCTATGGACATTCTTCAGGGAAGAGAAGAGCACTGGTGCCTCCTTCTGTAGGATATATTAGCGAAAATTTGCAACCAATTCCTGAAGAGGTCTCCATCTAATTTTCCTGTTCCAACTTCAATATAATTCTTCTCTCCTATGTTTTCTTCGTCTTTAGAATATATATCTGGTTTTCTTAAAGCAGTTTACATGCAATGATTCATGTTTGCTCATGTTTTGTTCGACGCCTTAAGTCTACCTTTGCCATTAATCTGAAATGTAGCCTATGTTTTTTACTTTTGGTTGCAGTTTGGTCCTCGACGTAGCCTTTTGTCTCATGCAAAGGAGCCTTTAGTTTTTGAAGTCCAGCTCTTGAAAGTATTATGAGTTTGTTTGTTTGATATTCGAATATTTCTTGAAATACCAATTACCTGGAAAAATGTGTAGAAAAAATAAAAATAAAAATGAAGATGAAGCTTGTTCCCTCCTGTTAGCTTGTCAAATTCAATTTTGGTGATTAAAGTGAGCATGCCAGCAATTAATTTGTTTTCTGCACTGAAAGATGTTGGATGCAAATTTGTGCATTGATGAATTCATTATATAAGCTATTTTTTTATTTTTTTAAATATTGAGACTGGTCAGCCTATATATTTGGCTCATATTTATAATCATTGAAATGATTTTTTTATCCACACATTTTGAATGATCCACAAGTACAATCTATTTATCCACCGTTCATTCATAGCTATTTATAATTTAAATTGTTTAAAAATACTTCGTGGCCTTCATTCAAAGAAAGCATTTTGCAACCAAAACTTGCCTATTATAATTTAGCCATTTTATGAAAGGAAAGAGAAAAGGAAGTTAAATGAGTCGAATATGTATTTTTTTATTTAATCTATTCATCGTAGGGATTTCTAGAACCCAACATAAAAATTGAACTTCAAATTCATGAACCATTTCGTCGACCTTATATATATCTAAATTAGCCCAATAAAGTGAGTTTCAACTTCAAATTTATTGAACAAGATTTGGTTTGTCACGAAAAGAAGCGAGCATACGAAATTTTGACAAATCTAGACATAGCATACAAAATTTTGACAAATCCATCGAAGTGAAACAAAGGTGTACAATTTCTCTACTCGTATAACATATCAAAACTAAATCGTTGTTTCAGCCTCCATTACATATCCCTTGTTTTTCTACCATTATTCCAAAACATTGTTTGCTATAGTAAGATTCTCCACCATACATTTACCCAATAAAAAATTCTACACACGAACCAATAAACTTACTTTGAATTTCAACCACACATTCTCCAAAAAATACTATTCATTACATCATTTTTCTCCCAATAATGAGAGAGAAACACGCCCATAGCTAGATCTCCTATAATATAGGCAAAATTGCTGTTAGGGTCTATAACCTATTCGAAATACAGTAAATAATATCCCCAACTCAGATTCAAAATATAGTAAATAATGAGGTTGCATCAGGAAGGAAAATCAGACTCTAACTTCTTTAGTACAAAAGCAACAACATTCCAACTGAATCCCCGGTATTGAAGCCATCGAACAATTCTTGATTTTCGAGTCTCTAGAGGCACATCACGACTTCTTAACCATTGCTTTGAAGCCTGATCAAATAGTCGATCAATAGATGACTGAGACATACCAATTCTTGAATCTTGATCTCGACCAGATTCACCACCCTCGAAAACTAGCTGTATTGCCTTCTGTGCAACTATTTCATTTACTCCCTTCTTCAGTAAAGCCTAGTCGAAAGATAATAACTCAATCAACTACAAAAGCACAACTTTTAACTGTCCATCAATAATTCTATGGTAAAATGGCTTAAACAAAGATAAATCAGGGACACAATCATGCAATAGCCAGTTCCATGAAATAACTTCCAACTCAAATAGCGATAAACCTGAAATAAAGGCTCCGTTTGGTAGGCATTAAAATGAAAAAAGAGCCGTCAGGCTCATATTCCAACCAATTTTTTTGACTTTTTATCTCTATAGTGGGTCCCATGTTGGCCCACTAACGGTCACATTTTTTCTACAAACTTTCATTTTAATGCCTACCAAACGGAGGGCAAATTTGGGAAAATCTGAGATTCTAAGCTTACTCTGATCCAAAAAATTGGTTATCTTGAGTTCCTTTTAGAGGATGACAAATGGGATTTGAAATTCTTGAATTTCAAACAAAAATGGCAGGAAATACATACACCAGACAAATGCACAATTGAATTGTGGCAATTACGCGTGGCAATAAATGTGCATTTTTATTCTCGACAAGAAAATTTTCCTATTAACTTGCTATTAGATACTCTCATACACATTTATGCAGTTCATGGAGTAACAAACAGGAAAATTTACTTGCTTAATTCGTCGAGGACCCCAGCTTGAGGAAGACCATCTGGATCGAGAAAATGTTTCTGCATATAAACAGTCATCTAACAGACCCCTACAGCAAATCACAACCATCAAAAACTTTCCACAAACATGCAAATAGGTTACAAAACAACTTTTGGAGAGTAAAAGTTTCTTGATAAAAATCCCCCCCACCCTAAAAAAAAATAAAAATAAAAATTAGAAAGTGCACCAAGTTTCTTGAAGGCAACGGAAATTTTCATTCTACCTGCTCTGGAAGTCTGTAACCACGGAATCAACACTATCAAGGGGAAACCTCTTTCCTAGGAGTTTTTTCTTCATCTCCATAGCTGTAAATGCTCTGCATAGTGCAAAACCATGCTTCAGACACATATCCTTTTGCTACAAAGAAAGTATAACTAAAGACAAGCTTGAAGAAACATGTGCAATCTGTTAACTGCTGTGACTTAGCTTTCGACAGAGAAGATTGAAAAAGTATCTAACTGTCAGAAAATATGAGGATAAGTGAGACCTTGGTTGGGCAATCAAAAGTTATCCATCCGACTATTATGCAAAATATGCTGGATGACCTTAGCAATTGGATTGATTATAGAATTCAGGTTTTCTTCACAAGTTGGCCTCCAACCTAAGCTACTTAATAGAATTTGTCATATTCTACCAGATTCATATGATTTTGATATTATTTTTGGGGATGAAAAAGTATTCATATCCGATTCCAAAAATAAACAAAGAGAACAAATCATCATACTGTCAAAACACTGACTAAGCATTTATTCTAACCTTTTTGCAAGTAATCCAATTGCCAACTTTTCCACTTCTTGTTTACTTTTATCAGCTTGAATCCCCATAATTGTTTTGCCAGGATCCTTCCCATGATTAACTTCGAGTTCCTCATAGACTTCCAGAGGTTCTTCCATCAATTCACAGCCCAAATCTCCAAAATTGCCCTCGATTTCTTCTTCATTTTCTAATATTTCTCAAACTAATTATAAGTATATTACTCAATTAATTGCATAAAATATTGATGGTTTCATAAATAAAAAGGGTACCGAGTTCAACACCATAATGCATGTTTCCAAGAGGCCTCCGGTCACGATCCAGAGTCTTAGGATTCAAAACAAAGCTCCGGTGCGAATTGTTGGAGAACTCAACTCTCTGCACATTCAGCTCTGAACCTGTATCAAGCTTTTCTCTGTGCTTCAAATGCTTCGCCGGCAAAGAAGTAGCATTGGAATCTTCGCATTTTGAAGATTTCTTGGGAATGTACCTCACCGGAACTGAAGCATTGTAGTTTCTGTCATTTGAACAGTTTAAGCTGCTGTTTCTTTTGACCCTGAAAATAAAATCTTTATACTAAAAATAAAGTGAATTTCTTTTAAAAAAATTATATGTATTGTTGCGTTTGAATGCGTTGGAGGGGAAAAACAAAAAACAAAAATAAAAATTAAAGAAACTAACCAAGGAATCAGAAATACTCGGTAATGATATTGAATTGCAGTTTTGCCGATGGAATTTCCGGTAAAAATCGCCATTTTAGTATTGGGATTTAGGGGAGATCACAAAACTCAAAGAGGGGTAAAATTGTAGATGGCTAGGGTTTTGAATTTCGAATTCGATGGCCATGACACGTACATTTCACGCGCTCGTTCTTTTTCGCGTGGGCTTGAGCTTTACCTTTTTTTTTTGGGTAATTGGCGCAAAACGTCCCTACCTATGATGGTTATTGTGGAAAACATCCCTACGTTCGATTTTTTGGTGCAGAACGTCCCTACCTTTGCATTTTCTTGCGCAAAACGTCCTTTTGACCAATTTTTAACATAAAATGACCATTATACCCTCTTATATAAATAAAACAAAAAAGAAAAGAAAAGAAAAATAAAGAATAAATTGCAATCTAGTCCAAAATATTTTTAAAAGTGCAAATCAATCCAAATAAATTATAAAAATAATCAAAAATCAAAAATAAAAACTTTTCCGTCGAGGTGGGAAAGGAGACGGGGAAAGAAAGGGCGAGACAAGAAATGGGGATAGGAGAGAAAAGTTTTTATTTTTATTTTTGATTATTTTTAATATTTTAATAATTTATTTGGATTGATTTGCACTTTTAAAAATATTTTGGACTAGATTGCAATTTATTCTTTATTTTTCTTTTCTTTTCTTTTTTGTTTTATTTATATAAAAGGGTATAATGGTCATTTTATGTTAAAAATTGGTCAAAAGGACGTTTTGCGCAAGAAAATGCAAAGGTAGGGACGTTCTGCACCAAAAAATCGAACGTAGGGACGTTTTCCACAACAACCGTCATAGGTAGGGACGTTTTGCGCCAATTACCCTTTTTTTTTTGTCCATGCTTGTTTGGATTGCATTAAAATCACATTATAATTTAAAAGTCGAAATCAAATTTTAACAAAATATTCGTATGACTCGCTATTGTTATCCACTTCTACCCCCCTCATTCCTATCACATCATAATTTCAGCAACTTATAAAGCAATCCAAACATGCACAACTGCTACATCAATTATTTTATCAATTTTTGTCTGGTCTCTAATAGTATGATTCTGTGTAATAATCATCACTGTATCTCGAATCAATAATATAAGGTTTAATTCTTAGGTTTATAATCACGTGGGTCACCTTTTCCTTACAAGTCGATTTGTGGTTGTTACAATTGAACACCGACTAGTCAACATTACATGTATAACTCGACTATCGTGACAAATAATCATTCACGCCTCATCAAAATTTAGAAGTATTACTTTAAACACTATCCTCACTTTTAAAAGTTAGTTACTGAAATGAGGAGGGAGAAGTAGGTAGGTAGTTATCCAACTTGATTAAATATTATCTTCCAGATATACTAATTTTAGAAAACTTGATTATCCCAAATAGAATCCAAGGACAATGGTTTCAAAATAAGAGGAAGAAACATCCTGCAAATCTTCTTAGTTTCTTGAGAGACCAGACATGTCTGGCTCTTTCCAGAGCTAGGTTTTTTTTCCTTATCTTGTAATGAAATTTGGGATTTAAATTTGATCTGAAATTAGAATCCTAATCTGGTTAATTGCAATTTGATTGAAATATATTTACTCTATTGGGTTATCAGGAATTAAGTTTGAGGTGAGAAGACAAAAGAGGATATAAAGGATGATGCGCTGTTTTTCGTGTTATATGTCGGAAGAGAAAAAACCGGAAAAATCATTGAAGAAGAGCATTCGAGAATATGAGGATACGAGAGCTTTCGCCTCATTTGCTAACATTTCCTTGAAAACAGGTTAAGATCTCTCAGTTTTTATTCTGACCCTTTTTGGGGTTTGAAATTTCTGCCGTTGGCTATGGCCTATGCATGATTGCGTGAAACAGCGACTCAAATTTGTTGTTTATTTTGTTAAGGTTATCTGCATCGAATGATGTTCATTTTCATTCTTGTTTTATGATTGGCAATCTTTCCATCCTGTATCATGAATGCTTTCCATTGTGTTTTGTGGATCGTGTTTTGCAAGAAAATAGAGCTAAATCCTTCCAAATATCCCCACTCCTCGACCCACAGATCAACTTAATATTCCTACTACATATAGAGACCAGTTCTTGAGAGAGGGGCGTGAGAACACCTTGTACTCTTCTTTTCTTTATAGTGAAAAAATATAGCACCAAAATGGACGTAGTTTTTAAATGTGTGCGTGCTTCGCTTATTTTCTGGTTTTGCTTTTGTTGATTATTGATCTGGTAAGTAGGGATTAAGGTTTGATTCGGAACAAGAGATGCACAGACTTGAATGATTATTATTCAATGTGCAGAGAGCAGCAGGAAAAGATATATAGCCGAAGAAATACAGAAATACAGAAAGGGAAACATTGCTGCTCAGATTTTCACATTTAATGAGCTATCCGTTGCAACTCAAAAATTCAATCCCAAAAATTTGATAGGCGAAGGCGGGTTTGGGAGGGTATATAAAGGCCACATTGAAACAAATGATATAGTAACTTCTTCTCCTTCAACATCATTAGTCTCCCTTTCTCTTAGCAAAAACAATTTCAGCTGAATTTTTAACTTGCCGTCTCCTTTTCTTTTACTGGTTACTTTATGCAGGACGTTGCAGTCAAGAAACTTGACAGGAATGGTTTCCAAGGAAATAGAGAGTTTCTCATGGAAATTTTGATATTGAGTCTTCTTCATCACCCTAATCTTGTTAAATTAGTAGGATATTGTGCTGATGGCGAGCAGAGAGTTTTAGTCTACGAGTATATGGAAAATGGTTCACTGGAGGATCGCCTCCTAGGTATGTGAGAGAGGTTCCTGTTTGTTAGTTATGTGTAGTCTGTAGATTGCTTATGATTTCGAGAAAATTTTCCGGCATGCTTCTTGGAAGAGTATCATCTGAGAGTCCTGGCCAATGTACAGAGAAAATATTCGAGCTTTACTGATCTCTTACACGTTGTCAGCCATGGACGAATTTGTTTGGTGCACTAGCAATCAACACTTAATCATAATGTCAAAAATGTTAAAGAGTTCACTTTAAATCCGTACTTTTGCATTCAACGCTGCATTGTACAAGAGATAAATTTTAACTTATTTTTTCTTCTCTAACGGTATTCAATGCGGTCTAATTCAGTTTACCAAACATTTCATAAATGTTCTATATTGAGGGATTGTTTGGGCCGGATTAAAAGCTAATTTTAATTTAAGTCAAAGTCAAACAATATTATCAACCACATCTTTCATAGGTTCCACATCTTTTTAACCACACATTTCAAATTTTTTTATTACAATCCACTAATAATCTGATTTTAATCCACACCGAACACCCTCTTAATGTGTTAGCATTAATTATGACGAGACTAACTTTGCTTTTCAGATATTAGTCAGAACCAAAAGCCTCTTGATTGGAATACGAGGATGAAAATTGCGGAAGGAGCAGCAAGAGGACTAGAATACTTGCACGAAAAAGTTAATCCTCCGGTGATTTACGGAGATTTTAAAGCCTCAAACATACTTTTAGACGAAAGCTTCAATGCGAAACTTTCTGATTTTGGCCTTGCCAAGCTAGGTCCTACTGGTGGCAAAATCCTTGTTTCTACCCTAGTTATCGGAACCTATGGCTACTGTGCACCGGAGTATGCAGCCATGGGTCAGTTGAGTACAATGTCTGATGTATATAGTTTCGGCGTCGTGTTTTTGGAGATAATCACAGGTCGGAGAATCATTGACAATTCAAGACCAAGTGAGGAGCAAAACTTAATTACTTGGGTAATTGATCCTCTTCTTTCTCAGAACATTCATTTCTAAAGTGTGAAGACTTGCTAATGTCATTTTGTCCAAAAAATTTAGTGAAAAGGGTACTTTCCTTACTCCAATTATAAACAATAACGTCCGTGAACAATTTAACATTTTAGATGATGTGGTTCAACAAAGCAAAACTTTCAATAATGTTCTCGTTCCATCTTTACTACGGTGAAACCTTAGGTTGATGTTTATCACGAAATGGCAGGCACAACCTTTGTTTGAAGACAAGAAGAGGTTCCATTTGATGGCAGATCCATTACTCGAAGGTGACTACCCTGAAAAGGCACTCTACCAAGCTCTTGAAGTTGCAGCTATGTGTTTGCAAGAAGAAGCGACTATGCGACCTTTGATCAGTGATGTCGTAACAGCTCTTGAGTATCTCTCTATGGACAAGAGTCAAGAGGAGTCTGACGAAGACGACGGTGAAGAAGAAGAGGAGGGATCCCAACGGTCTAGTTAGCTGTGAATTTGAATGTGAAAGACATTGTATGCTAGCTCTTCAAATTTCAAATATACATCAATCTCTACTTTAATTTAATTATATAGGGATTCATAAGATTATAATCCTTTGCTTGAGCCACGTTATTTTTTCTATTCTCATTCTTTTACTCATTTTTAATCACACATTTTTCAATAAAATAATATTTGTCATCACATCAATAACTTTTCCTTCTTTTTTAGCCACATATTCCCCATTACATAAAAAAAAATGCATTCTTAGACTAAAAATGTGCACTAAACAGGGGCTAAACAAAAATACTTTTAACGCGAAAATACAAATAACCATTAAATTAAGAAATTGATAGACAAGCTCTCATGACATGTCAACATTGACACAATTTATGGACCTTTCTCGTAATACTCCTATAATCTCAATAAAAAATATATATTAAAAACTGAAGAGATTAATCAAATTAAAAAACTTGATGGTGGTACTTCAAAAAGCTCAAGAAATATTTAAAAATCATAGTGGGCAAACAACGTCAAGAAGAGCCGCTAACCCATGTGAATATCAGTACTCTTTTCAAGATTCATCTTCATTGTGAGGTTTTTGTGAAAAGAATTTGACCCAAAAACAAAAATTAGGCAATTTTGCTGGTACATTTCTAACTCGATCTCTGTAAGTTTTCTTTCTGGGGTTTCCTTTTATTTTCTTGTTTTCTTAAATGTCAACCACTCTTGTGCTATCCATCTGTTTTTCGAATAATGTTTTGTTATCTAGTTATGTACATTCTTGATGTATCTTTTTCAATTTTTTTCCCTTATGATGATTAGAATCTTGTTGATTTGATCTTATGTGTGTAATAAGTTGAGGGAAAAGCTCGTTTTATGAATTAAAGAATGGTTTTTCTTTTGTCGTTTTCACTAAATTAAATTTTTCTATAAGGAAATTGTTCATCTGACAGTTGAATTAAAACATTGGAGCAGTATTAGGTAACTGTGTTTTAATGGAATTTGTTCAACCGAAATTATTCACTGTTGCTAGGAACATCAACCAGCTCATTCTAATTATTATACAAGTTGCTGGGATTCTTAATTGCCTTAATGAGCATTTAAGCTTAAAGCATTTATGTGTAGTTAGTTTTGGTTGGGGTCATTTTCCTAATGGCCCGTGAATTGCTGGTATTGGAGGATATTCTTTTCCTGTTTTTAATTCTAGTGTAAGAAAATGACTTGAACCAAGAGGGGGATGCATTTTTGTTTGTCATGGGGATTGAACCCACTGCCAAAACTAAGTTGAGAACATCCCTTTTCCCACACTGATGAACCATGATTATTTTCTATATCTCACAATTTCCTAGTGGTTGCTTGAGCGGTATTGTTAGAATGCAAGACCTTGGATAGGATTGGATAATATTAAGGAAGAAAATGAAGTGAAAATCTTGTTCATTTGTACTGTCACTAATGGAAACTTAGATTTACTAGTGAATGGATTACAAATAAAGTATGAGTTATTAGCTCTTTTTTTTTGAAAGGCATGGACTATTATAGTTCTCGAGGCATTTAAAGTTCCCTTGTCCTGGCATGAAGGTTGTTAAGTTTTACCTTCTCAGATCTTGGAAGCATTGCAATGCACTATGAGTTTTTATTGCGTGTTCCAGACAGTGTATATTGTTAATTCTTATATCTAAGTTGGTATAGTTTGAATGTTCTCACACACTCTCCACCCCACACGAAAGAAAAAAAAAGAATAAAAGACTGTTTTAGTGAATTCAGTCGCTTCTTGGTTGATTCATTCGCTAACATTTCATAACCTGAAGGTACTTGACCGCTTTTGAGAATCTTGATGACAATTTAGACTCAAAATTTGGGGGAAAAAATGATCATGAATGATAAACACATCAGTATTATCTACTTGCTGGATTTAAAATTAACTGTTGGTGCTACTTACAGGATATTGAATTGATTAAAGTCATTTTGATTTTGCTAAAAAGATAACACGAGGTTCTTTCTTAGAAGGATTCTTCTCAGATTTTACGCGAAGACTGCTACTATGGTTCAGACACTAGAAGCTATCAAGGGTGGTGGAGGATCAATTAAAGTTGGAAGCACTGGAACAATCAGTGTCCTGATGTCGAGGGAATTAGAATCTAGTAATTCTGCTTCTCAAATGCCTGATACACGTAGAAATAATTCTTTTCCGGCTTTTGTCACGTCCCCAACTGATGAAACTTCTTCTAGAAAACTGAAATCTAAAACACTGGTGAATGAAGCAACTAGCAGTGACACCAGCAGTGTTAATCATAAAGTCCCTGAAACTAAGACGAGGAAAAAGCATTACATGGGAAAAACTCGTCAAATTCCGATGCTCGAAGCTGATAATATCTCAATAGACGGAACTCCTATTAGACCAAAACCCACAAAAAAGGGGTCAGGCATGGTAGAAATTGTGGACATAAAATGTGGAAATCCAGACAGGACATGGGCAAGTCCTATTACAAATCGACTTAAAAAGCTAAGTTTCTC
This sequence comes from Fraxinus excelsior, assembly GCA_019097785.1. NCBI lineage: Eukaryota > Viridiplantae > Streptophyta > Magnoliopsida > Lamiales > Oleaceae > Fraxinus > Fraxinus excelsior. Next base: position 54,538,350 of record CM032623.1, on the reverse strand, counting down.
GAAATTGTCCGAGAACACTGCCTAAATTTGAAGCCTCTTAAGATCAGTCTTCAGATTCCTGTAAGTGAATCCGGAAAATTGACTTGGCCGATTGCTTTCTGCTACTTCTACCATGGAACACATGCTTGGTATGAGCCTGTTGCTTCCCCGTTTCTTCTTTTTTGAAACTCCAACCAGTGACCCGAGCTTTGGTCCGGTAAACTCACTAGACGAAGCTGTGTCAATAACCTGATGATGACTCTTGCTGGAGCTATTCCGAGAGCCTAATTCAAGCTGGTTAAAGTACTCGATTTCTTGCATTATAAGGGATCCGACAGTGCCTGTGGTTCCTATTGCGACTGGTTTACATTTTGCAGCCATTTTCTCGCCAATGGCATCGTGTTTATGCAGAGTGTTTTGTAGAGGTTGAAGGGAGGTGGTTTTGTGTCTTGTCTTGGTGGGAGACTGACTTAAAATATGAGACATCTTTGTTAGATCCTTAGACCTTGTTCTTTTACGTGAATTCTTTACCTTATATTAATGTGGGGATTGGGTGTGGTCACTGGATTCATGTGCATTCAGTAAAAACAATTTAATTTGCTTCTGTGTAGTCTAGCTCCTAACTACTTGTGCATTCATTTTAATTTTGTATTAATTCTTGGTTGATCATTATTATTTATGAATTACCTAACCTAACATCACATAATGTGGCCTATTTGGAGCAAGTAGGTGGTTTAAGAGCCTAAATGGTGGGTTTTTTTGTTTGGTGAAGCAACTCAAGTGCCTATACCGGCTTCCGTTTGTGAGTTAGACTGTACAAGCAAATTTTTCATTATTATTGAACACTTGTTTATTATGGGTTTTTATGAGTTTTCGGGGACTAAGGGTTGTGAATGAAATGCTATTTTTGTTTTTCAAGGTTGATCATTGTCCTTGGAGTCATGGGAAACATATGATATTGTTACCCTAATCATGTGAACTCTCATGTCGTGATCATGATAAAGAAATTGCACCATTCTCATGAGTGGCTCTAGTTCAACGTATTAAATATGATCATAGTTTCAATTGTCATTTCCTTATCAAACTTTTTTTCATGAATAAAAATTCATAGGAATATTTAAAAATCCTTGTTTGGGACCAATTCTAATAAAACAACATATTCAGTTGGTACCACAAACATCGTCCTTGTCTTCAAAAGTTGTACACATAATTTTGTTTAAATCTAGTATCCTAACAACTACTCTTATTTGTTAAAATTAAAGTCATTACTTGGGTTGGTTGA